>JAHRHZ010000017.1:52329762-52359522 GCA_024137785.1 Ginglymostoma cirratum
CTCTGATGCTGCTTGGCCTGCTGTGTTCATCCAGCTCTACACCTTATTATCTCAGACATAATTCTGGATTTATTTTTGAGAAATGAAGGTGGGCAAGTGGGTGAAGTGACAATAGGCAGCCATATCAGGGTTAGTTATAATTCGGTTAGATTTAGTATTATTACGAAAAAGGGCAGGGATAAATCCGGAGTAAAAATTTTAAACTGGGGGAATGGAAATTTTGCAAAAACGAAAAGTGATTCTGATAGACCTCAAGAAACTACAGATAGTCGTGAACACAGCCCAGTCGATCATGCAAGCCAGCTTCCTTTCAGTGACTCCATCTTTACTTTCTGTTGTCTCAGGAAAGCAACCAACATAATCAAAGGCCCCTCCAACCCTGACTTTACTCTCTTCCACTCTTTTCTATTGGGCGGAAGATTTAAAAGTTTAAAATACATTTACAAACAGATTCAAGAACAGCTTCTTCCCCGCTGTTACCGGGCTTTTGAATGGACCTCTCAAATGTTAATTCTGATCTCTGTCGCTCCGCACCTTCTCTGCAGCTGTAACATTACATTCTCCACTCTATTCTGCTACCCTGATGGTTTTTTTTCTACTCGTTTTGTGGGATGTGGGCATCGCTGGCTCGGCCCAGCATTTCTTGCCCATCCCTAGTTGCCCTTGAGAAGGTGGTGGTGAGCTGCCTTCTTGAACCGCTGCATTCCTTCTGCTGTGGGTTGACCCACAGTGCCCTTAGGGAGGGACTTCCAGGATTTTGACCCAGTGACAGTGAAGGAACGGCAATATGTTTCCAAGTAAGGATGGTGAGTGTCTTGGAGGGGAACATGGAGGTGGTGGAGTTCCCATGTACCTGCTGCCCTTGTCCTTCTAGGTGGAAGTGGCCGTGGGTTTGGAAGGTGCTGTCTGAGGATCTTTGGTGAATTTCTGCAGTGCATCTTGTAGATGGTACACACTGCTGCTACTGAGCGTCAGTGGTAGAGGGAGTGAATGTTTGTGGATGTCGTGCCAATCAAGCGGCCTGCTCTGTCCTGGATGGTGTCAAGCTTGTTGAGTGTTGTTGGGGCTGCACTCATCCAGGCAAGTGGGGAGTATTCCTTCACACTCCTGACTTGTGCCTTATAGATGGTGGACAGGCTTTGAGGAGTCAGGAGATGAATTACTCGCTGCAGTATTCCCAGCTTCTAGCCTGCTCTTGCAGCCACTGTGTTAATGTGGTGAGTCCAGTTGAGTCCAGTTGAGTTTCTGGTCAATGGTAACCCCCAGGATGTTGATAGTGGTGGATTCAGTGATGGTGATATCATTGAATGTCAAGTGACAGTGGTTAGATTGTCTCTTATTGGTGATGGTCATAGCCCGGCATTTATGTGGCACTAATGTCACTTGCCACTTGTCAGCCCAAGCCTGGATATTGTCCAGTTCTTGTTGCATGTGAACATGGACTGCTTCAGTATCTGGGGAGTCACGAATGGTGCTGGACATTGCGCAATCATCGGCGAACATCCCCAATTCTGACCTTATGATGTACTTTGTATGGTACGAGCTGCCTGTATAGTTTGCACGTGATTCGGCTGAGGTGGACTAGACAAGGCTGCCAACGGATAAACCAGTGGGAGGCACTAAAAAGTGAGATCCTTCAGGCACGAAACAGACATGTCCCATCAAAAATAAGAATAGTATTGCCAAATCTAGACTCCGTGGTTGTTCGAGAAAAAATACAGGAGAAGATTACGCAGAAACAGAAAGAAAACTTACGATATTCACAACAAAACTTAACACTGAAGACAGCCTAGAGGAGTATAGAAAGTGCAGGGATCAAGTTAAAAAAGAATAAGAAAATCAAAGAGAGGGCATGAAAAAACATTAGCAAGCAAGACAAAGGAAACCCTAAAGATGTTTAATCAGTATATAAGGAGCAAAAACATTTTCAAGGAAAAAGGAAATGAAGAAGGGTACTTGTGTGAAGATGCAGAGGGTATGGCATTCTATTCATTTTGTGGGATGTGGGCATCGCTGGCTCTGCCCGGCATTTCTTGCCCATCCCTAGTTGCCCTTGAGAAGGTGGTGGTGAGCTGCCTTCTTGAACTGCTGCATTCCTCCTGCTGTGGGTTGACCCACAATGCCCTTAGGGAGGGAATTCTTTGTCTCTATAGTCACAAAGGAGAGGTATGATTTGGATATAGTAATCTAAGAGGAGCAGTGTGAAATATTGGACAAAATAACTGTTAAGAGAGAAAGTGTTAAAGGAGCTGGAATTTTTGAAAATGGGTAAGTCCCCAGTGCCAGATGGATTGTTCCCTAGGATGTTGGAGGAAGACAGGGAGGAAATAGCAGATTCTCTGAGGATTGTTTTCCAATCTTCTCTAGACACAGGTGAAGTGCTTGAGAAATGCAAATGTTGTTCCATTGTTTAAAAAAGTAACAAGGGAATGCCAAACAATTATAGGCCAGTTAATCTTACTTCGGGTAGTGGGCAAATTGTTAGAATCAATCCTGAGTGATCAGATAAGCTGTCACTTAGAAGGGCATGGTCTAGTCAGAGATAGCATGGCTTTGTTAAGGTTATGCCTTACAAATTTGATTGGATTATTCAAGTAAGTGATAAGGATATTTGATAAGGGTAGTGAGGGAATACATTTAAGGAGGTCAAACAGTAAAAGTGAATACACAATAAATGGGAATATACTGAGAGAGGTAGATGAAGTGAGAGACCCTGGTGTGCAAGTGCACAGATCCCGAAAGGTCGCTGTACAGGTAGATAAAGTTGTAAAGAAGGCATATGGAATGCTCTCTTTCATTGGCAGAAGGATCAAATATAAAAGTAGGGATACGAACATGAAACTGTATAAGACATAAAGATACTGAATGGCCTGGACAGAGTGGATGTTGGGAAGATGCTTCCATTGGTAGGAGAGGCTAGGGCCCGAGGGCACAGCCTTAGAGCAAAGAGAAGACGTTTTAGAATGGAGATAAGGAGAAAATTCTTCAGCCAGAGAGTGGTGAGTCTATGGAATTCACTGTCACAGAGGGCTGTGGAGGCCAGGTCATTGAGTACATTTAAGACTGAGATAGATAGGTTCTTGATCGTCAAGGGTTACAGGAGAAAGCAGGAGAATGGGGTTGAGGAACTTATCAGCCATGATTGAATGGCAGAGCAGACTCGATGGGCCGAATGGCATAATTTCTGCTCCTGTGTCTTATGCTCTCATGGTCTCACTAGTGAAGCCATCACTGGGGCTTTACAGGAAGGATGTAATTGCTCTGGAGAGAGTGCAGAGAAGATTGATCAGAATGTTGACGAAGGGTCACTGGACCCGAAACATTAACTCTGATTTTTTTTTTGACAGATGCTGCCAGACCTGTTGAACTTTGCCAGCAACTTCTGTTTTTGACTAGAATGTTTCTAGAACTGGACAGTTGTAGCTACGAGGAGAGATTGGAGAGGTTGGGGTTGTTTTCCTTGGAACAGAAAAGGCTAAGGGGTGACATGATTGAGGTATACAAAATTGTGAGGGGTAGAAATAGAGCAGACAGGAGGAACCTATTTCCCTTGGCAGAGAGTTCAAAAACCAGGGATCATAGATTCAAGCTAAGTGGCAGAAGGATTAGAGGGGATGTATGGAAAAGACATTTTTCACAGAAGGTGGTGCGTGTATGGAATTCACTGCCGGAGCTGGTGGAGGTAGAGACCCTAAATCCTTTTTAAAATAACCTGGATCTGCACCTTTAGATGCAGTAAATTGCAGGGCTGTGGGTCATTTCCAGGAAGATGGGATTAAAAGGGCATCTAGGTGCATTGGGTCAGCATGGAAAAGATGGGCCAAATGCCCCCTTTCTGTGCTGTATCTTTTCTAAGGTTCTATTTGTGCTTGCTTCATTTAAGCAATTGGCATGCAGAACTTTGTTCATGTATAAGATATGAAAACAGAAAGTATGGAAATACTCAGCACATCAGTCAGCATCGGGCAATAGGCTGTTGACCTGAAATGTTTACTCTGATTCACTCTCCACAGATGTTGACTGAGCTGTTGAGTATTTCAACATTTTATATTGTTATTTCAGATTTCCATTACATGTAATGTTTTGCTTTAGTTTATATTATAAGCTGGCTGTGTTGCATATTCTCTAATTTTAAGCAATGGAAACATACTAATTTGATTTGTTTTTGTGTTTTTATTTCAGAATGACATCTCCTTAATCCTCAGCAAGCCTTGCACGGACTTGATGAGTACTTAGACTTTCAATAAATTGTACAGTACATTCAGGACCTCGCACTCTTTCACATAAAGAATGGTACAACAGATCACAATCACTCCAATTTGCTGCAAGAAACCTCAGGACATTAGTTTTCTGACTGGATTGCATATTCGCCTGTGTATACAGTGTGTGCACACATGCACTACAGCGAATCTGCCTCTATTCCATCATCAGCACGTTCTACTTCAACAATCTCTGTAAACAAATGGGAAGACTGCCATCAATGCAACTCAGATGCCTAACCTGGACTGGAATACACAGACATTTTAACCTTGACTTTCACGTGCTGCTGAAACATTTAAGGTTTTCACTGTAAATTATTAAGTATAGAGGTATTGATTTTTAAAAGTTGCTAATGTTTGGAAAATACATAATAATATTTAACATTTTTGCTTCCTTTATATTGATACCTTTTTGAACTGAAAATGTAATTTTTTTTCTGATGCACATGCATTATTGATGTGTCCGAGATAAATTTCCAGTTCTGTTATAAACAGGGATTTTTTTTTGTTTAAGACTTGTGGATATATGCAGTACAAATGGATTATATTTCTGTTCTTGGATGAAAGAGTTTATACATAGCATAATCCTGAAGTGCAGGCTTTGGTGAATTGTCATATTCATCATTATGGCTATTGTACTAGTAATGCAACCCTCTTGTCTTGGGTTGACTTAACAATAATTTTGTACTCTTCCACTCTGTGAGACACATTGCTGTCAGGAGATGCTGACATTACTGTGCTGTACATTGTACTCGAATGTCAGTGGAATTTGAAACCATAGTCAAAAGCAATCAAATTGAGTCTTCCTTTTCTTTGTGTATATATAATGTACCTGGACAGCATATACATACATAACCTGCCCCAGAATGGACAATATTGTGGTTGTAATTTCTGGATACTGACTCCTCATCCCTGCAAGTAATAAATTAGAAAATGATTATATTTGTTCCTCTTGTGGTTTGATTAAATGATAGATTATATCCTTAGACCTCATAAAATATATTTCCTTAAAATTTCATTCATAAATTTGCCAGAAGTTGCAAAAAGTGGTTGCTTCTGGTAGTACAAAGGGATGTGTATTTGAACATTCATAGAACATAGGAACAGCACACGCCCTTCAGCCCACGATGTTGTGCTGACCTACTAAGATTAAAAACTACCCTGCATGCCTACATTTTACTATCCTCCATGTGCCTATCCTAGAGTTGCTTAAAAGTCTCTAAAGTATCTGACTCCACTGACACTGCCGGCAGCGCATTCCACACGCCCACCACTCTCTGTGTAAAGAACCTACTTCTGACATCTCCCCTATACCTTCCTCCAATCACCTTAAAATTATGCCCCCTCGTAATAGTCACTTCTGCCCTATTTGAAAAAGTCTCTGGCTATCCACTCTATCTATGCCTCTCATCATCTTGTCCATCTCTATCAAGTCACTTCTCATCCTTCTTTGCTCCAATGAAAAAAGCCCTAGCTCCCTCAACCTTTCCTCATAAGGCCTGCCCTCCAGTCCAGGCAGCATCCAAATAAATCTCCTCTGCCTTCTGTCTAGAGCTTCTACAACCTTCCCAAAAACGAGGCGACCAGAACGGAGCACAATATTCCAAGTGTGGTCTAACCGGGGTTTTATAGAGCTGCAGCATGACCTCGCAGCTCTTAAACTCAATTTCCTCTGCCAATGAAAGCCAACGTACCATACGCCTTCTTTACAACCTTGTCAACTTGGATAGCAACTTTGAGGGATCTATGGGCGTGGACCCCAAGATCCCTCTATTCCTCCACACTGCCGAGAAGCCTGCTATTAACCCTGTATTCTGCATTCAAATTCGACCTTCCAAAATGAATCACTTCACACTTTTCTGGGTTGAATTCCATCTGCCACTTCTTTGCCCAGCTCTGCATCCTGTCAATGTCCCATTGCAACCTACAACAGCTCTCCACGTTTTCCACAACTCCAACCTTTGTGTCATTGGAAAACTTACTAACCCAACCTTCCACTTCCTCATCCAAGTCATTTATAAAGACCACAAAGAGCAGAGGACCCAGAACAGATCCCTGCAGAACACCACTGGTCACTGAGCTCCAGGCTGAATACCTTCCATCTACTACCACCCTCTGTCTTCTATTGGACAGCCAGTTTTGTGTACTGACAGCCAAACTTCCCTGAATCCCATGCCTCCTTACTTTCTGAATGAAGATTGATTCAGATGCGAAAGTTAACACTGTTCAGATGAATTCCAAAAATGCAATGGTAATTTGGGATTTGAAATGTGTAGAAGTGGAATTTCAGCAAAGTGTTAAGGTAAGGAATCCGATCCTGGTGGCAATGAGATGAAACAGGATCAGGAAACATGCCTTGTATTAATAATAATAATACATGGTTGAGGAATAAGTCCCTCCCAGAAAGAGATTCTAATTTGTGCATTAGGATGTGAATTGGGTACTGACACTAGGTAGAAGTATACAGGACAAAGTTCCCTTTATTCAGACCAAATAATGCGGATGATTTTCTAATTTGTCTTACAAGCATAGAAGTGGCATGTGGAAATGGGCTAAGGATCACTCCTTCCAAGCTGACAACTGTCCAGTCGTCTTCAAATTAATGTGGAACTAAAAAAAACGTTTGAACAAATTTTGAGCAAGCTATTCCTTGCTGTTAGAATTAGGTTTTATTGTTACAATGCAGTGACTGCCCAAGTCTTGTCTTTTCACTGGCAGGATGCTGACATCAGTTCAAAAGGATTTACCACACTATTGAACAAAGTCGTGTACGACTTGAGCCAGAATGATGCCAGGTAATTGGTTATGTATTCCTAATGACTGGCTGATCAAATCAAACAGCATGTTCTTTCAATTATTCATAGTAGGCAGAATACAGACCATACTCAACCAGCCTGCACTTACAAAACCCAAAACAAAGCATCAACTGTTAGATGTGATTGAGTAGCACTTGCTGAGCAATTCTGACTGTCTAAATAAAAACTGAAAGAACTGCGGATGCTGTAAATCGGGAACAAAAACAAAGTTGATGGAGAAGCTCATCATGTCTGGCAGCATCTGTGAAGGAGAAAACAAAGTTAACGTTTCGGGTCTGGTGACCCTTCCTCGGCTTCTCCAGCAACTTTGTTTTTGCTTCTACTTTTAATTCTGAGTGTCTAATAGCTGCTGATAAACAGTTGCGCTCATAGAGTTATACAGCTCGGAAACAGGCCCTTCAACCCAACTTGTCCATGCCAACCAAATTTCCCAAGCTAGTCCCATTTGCCTGAATTTGGCCCATATCCTTCTAAATCTTTCCTATTCGTGTACAAATCTCTCTCAAATGTTGGAACTGTGCTTGCATCTACTGCTTCCTCTGGCAGTTCATTCAACATACAAACCACCTTTTGTGTGAAAATATTGCCCCACGTATCCCTTTTAAATCTTTCTCCTATCGCCTTAAAATTATGCCCTTTGGTTTTGAAGTCCCTAACCCTTGGGAAAAGTCCTTTGCAATTCACTGTTTCCATGCCTTCATGATTTTATAAACCTCTATAAAGTCACCCTACAGCCTTCTATGCTCCTGGAAAATGTGCTAGCTTATCTAGTCTCTCCTTAGAGCTAAACCCTCCAATCTTGGTAACATCCTTGAAAATCTTTTCTGTACCCTCCCCAATTTATTAAATCCTTCCTATGACAGGGTGACCAGAACAGTATACAGTATTCCAAAAGTGGCCTCACCAGCATCCTGTACAACCTCAACATGATGTCCTCACTCCTACACTCAATAGTCTGAGCAATGAAGGCAAGTATGCCAAACGTTGTGTTTACTGATCTGTCTACCTGTGATGCAACTTTCAATGAACTATGTACCTGAAGCCCCTAGGTCTCTGTTCTACAACACTCCCAGGACCCCACCTTTAACTCGGTAAGTCCTGTCTTTGTATCAAAATGTAACGCATTCGCATTATAACATGGCTGTTTTTGCTTGCTGGATTTGACACAGATTCATACAGAGGGAATGGCTCTATGCAAACAAAAAGAATGCGTTCAAACCTTGCATCTTTTTTAAATTGCCCAAAGACTTAGGGAGCCTACAGTTTTCCATTACTTTATGGTAATATCTCGGCTAATCAGAGTTGACTTGCCGACCAGTCAGCATCCTTTTCTGTTGCATGTGAAATTGTTCTGATCTTCTGAAATTTTAGCCTGCCTGTATTGTCCTGGTCTTGCTGATGTTTTTCTTGTATTTATGCCTCTGTTTTCAGCAACATGAAAATTGGGGTGGCAGATTGGCTACCCATTATAGATGCTACCCAACATTTTTATATTGAAATAGATGAGTTATATATCAAGCTGTAGGTGTAACCAGCAGTAAATGTCAAATGCTTGTCTAAAGATGAGGGTGTGAGCTTTTAAAAAACAAAATTCCTCAGTATCTTAATCCCAAAATTGGAACAACAACTTCCTGTTGTACTAGTGTGGCTCATTTCATTTCTGTGGCCTCCAGGTCGCTCTCAAAGTAAGCCTTGATATTTTATGCACTTTTGGGAGCTTTGTGCAAAGAAATTACAAGCAATAGGAATGGAACGAAATTGCCCAAATTCAGTTTACTTAGTTAAAATTTGATACAATAATCTAACATTTTATACACTGTCAGTCTGATTTGGGTTTGAGCATGAGACCAAGAGGCAAAGAAGTAGTATTTATCATTGTTATACGTGTTTGTCTCTTTAGTATTAAACATGTATAATAAGGAAGTTCTCTATTGAGATGTTTACTTACAGTAGCAATGACCTACAAATGTTACCACATTTTTCTTAATAGTTCTAAATAAATGTCTTCAAGGACCAGGCCGATATACTAACTCTTTCTTGTTTCGCTGGATTGCCAGTGGCATCTATTCTTGACCTGGGATATTTGTAGATTTTTAAACATGTAGCCATTTCTCCCTGATATAATACATCATAACGATTTGCTTCTGGCTACCATGACAATGCTTACAATCGGTTCATCTGTGATTATCTCACATTGTGTCATTTGACTGCATGCCTTATAATTTAGCCTGTGAATTCCATATTTGTAGGAAGCATAATAACTGTCAGGCTGAAGTGATTTACAACAGAAGTGCTGAAACCAAAACGTGAAGTTTTTCTGGCTATCAAGTTCCAGATTGTTTTTGTTTTATACGAGGAAACAATCACACTTCCTTTAAGTTGCTTTTTTGTTCTAAGAGACCATGTTTGCTCAATTTATGACCTTAAGACTATCTAGAGAAGTTATTTTAACAAGAGCTAAGAGAAGCCAACGAGCGAAACTACCAACAGGAGCAATAGCTGGCTTCGAAATAACCCATTACTGCGATCACATACCGTGGGGTATGCCTGAGCAGTGACATTAAAAGAACAGGTTGTGTAAACAGCCAACTGTCACTGTGCTTCAAACTGTCACCATTCAACACCATTGGAGTTCAGCTACATTAAAGCTGAAGCTTTTGCTTTCCTCCTTTTCTGTTCCATTTTAACCTTCGCAAATCCAGAATTCAGATCATGGTAAACTTTGTTATTAGTCTTTGGGTAGTGCAGACCTGTGGTCCTGCCCATCTATTTTCATTTATAATTGAGACAAGAAGATACTTAATGGGAAATAAATTATTTCCCATTAAATTATTTTTATAATTTAATAAATATAAATTATTTTATAATTAATATCACAGAATTGTATGGCGCAGCAAGAAGCCGTTCAGCCCATCATTGACAAACACCTCCAGTCCTGACCTTATGATGGATGGAAGGTCATAGACAAAGCAGCAGAAAATGGTTCTGCTTAGGACACTACCCTGAGGAATTCCTGCAGAGATGTCCTGGAGCTGAGATGACTGACCTCCAACAACCACAGCCATTTCCTTGTGTGCCACGTGTGACTCCAAACAGTAGAGAGATTTCCATTGACTCCTTACAGACTCAATATTGAGTTCAACTATTTTAGGGCTTGAACACTTTCTCCCATGTCCCCAAACCCCTACTCACCAGGCCTTGTCATCACATGGACTGCAACCACAAACAAGCCATTATCAGTCACTAATGATCCCTATTAGCAGCTATTCATTCCCCTAGACTGACCTTTACCCATTCCTTTGCCTGACCAACTGTTTTTCTCTCTCTCTCTGAGCTCCAACTCCATCCATTGTTTACTCCTCTCCACCCCCCCTCCCCACCCAACCTTTCTCTAGCGTATTTACCAACCTATTATAACTACAGGCAGTTCTGAAGAAGGGTTACTGGACCTGAAGCGTTAACTCTGCTTTCTCTCCACAAATGCTGTTAATCCAGAGACCCGGCAAATGTTCTGGGGCACCGGTCCAAATTCTGCCATGGCAGATGGTGGAATTTGAATTTAATTAAATCTGGAATTAACAGTGTAATGAATATTCCATTGTCGATGGTCAGAAAAACCCATCTCGTTCACTCATGTCCATTAGGGAATGAAACCTGCTATTCGCTACCTGGTCTGGCCTAAATATGACTCCACAGCAATGTGGTTGACTCTCAACTACCCTCTGGTCAATTAAGGACGTACAACTAAATGCTGACCTAGCCAGTGATGCCCTCATCCTGTGAATGAATTTTTTAAAAAAACAGCTTCAAAGCCTAGACAACAAGGTGTGGAGCTGGATGAACACAGCAGGCCAAGCTGCATCATAGGAGCAGGAAAGCTTGACGTTTCGGGCCTAGACCCTTCATCATTTTCTGTTTCATCATTTTCTGATGAAGGGTCTAGGCCTGCAACGTCAAGCTTTCCTGCTCCTATGATGCTGCTTGGCCTGCTGTGTTCATCCAGCTCCACACCTTGTTGTCTCGGATTCTCCAGCATCTGCAGTACCTATTATCTCTCACAGCTTCAAAGCCTGTCCACCACCTACAAGGCACACATCAGGAGTGTGATGGACTACTCCCCACTTGCTTGGATGTCTGCTGCCCCAACAACACTCCAGAAGCTTGACACCATCCAGGACAAAGCAGCCGCTTGATTGGCACCACATCCACAAGCATCCACTCCCTCCACCACCGACGCTCAGTAGCAGCCGTGTGTACTATCTACATGATGCACTGCAGAAATTCACCAAAGATCCTCAGGCAGCACCTTCCAAACCCATAACCACTTCTATCTAGATGGACAAAGGCAGCAGATACATGGGAACACGGCCACCTGCAAGTTCCCCCCAAGCCACTCACCATGTTGACTTGGAAAGATTTGAATTGATTTGATTAATTATTGTTACATGTACTGAGTGAAAAATATTGTTTTGCATGCTAACCAGACGAGTCATATGTTACATAGGTATATCAGGGTAACAGAACAGAATGTAGAATATTATGTTCCAGCTATAGCGAAGGTGCAAAGTCAGATCAACTCAAACATTTGAGAAGCCTGTTCATAAGTCTGATAACAGCGGAGAAGAAGCTGTTCTTGAATCCATCAGTGCATGTTTTCAAATTTTTGTATCTTATGTCCAGTGAAAGATGATGGAAGGGAGTATAAGTGGGGTCTTTGATTATGTTGGCTGCTTTCCAGAGGTAGTCGATTCACTGGAAGGAAAGCTGGTTTTCATGCTGGCTTGGGCTGCATTCACAACTCTGTAATTTCCTGCGGTCCTGGGCACAGCAGTTGCCATACCAAGCTGTGATGGTTCTGGATAGGATGTTTTCTACAGTGCTTCTATAAAAATCGATAAGAGTCATTGCAGACATGGTGAATTTCCTTAGCCTTCTGAGGAAGTAGAGGCATTGGTCTGCTTTCTTGAATGTAGCATCAATGTGGATGGACCAGGACGGATCATTGGTGATATTTACTCAAGGAACTTCAAGCTGTTGACCACTTCCACCTCCGCACCATAGACATAGACAGGGGCGTGTCCTCTACTCCACTCCCTGATGTTAGTGACCAGATCCTTTGTTTTGCTGACGTTGATGGAGAGATTGTTGTCTTTACACCATCTCAGTAAGTTGTCTCTCTCTTTCCTCTACTCTGTCTTGTCGTTGTTTGAGATCCAACCCACTGCGGTGGTGTCATCAGCAAATTTGTAAATGGAGTTGGAGCAGAATATGGCCACACCGTTGTGAGTGTATGAGGAGTATAATAAAGAGCCTTGCGCAGCACCGCAGTGTTCCAGCGAAGCTCAACACAAGCTGGAAGAACAACACCTGATCTTCCGCTTGGGGACCCTGCAGCCCTCCAGACTCAATATTGAGTTCAATAATTTTAGGGCCTAAACTCTCCCATGTCCCAGCCCCCCACCCCACACACTAGGCCTTGTTATCACATAGCCTGCCATTACACACCCCTGTTAGTCACTAACAGTCCCCATTAACAACTATTCACCCTCCCAACTTGATCATTAGCAACTCCTTTGTCTATCCAACTGCTCTTCTCTCTCTTTGGGCTCTACCTTATCGTTTACTCCCCACCCCACCCACCTCCCTATTTTCTGCACATAAACTGGCAATTTCCCAGCCACCATCAGTTCTGAGGAAGGGTCACCAGACCAGAAACGTTAGCTCTGTCTTTTCCTTCACAGATGCTGCCAGACCTGCTGAGCTTTTCCAGCAACTTTGTTTTGTTCCGGTGTTGAGGATTATGTGGAAGAGGTATTGTCACCTATATTTGTTGATTGCGGACTGCGGGTCAGGAAGTTGACATCACTGGGACAAAATCCTCTTCCCGTTGATCTTCCTATAGCACATAGACTGCGGTGGTTCAAAGCAGCAGCTCACCAACACCTTCTCAAGGACTGCTAGTGATGGACATTGAATGATCGCTTATGTCCCACTAGTGAATAAAAGACAAGGTGCTGTTTGATAACACTATTGATGACACTTTCCAGCACTTTACTGATGATCCGTGCTCTTGTACTTGATGTCCTTATGAAAAAGCCAAGAACACTGTCTGCTTTATTAACTGTTGGCTCTACCTGTCCTTCTTCAATGATATGTGTACATATGCACCCAAGTCCCTCTGCTCCTTCACCCCATTTAGAATTGTACCCCTATTTTACATTGTCTCTCATAGCTGTTTGACCAAAACGCATTGCTCTGCATTGAATAGGTACACTTGAAATCTAGTCTTAATATTATACCAACATTATATGTGGAAATACATTTTTTTAAAACAAGTTCCTTACTTGGAAGGAACTTCAACCTTGACTGGCTTTGATGAAAATATTCGCTTTTTCACATCATGCAGTTCCAAATTTGGTATCTTCACAACAAATAAAAACCGTTGAACCATGAAAATGTTGCACTGTCTTGAAAAATAATTGTAGACACTCGAGCTTTTATTTTTCTCATTTCTGGAAATTGCGAATCAAATTATTGCATTGATTCCTCTTGCAGATACAATTGTTCAAAAACTTGTTGCAAACTAATTTGTATCAAGTTTATAGCACTGGCTCAGGTAAAAAGTAAGCATTTGGAACTAAATGCCAACATTATACATGGAAATGCTGAAAAGAAATCTCAAGCCATTTCCATTTGTCTTACAGTAATGCATTTTTAAATTGTTATTTAATTCAGCTGGAGCATAATGAGTGCCTTGTGGATTCGAAATGTTGTAACATGAAAATTCAATTAATGGTTTAGTGTTCTGTACCTTTTTTAATTAACTGTAAATAATGAGACAGAATAAAAAAACTATGAAATGCTACATATGCTACAAGGAAGTCATAGTTTTTGTATTCACCATGCTACCGAGAAGTTTGTGATAAAATTTAACAAGCAACCAAACTAACAGTAACTATAAATATTCACTCTGAATCTGTATGATTCTTATTCATCTTCATTTCATCTTTTGTTCTCTTAATGCTGTTTCCCAGCTCAGAGTGAGTGACTTGGTTATGGGTCATCTGCCAATGTTGCACTCCCTTCTTTGCTTTGATAAATCTCTTCTGCAGCTGCTCTTTCCCAATTCCAACTATTTAGCAGCAATTGGTCATTTAAAGGTCAATGTATGTCTTAAGGTGATATTGCATGTTGCTTCAGATTTTGGAAGCAACCTTAAACCAGGCTTTCTGTACTGTACTACACTGATATTGATCTGAGTCTCCTTTTCTCTTGGGACACATTTAACAGGCATTGGCTCAGTATTCTCAGAGAGTAAAGAAGATCAGGCCTGGCAATTTTTCTACCTCTTCCCAGTTGACATGTAGATCAGTAGACATAAAGGTCAGTATCAAATATATTTCAAATTTATCTGAACAAAACAAAAAGATGGATACTGATAAGCGCTGAGCTGACCTAATACATTTTGCTGGGCTCTAATTTAAAAAGAGAAACATGGTGATTTAACTCAGGAAATATACAGAGACAGGTCTGAAAGGGATGATCCTGGCAGCAAACTTATGAAAAAAGATCATTTCTCCTACTTTGAATAATTCAAATATAAAAGTTTGGTCAAACACTATCACTAAGTATAATTTGATCAGCAGGAGAAACGTGAGAAAGTTTTGACTTTCCTGTATAAATTAAGCTATCATATGCTATTTAAGAGCATCAGGAATTTGTTTTCCATTCCTACTGTCCTAAAACTTAGGACTGAGATGGGATTACGTTCCCACCCCTCTATCCAACATGAAATAATTCATGCTGTCATTTTATTCCACTAGGTGCTGACTGAAGTTTAAAAGAATAGAAAGTGGATTGCATCTTTTTGCAAATGCAGGAGTCACGATTCCCAGTTAACCCAGGCCTTATTTTTTTGAAGCAGGCAACACGCGAATTTAAATAAAACAATGAACTTAAGATGCTGAAAGTCTGAAACAAAGACAAAGTGCTAGAGAAACTCAGCAGGTCTGGCTGTAGAGAGAGGAACAGAGTTAACAAGGTTGTTGACTTGCTCGCCACACTGGCTTGTTTTCGTTCAGACGTTTTGTCACCATGCTAGGTAACATCATCAGTGGAGCCTTCGATGAAGCGAAGTTATTCTACTCCACTTGGAATTTATACTGTTCGGCCTGTTATAGTGAGTGCTGTCATTTCAGGTTTTGAACTGTATGGGTTTGTGTATGGGGTCCAATTCAATGTGTTTGTTGATTGAAGTACGGGTGGAGAGCCATGCCTCTAGGAATTCCTGTGCGTGTCTATGTTTGGCTTGGGCTACAAGGGTTACCTTGCCCCAGTTAAATAGATGGGGAACCATCAGTCACCATAACAGACCGGACAGTATAAATTCCAAGGGCAGTAGAATAACATCGCTTCATCGGAGGCTTCACTGATGATGTCACCTATCATGGTGACAAAATGTCTGAACGAGAACAAGCCAGTTCAGTGAGCAAATCAACAACCTCATCTACATCCCCAGCTACGGATCTTTGCCAGAACTTTGAACAGAGTTAACATTTGATGTCCAGTGATTGTTTGTCAGAACCATTCTGAAGAAGAGTCATACCAGACTGGAAATGTTAACTCTGTACCTCTTTCCACAGATGTTGCCAGACCTGCTGATTTTCTCCAGCATTTTCGATTTTGGTTTCAGTGCACAAACTTCATGTGTTCTTGTCATTTCCATGATGGTAGTGTTTAGCCAGACTGCTCTTTGGCTGAATCCTCAATGTGGGGCCCAGCAGGTCCATGGCCTTCATATGGTACAGCACATCTTTAAGGAAGCTGATCCTCTTAAAGGGAGGTTGTATTCATTAGAAGGAAGCTGATGCTGATTGCCTTTAGTGGAAATGGCTGAGAATAGAAGGAACAGGCTTGAGAGAGAATTTGAAGATTTTTTATGTTCATTCACTCGTGGGACATAGACATCACTGGCCAGGCCTAGTTACCACTGAGAAGATGGTGGTGAGTTTGTCCCGTGCTGCAGTGCCCAAAACTGGATTTGAAATGCCTTCATCCTTAGTTGGTTCAACTTAGCAGACAGAAAGAACATGTTCATGCACTCAGCCAGGCAAGTAGGGAGAATTCCATCACACTCCTGACTTGTTCTTGGATACAACACAGCAGGCCTTAGAAGGAAGGAGGCAGAGTTCCTGTTGGGAATGACAGGACATCCATTAGGAGCATCCCAAAAAAAGAAAGTAAGCAGGTGGCCGGGAGTGCCACCTCCCAGAGTCAGGTCCCAAAAACTGGCAGGAGCCTTAACATAAGTGCAATGCCCTTGAACAGGTGGTCAACGTCAGTGAATGTGAGTTCAAATGCCATTTCTGACCCACTACGTGGCCATTTTAAACACCTTCTCCCCAGTCAGTAACATCACTCAGGCCAAAAGACCATGAAAAAAAAATAGGAGGAGGCCTCCGCCTTTTGAGCCTGCTCCACCATTCAGTAGGATCACGCCTGATCTGAAATTCCTCACGTCCACTTTCCTGCCTTTTCCCTAGAACCCTAGATTCAAGAAACTACAGATGCACCACCCACTCTCAATTGAATTTCCAATGAATCCTTGTTGCTCCAACATGCTTATAAAACCATGAGGGGTATAGATAGGGTTAAAAAGTTGTCTTTTCCCTAGGGTGGGGGCTTTCAAGACTAGGGGACACATTTTTAACAGAAAGACATGAGGGGCATTTTTTTTACACAGAGGGTGGTTCACATGTGGAATGAACTTCCTGAGAAAGTGATGGATGCGGGCACAAAGGTAATGTTTAAAAAACACTTAGAAAAGTATGTGAATAGGAAATGTTTGGAAGTATATGGGCCAGGAGCAGGCAGGTGGGACTAGTTTAGTTTGGGATTATGTTTGGCATGATTGATTGGACTGTTTCTGTGCTGTGTGACTGTACAACTCTGTGACTAGCACAGCTGCCACGCACAGTGTCATTAGCCCTTTTTTTGTGACCAGACCCCGATGAGGTTTCTCTGACACCCCAAGATATTAAAATCTTGGGTGAGGAAGAACTGAACCCCACCCCGCCACCGACTTCATTCACTTGCTTCCTTGGTTAGTCACAGGGTTAACTTACAAAAGATCCCTTCCCCTTTTCAAATAGCACTTCACCCTCATTCTGATACTTTCTGTTGTCTAGTCTTCCATGACTGGAGCTGGCATGAAGTTGTGAGTGGTGTAACCCCCATGCTTTCCACCTGAGCCTCCTTCCCTCACTTCCCCTTAATCCTTCCCTCTGCTTTTCTGCTTTCCGATGTGCACAATTTCTCAACTTGCCAACCACTGCAGCCCCAGGGAGGAATGGTAAAGGCTGCACCATGCTCCCATTGAAGAAGCATCATCACTAGATCTAACACTCTCAACCAACAGCTCAGACACTGATATTTCACATACCTGAGAAGGAAGAATAGGGACCAGGCTCTGTAGGAGTTGCCTGCATCGTGAACTGCAGCTGTTCTGGGGGAACTGAACTGCAAGTTAATGTAGACAAGTTAATAACATGATGCAAATGGGTGCTTAAGGAATAGCTTTTGATGTTCTTCCTAATTCCAAACAATAATGTAAAATCTAATCCTGGAGCTAATACCTGAGACAACTGGGAGCACCAATCAAAAACTGCAACCACGAGTTTTATTTGAACATATTAAAGAAACAAACAAACAAAATACATGGTTTTAAAGAAGACTGTCGCTTTAACTTCACTGTTTTTAATGCAGATTGCTAAACAAATACAAATTAATTTGCAAAAACATAGATTAAATAGCATTTTATTTTTTAAAATTAAAATGTTGACTACAAGATTTATTCTTTAACAAGTACTGCAGTACCTCAAGTAGTTAGTATACTGAACTTTGAAAAGAATAAAGAGTGTCAGCTTTTAGATGTACATCGTATTAAACCTTCATGTGCAAACCTTTGATTGAAAATCGCAAAAGAATTTGCATAAGAATCCAGCAAGTCCTCATTTTTCTGAAGAAGGATCCTGACCCAAAATGTCAGCTTTCCTGTTCCTGTTCTACTGTGAAAGTTACAAAATATTTCTTCAACATATTTGCCATTTCCTCATCCATCATGATAATTTCTTCTGTTCCTGCTTCTAAGGGAAATAAAATTTGCCTCTTTCTTCCTTTTTATGTTTTTTCAAAAACTCTTACAACCTTTTATCCAAAATATTCCTCGCTAGTTTACAGTCATATTTTAGTTTTTCTTTTTTTAATCAAGTTTTTGATGGCTCTTTGCTGGCATTTGTAATATTCACAATCCTCAGACAACCTATTATTTGTAAGATTGTAAGTCTTTTCTTTCAGTCTAATAATTTAACTTTCTTTATAAGATGTGAATATATCTTTCGAGCTGAATTTTTGATTTTAAATGGAATGTATCTTTCTTGAATACTTCAGTTTATAAAAAAAATCCACTATTATTTATCTTCATCCTTTTTACTCGATTTATCCAATCAACAAGGCATGGTTAGTAAGTTTGCAGATGATACAAAATTAGGAGGCATTGTTGATAGCGAGGAAGGTTATCAAAAATTACAGTGGGATCTTGATCAGCTGGGGAAGTGGGCTGAAGATTGGTAAATGCAATTCAATACAGATAAGTGTGAGGTGTTGTACTTTGGAAAATCAAACCAAGCTAGGACGTATACAGTAAATGGTAAGGTCTTGAGGAGTGATGTGGAAGAGAGGGACCTCGGAGTACAAGTACACAGTTCATTGAAAGTGGCCTCACAGGTGGGCAGGACAGTGATGAAGGCATTTAGCATACTGGCCTTCATTGGTAGAGACACTGAGTATAGGAGTTGGGACGTTATGTTACAGTTGTACAAGTCGCTGATGAGGCCACACTTGGAGTATTGTGCACAGTTTTGGTCACCCTGTTATAGAAAACACATGGTTAAACTGGAAAGTGTGCAAAGAAGAATTATGAGGATGTTGCCAGGACTAGGAGGCATGAGTTAAAGGGAGAGATTGGCCAGGATAGGACTTTATTCCTTGGAACGTAGGAGAATGAGGGGTGACCTTATTAAGGTGTATAAGTTCATGAGGGGCATACATAGGATGAATGCATATAGTCTTTTTCCCAGGGATGGGGAATTGAAGACTAGAGGGCATAGGTTTAAGGTGAGCGGGGAAAGACTTAAGAAGGACCTGAGAGGCAACTTCTTCACACAGAGAGTGGTGCGTATACGGAACAGGCTGCCAGAGAAAGTGGTTGAAGCAGGTACAATAGCAACATTTAAAAAACATCTCGATAGGTACATGGATGGGAAGGGTTTTAGAGGGATATGGACCAAATGCGGGTACTTGGAAATCCATAAAATGATTAGAACAAATCAAAGATAAAAGGTACTGCAGATGCTGGAGAATCCGAGAAAACACGGCGTGGGGCTGGATGAACACAGCAGGCCAAGCAGCATCGTAGCAGCAGGAAAGCTTGACGTTTCGGGCCGAGACCCTTCATCAGAAATGGGGGAGGGGAAGAGGGTTCTGAAATAAATAGGGAGAGAGGGGGAGGCGGATAGAGGATGGATAGAGGAGAGGAGGCAGACAAGTAGCAGTTTCAAGGCCGAAGAAATTATGAGAAGTTGCAGTGGGAGAGAGATTCCCTGAGGTTTGTCCGGAGGGAGGAGGGTAACTTCTTCAGGGTAGGCATCCTCAGAAGAGGCTTCGCAGTGGGGTTAAAATTGTATCAGAGATAAAAGGTACTGCAGATGCTGGAGAATCCGAGATAACACGGTGTGGGGCTGACAAATCAAAATGGTTTTTACGAAACAGTGATAACAACGTGTAGAGCTGGATGAACACAGCAGGCCAAGCTTCAGAAATGAAGATATCGGGGAGACGTCAGAGGTAGGTTCTTTACTCAGAGAGGGGTAGAGGTGTGGAATGCATTGAAGAAGGGTCTGAAGATCATTTCTGAAGAAGGGTCTAGGCCTGAAACATCAGCCTTCCTGCTCCTCTGATGCTGCTTGGCCTGCTGTGTTCATCCAGCTCTACACATAGAACATAGAACATAGAAAATTACAGTGCAGTACAGGCCCTTCGGCCCTTGATGTTGCGCCGACCTGTGAAACCAATGTGAAGCCCATCAAACCTACACTATTCCATTATCATCCATCTGTTTATTCAACGACCATTTAAATGCCCTTAAAGTTGACGAGACAACAACTACTGCAGGCAAGGCATTCCATGCCCTTACTACTCTCTGAGTAAAGAATCTACCTCTGACATCTGTCCTATACCTATCACCCCTCAATTTAAAGCTATGTCCCCTCGTGCGAGCCATCACCATCCGAGGAAAAAGGCTCTCACTGTCCACCTTATCTAATCCTCTGATCATCTTGTATGTCTCTATTAAGTCACCTCTTAACCTTCTTCTCTCTAACGAAAACAGCCTCAAGTCCCTCAGCCTTTCCTCATAAGACCTTCCCTCCATACCCGGCAACATCCTGGTAAATCTCCTCTGCACCCTTTCCAATGCTTCCACGTCCTTCCTGTAATGCGGTGACCAGAACTGTACGCAATACTCCAAGTGTGGCCGCACCAGAGTTTTGTACAGCTGCAACATGACCTCACGGCTCCGAAACTCAATCCCTCTACCAATAAAACCTAACACACCCTATGCCTTCTTAACAACCCCATCAGCCTGGGTGGCAACTTTCAGGGATGTGTGCACATGGACACCGAGGTCTCTCTGCTCATCCACACTACCAAGAATCTTACCATTAGCCCAGTACTCTGTATTCCTCTTACTCCTTCCAAAGTGAATCACCTCACACTTTTCCGCATTAAACTCCATTTACCACCTCTCAGCCCAGCTCTGCAGCTTATCTATGTCCCTCTGTAACCTGCAACATCCTTCCACACTATCCACAACTCCACCGACTTTAGTGTCATCCGGAAATTTACTAATCCATCCTTCTATGTCCTCATCCAGGTCACTTATAAAAATGACAAACAGCAGTGGCTCCAAAACAGAATTTTCTGCAATAGCCTACCATGGGGAACCTTATCAAACGCTTTACTGAAATCCATATACACCACATCAACCGCTTTACCCTCATCCACCTGTTTAGTCACCTTCTCAAAGAACTCAATGAGGTTTGTGAGGCACGACCTACCTTTCACAAAACCGTGTTGACTATCCCTAATCAACTTATTCCTTTCTAGATGATTATAAATCCTCTCTCTCATAATCCTTTCCAACACTTTACCCACAACCGAAGTAAGGCTCACTGGTCTATAATTACCAGGGTTGTCTCTACTCCCCTTCTTGAACAAGGGAACAACATTTGCTATCCTCCAGTCTTCTGGCACTATTCCTGTAGACAATGACGGCATAAAGATCAAAGCCAAAGGCTCTGCAATCTCCTCCCTAGCTTCCCAGAGAATCCTAGGATAGATCCCATCCGGCCCAGGGGACTTATCTATTCTCAGACTTTCCAGGATTGCTAACACCTCCTCCTTATGAACCTCAATCCCGTCTCGTTTAATAGCCTGTATCTCAGTATTCTACTCGACAACATTGTCTTTTTCATGTGTGAATACTGATGAAAAATACTCATTTAGCACCTCTCCTATCTCTTCAGACTCCACGCACAACTTCCCACTACTGTCCTTGACTGGCCCTAATCTTACTCTAGTCATTCTTTTATTCCTGACATACCGATAGAAAGCTTTAGGGTTTTATAGAACAATACAGTGCAGAACAGGCCCTTCGGCCCTCGATGTTGCGCTGACCTGTGAACTAATCTGAGCCCACCCCCTACACTATCCCATCATCATCCATATGCTTATCCAAGGACTGTTTAAATGCCCGTAATGTGGCTGAGTTAACTACATTGGCAGGCAGGGCATTCCACGCCCTTACCACTCTCTGAGTAAAGAACCTGCCTCTGACATCTGTCTTAAACCTATCACCCCTCAATTTGCAGCTATGCCCCCTCGTACTAGCCGACGTCATCATCCTAGGAAAAAGACTCTCACTGTCCACCCTATCTAATCCTCTGATCATTTTGTAGGTCTCTATTAAATCCCCTCTTAGCCGCCTTCTCTCCAATGAGAACAGACCCAAATCCCTCAGCCTTTCCTCATAAGACCTTCTCTCCAGACCAGGCAACATCCTGGTAAATCTCCTCTGCACCTTTTCCAATGCTTCCACGTCCTTCCTGTAATGGGGCGACCAGAACTGTACGCAATATTCCAAGTGAGGCCGCACTAGCGTTTTGTACAGTTGCAGCATGACATCACGGCTCCGGAACTCAATCCCTCTACCAATGAAACCGAACACACCGTATGCCTTCTTAACAGCACTATCAACCTGGGTGGCAACTTTCAGGGATCTGTGTACCTGGACACCAAGATCCCTCTGCACATCCACACTACCAAGAATCTTTCCATTGACCCAGTATTCTGCCTTCCTATTATTCTTCCCAAAGTGCATCACCTCACATTTATCTGCATTGAACTCCATTTGCCACCTTTCAGCCCAATTCTGCAGTTTATCCAAGTCTCCCTGCAACCTGCAACATTCTTCCACACTGTCCACCACTCCACCGACTTTAGTGTCATCCGCAAACTTACTAACCCATCCACCTACGTCTGCGTCCAAGTCATTTATAAAAATGACAAACAGCAGTGGTCCCAAAACAGATTCTTGTGGCACACCACTAGTAACCGGACTCCAGGCTGAATATTTTCCATCAACCACCACTCTTTGGCTTCTTTCAGAAAGCCAGTTTCTAATCCAAACTGCTAAATCTCCCTCAATCCCATGCCTCCACATTTTCTCCAATAGCCTACCATGTGGAACCTTATCAAAGGCTTTACTGAAGTCCATGTACACCACGTCAACTGCCCTACCCTCATCCACATGCTTGGTCACCTTCTCAAAAAACTCAATGAGGTTTGTGAGACACGACCTGCCCTTGACGAATCCATGTTGACTATCTCCAATCAAATTGTTGCTTGCTAGATGATTATAAATCCTATCTCTTATAATCCTTTCCAAAACTTTTCCTACAACAGATGTAAGGCTCACTGGTCTATAATTACCTGGGTCATCTCTACTGCCCTTCTTGAACAAGGGAACAATATTTGCAATCCTCCAGTCCTCTGGTACTAAACCTGTAGACAATGACGACTGAAAGATCAAGGCCAAAGGCTCCGCCATCTCCTCCCGAGCTTCCCAGAGAATCCTCGGAAAAATCCCATCGGGCCCAGGGGATTTATCTACCTTCACACTTTCTAGGATTGATAACACCTCCTCCTTACTAACCTCAATCCTTTCAAGTCTAATAGCCCATATCTCAGTCTTCTCCTCTACAATATTCTCCTTTTCCTGAGTGAAAACAGATGAGAAATATTTGTTTAGCACCTCTCCGATCTCCACAGGGTCCACACACAACTTCCCACTTCTGTCTTTGACTGGCCCTATTCTTACCCTAGTCATCCTTTTATTCCCCACATACCTATAGAAAGCTTTAGGGTTCTCCTTAATTCTACCTGCTAACGACTGCTCATGTCCCCTCCTTGCTCTTCTTAACTCTGTCTTTAAATCCTTCCTAGTTAATCTGTAACTCTCCATCGCCTCATCTGAACCATCTCATCTCAATGTCACATAAGCCGCCCTCTTCCGCTTAACAAGAGATACAATTTCTTTTGTAAACCAAGGTTCCCTTACCTTATCACTTCCTCCCTGCCTGACAGGGACATACCTGTCAAGGACACGCAATATCTGTTCCTTAAACCAGCTCCACATTTCGATTGTCCCCATCCCCTGCATTTTGCTACCCCATTCTTTCCCTCCAAAGTCTTGCCTAATCTCATTATAATTGCCTTTCCCCCATCTATAACTCTTGCCCAGTGGCATGTTCCTGTCCCTTTCCATTGCTAAACTAAACGTAACCGAATTATGGTCACTGTCTCCAAAGTGCTCACCGACCACCAAATCAAACACCTGGCCTGGTTCATTACCAAGTACCAGATCCAGTGTGGCCTCCCCTCTTGTCGGCGCTTCGACATACTGTGTCAGGAAACCCTCCTGCACACATTGGACAAAAACGGATCCATCCGACGTACTAGAGTGAAGCATTTCCAGTCAATGTTGGGGAAGTTAAAGTCTCCCATAATGACCACCCTGTTCCTTTCACTCCTGCCCAGTATCGTTTTGCTGATCCTCTCCTCCACACCCCTGGAACTTTGCGGAGGCCTATAAAAAAACTCCCAGCAGTGTGACCTCCTCTTCTGTTTCTGACCTCAGCCCATACCACCTCAGTAGACGAGTCCTCGTCAAAAGTTCTTTCAGCCACCGTTATACTGTCCTTGACTAACAAAGCCACACCTCCCCCTATTTTACCACCTTCCCTGCTCCATCCACATCTCCGAAATAGCCACAACATCGAAGTCCCAGGTACCTATCCATGCTGCAAGCTCACCTACCTTATTCCGGATACTCCTGGCATTGAAGTAGACACACTTCAAACCAGCTTGCTGTCTGCCAGCACACTCCTGTGATGGTGAATTCCTGTCCATGTCCTCCCTACTCTCATCCTCCTGTGTACTGGAACTACACCACAGGTTCCCATGCCCCTGCTGAGCTAGTTTAAATCCACCCGAACAGCATTAGCAAATTTCCCACCCAGGATATTGGTACCCCTCTGGTTCAAGTGAAGACCGTCCTGTTTGTAGAGGTCCCACCTTCCCTAGAATAAGCCCCAGTTACCCATATACCTGAAAACCTCCCTCCTGCACCATCCCTGCAGCCACGTGTTCAGCTGATATCTCTCCCTGTTCTTTGCCTCGCTATCACGTGACACGGGTAACAAACCAGAGAAAACACTCTGTTTGTTCCAGCTCTCAGCTTCCACCCTCGCTCCCTGAAATCCTGCCTTATATCCCTATCCCTCTTTCTACCTATGTCATTGGTACCTGTGTGTTGTCTCGATATTGCTGACTTGGTTACACTGATGTTTCTCTTGACTGGTTGGTCCCATTATATTGACATCTTGATGAGGGGGTGGGAGCACAATGAACTGCAGAAAGATAAAATACAATACTTTACTTAATTCCATGCCAAACATTATCAAAAATGGGAGATCTGTTTTCTTTAATGAAAAGATTGAATCAGGGCACTGGGTGCTACAATGCTTCAAATGAGCCACTTGCACCTGGGACTAACAGGAGGAACAAATTTCTCTCTTGGTTCACTGTTAACATAACATATAGAAGGTAAAATAAGTTTGGGTTGTCTGAGGTGAGACTGTAATGGATATGGACCATTATTTGGAAATCAAAGAAACTCATTCCACTGACAAGGATACTGGGCAAAACAGCCATAGGGGCAAATGAGGACAATTTTCCTTTAATGGGGTGAGCTGTCATGATCTGGAATTTACTGTCTGACAGTGCGTTGGAAGCAAATTCAACAGTAATTGTCAAAAGGGAATTGGATATATGTTTGAGAATAAAGCAAAATGCAGGGCTATAGGATCAGGGTGGCACTGTGGGACTAATTGCATAGGATTTACATCAAACTGTTGATGCTATAATGAGCAAAATGTCTTCCTTCTGTGTCTGATAACTGTATGATTCATTGATTTGTATCTCATGGCCAGTACCAGTGTTTTATTGCATTTTGATTTACTCACAGACTTTATGAGATTTTGCACTGATAGATGCTGTGACTAGAAAGCTACTTTGGCTCAGCAGCCCCGACATCAGACCTGGGAATGTATAGAGGGCAGGCAATGTCCCTACCCAGTCAGGTTGAGCGAGTCTAACTGAGCAGATTCCAAACTAGGCAATGTCCGTTAAAAAAGTTAATTAAGTGTCAAGTTATGTACATAATGTGAAATAAAGAGAATGAAAGACGGATGGGACTGTAAGAGGGAAATACAAAGAGAAGTTCAGAAGACGTTAACATTTCAGACTGTACGATCTTTCAAGAATTAAAAACTGAGGGACTGACACTCCACACTTGTAAGTGACAATTTTCGGCGTCAGAAATGTTATTTATGGAGTCATAGATCTGTACTGCGCGAAAACAGACCCTTCGATCCAACTCATCCACGCCGACCAGTTTTCCTAAATTAATCTAGTCCCATTTGCCAGCATTTGGCCCATATCCTTCTAAACCCTTCCTATTCATATAACCATCCTTTTAAATGTTGTAATTGTACCAGCCTCAACCACTTCCTCTGGCAGCTCATTCCATACACGCACCACCCTCTGTGTGAAAAAGTTGCCCCTTAGGTCCCTTTTAAATTTTTGCCCTCCCACTTTAAACCTATGCCCCTCTAGTTTTGGACTCCCCCTACCCTGGGGAGAAGACCTTGACTAATCACCCTATCCATGCCCCCCATGACTTTATAAATCTCTATAATGTCACCTCTTAGCCTCCTTATGGCAGTTATTAAGAATGACCTTACTACTGAAATTGACACAGTGGAATAGAGAAGCGTTAATGTTTATAGAATAGGTACAATGTGTTTAAAGTTGAGTTGTTCAGTTATACATCTTTCGGAGCAGCAGACCGTCTTTGATAGCACCATCCGTGTGACTGTGCAGTTGCTGCAAGTCATTGCCTGGTTTATGCAGGAATTGCAGTGAGCCCCAATAACCTTACAATTTCTATCACAAAATCCAGGAGTGCGATCACAGCCATCGCAGGTATGCGCTGTGTAAAAATGAAATGTCAGGCCACTGCAGTAAAATTGCTCTTCAAAAGTGTGGATAAGGCACATTTTTGGGGAAGAGAGAGGGGTCATGATTCTGTGCCAAGGTATCTTACTCTCATCCATTACATAGTTTCATGCTGAAAGAAAAAGAGGAAGCACATAGCAGCCAAACTCAGGAGCACACACATTTGAACCACTTTACCAACATTAAATACCTGCACAAAATCAATGTTACTGGAAAAGCTCAGCATCTGAGGAAGGGTCACCGGACCCGAAATGTTGACTCTGTTTTCTCCTTCACAGATGCTGCCACACCTGCTGAGCTTTTCCAGCAACTTTGTTTTTGTTCCTGATTAACAGCATCCGCAGTTCTTTTGGTTTTTATTAAATACCTGCATTTGTGTAGCACCTTTTATATCTTCAGAAGTCCCAGTGAAGCATGTTTTAAACAGTCACTGTTACCATATTGGAAACACAGAGCTGAAATGTATCGCAATACTACAGTCACAACCTGGAAACATGATACTAACAATCTGCTGGAAAAGCTCAGCGGGTCTGGCAGCATCTGTGAAGGATAAAAACAGAGTTAACGTTTCGGGTCCGGTGACCCTTCCTCAGAACTGATGGTGTCTGGGAAAATGTCAGTTTATATGCAGAAAATAGGGAGGTGGGTGGGGTGGGGGAGGGAGTAATCGATAGGATAGAGCCCAAAGAGAGAGAAAGACAGTAGGACAGACAAAGGAGTTGCTAATGATCAGGCTGGGAGGGTGAATAGTTCTTAATAGGGACTGTTAGTGACTAACAACAGGGGGTGTGTAATGGCAGGCTATGTGGTAACAAGGCCTGGTGTGTGGGGTGGGGGGCTGGGATATGGGAGAGTTTAGGCCCTAAAACTATTGAACTCAATATTGAGTCCAGAGGGCTGCAGGGTCCCCAAGCGGAAAATGAGGAGTTGGGCTTGTGTTGGGCTTTGCTGGAACAGTGCAGCAAGCCAGAGACGGAGATGTTGGCCAGGGAACAGGGTGGTGCATTAAAGTGGCAGGCAACAGGTAGTTCAGTGTCTTTTTTGAGAGCAGAACATATATTTTCTGCGAAGTGGTCACCCAGTCTCCAAAGTTCCAGACCCCTACCCCACTCACCAGGCCTTGTTATCACAAAGCGTGCCATTACACACCCCTGTTATTAGTCCACTAATAGTTCCAATTCACAATTACTTACCCTCCCAGCCTGGTCCTAGAGGAGGAGTGCTAAACTGCGGGAAGGCCAACTATAGCAATTCGAAAGGAGCTGGGGAATGTGGATTGGGAGCAGCTGTTTGAGGGTAAATCCACATTTGATATATGGGAGGCTTTTAAGGAGAGGTTGATTAGGGTGCAGGACAGACATGTCCCTGTGAATATGAGGGATAGAAAGGGCAAGATTAGGGAACCACGGATGTCAGGTGAAATTGTAAGACTAGCAAAGAGGAAAAAGGAAGCATACATAAGGTCTAGGTGACTGAAAACAGATGAAGCTTTGGAAGAATACTGGGAAAGTAGGACCAATCTGACACAAGGAATTAAGAGGATTAAAAGGGGTCATGAAATACCTTTAGCAAACAGGGTTAAGGAAAATCCCAAAGCCTTTTATTCATACATAAGGAGCAAGAGGGTAACTAGAGAAAGGGTTGGCCCACTCAAGGACAAAGGAGAGAAGTTATGCGAGGAGTCAGAGAAAATAGGTGAGGAGGGGGACATGACGGATGTTGAGGTTCGGGATCGATGTTTGATTACTCTAGGTCAAGTCGGCATAAGGAGTGGGGAAATGTTAGATATTCTAAAAGGCATTAGGGTGGACAAGTCCCCAGATCCGAATGGGATCTATCCCAGGTTACTTAGGGAGGCGAGAGAGGAAATAGCTGGGGCCTTAACAGATATCTTTGCAGCATCCTTGAGCATGGGTGAGGTCCCAGAGGACTGGAGAATTGCTAGTGTTGTCCCCTTGTTTAAGAAGGGTAGCAAGGATAATCCAGGTAATTATAGACCAGTGAGCCTGACGTCAGTGGTGGGGCAGCTGCTGGGGAAGATACTGAGGGTTAGGATCTATTTAGATTTGGAAGAAAATGGGCTTATTAGTGATAGGCAGCATGGTTTTGTTCAGGGAAGGTCATGTCTTACCAACTTGATAGAATTCTTTGAGGAAGTGACAAAGTTGATAGTTGAGGGAAAGGCTGTAGATGTCATATACATGGACTTCAGTAAGGTGTTTGATAAGGTTCCCCATGGTAGGCTGATGGGGAAAGTGAAGTCATATGGGGTCCAGGGTATACTAGCTAGATGGATAGAGAACTAGCTGGGCAACAGGAGACAGAGAGTTGTCGTGGAAGGGAGTTTCTCAGAATGGAGAACTGTGACCAGTGGTGTTCTACAGGGATCCATGTTGGGACCACTGTTGTTTGTGATATACATAAATGATCTGGAGGTAGGTATAGATGGTCTGATTAGCAAGTTTGCAGATGACACTAAGATTGGTGGAGTCGCAGATAGTGAAGGGCACTGTCGGAGAATGCAGCAGAATATAGATAGATTGGAGAGTTGGGCGGAGAAATGGCAGATGGAGTTCAATCCAGGCAAATGCGAGGTGATGCATTTTGGAAGATCCAATTCAAGAGCGAACTATACAGTAAATGGAAAAGTCCTGGGGAAAATTGATGCACAGAGAGATCTGGGTGTTCAGGTCCATTGTACCCTAAAGGTGGCAACGCAGGTGGATAGAGTGGTCAAGAAGGCATACTGCATGCTTTCATTCAACGGACGGGGTATTGAGTACAAGAGTCGGCAGGTCATGTTACAGTTGTATAGGACTTTGGTTCGACCACATTTGGAATACTGCGTACAGTTCTGGTTGCCACATTACCAAAAGGATGTGGATGCTTTGGAGAGGGTGCAGAGGAGGTTCACCAGGATGTTGCCTGGT
>JAHRHZ010000017.1:52364522-52384363 GCA_024137785.1 Ginglymostoma cirratum
TTCCTGCTCCTCTGATGCTGCTTGGCCTTCTGTGTTCATCCAGCTCGACACCTTGTTATCTCAGATAATAAATGGAGTAGGGTTATGTGAGCACTAAAGAACTTAAGGAATTTGTTGGTGAATTTTGTTACCTGTGATGGAGACCGTGGGAGTGGAAAGGTCACAGGAGATGACAAAGCCACGTGAGGTCACCTTGAATATAGATGAGACCATTTCTGTAGATCAGACCCCTCAAAGAGAACAAGAGGGTAGCTCTTTAAAGTGACAGAATGGAAAGGAGCTGAGGATGAAAACTCAGTCAGTGTCAAGGCTGAGGGAATAAACAATGTAGGACACGTCAGAAAGAAAGGATCAATCTTGGCCAGCCAATAGGGAGGCAGGATTTTAAAGGAGGAGCCAGAGGCCTGAAACAAAGTGATATGCAGAGAAGAGCAGTTGGATCAGGAGGATTGGGGGTGATGATGATTCTTAGCCAGTTTTGTTGAGACCAGTGGGAAACGGTATTGGTAAAATAACATTGACGTAGCCTTTTTCTTATCCTAATAATTTAACAGCCAATTCAATGTGTTTGAAATGTAGCCAATGTTGCCATGTAAGAGATGCTAGAAGGCATAGTGTCATCAATTCCAAGTTAAGGTTCTATCATAACTTCACACTGTTTGAGAGTGCATCAGCGCACGACTGGAGTGGAAGCCAAAGAGGTTTGAGTACAATTAATATAGTAAAGACCTGAGGGGGTAGGGTAAAAATAACTTCCAAAACAAGGAATAATTGAAATTTGAAATAAATCTCGATGACTGCAAGAGCTCTTCCTACTCAGTGTTCTAAATAAACTCCTGCACCATGCTCCTGGACGAAGGCCAAAGTATAATATTTCCTTTGCTACTCAGTTATAATGGTATTCAGGAAAACAATTGGCTCTAATAACTGCCTTCCTGTTCGTACACAAGTGTGAACCACCCAGTGACCTCTTCAATCAGTCATGTGGATAATCGGAGAGTTTCCTTTCAATAGTAAATGTGACCTCTCGATGGCAACCCCTGTTGTTCACCAGAAATAATTGCAGTCAAAGTGACTCTGCCATGAGCTTAGCTGACAATATCAAACCCTTTTCCACAATTGTTTTCCTTTGACTGAAGCCTAGGGCCTGATCACAGAGATGATTTATTTTGGCCACCAACATTTTTGAGGAAATCACAAAGGACCCCAAACAGTAACAGGCTGGCTTCCTGTGCACACATTCCAATCCTGTCTCAAACTGTTTTCTCAAAATAATTTGTATATTTTTTAATCGGATATGGAACGTGATGTTTTTTATTATTCATTCACAGGATTTAGCCATCGTCGGCTAAGCATTTAATGCCCATCCCTAATTGCCTAGAGGGCAATTGAGAGTCAACCACATTGCTGTGGGTCTGGAGTCACATGTAGACCAGACCAGGTCCTTCCCTAAAGGACATTAGTGAACCAGAAGAGTTTTCCTCCAGTAATTCGCAACAATTTCATGGTCATTATTAAATGCTTAATTCCAGGTTTTTACTGAATTCAAATTCCACCAACTGCTGTGGCAGGATTCCACCCCAGGTCTCTGGAACTTTAGCTGGGTTTCTGAATTAATGGCCCACGGTAATACCACCAGGCCATTCCCTCCCATCACATGGAACATGAGAATTTAAATTTATAATGATACATCTTCATAAATAATGAGTTCAATTAATGTTGCCTTGACCAGAAGAATAATGCATCCAATCAGTAAGAAATAACTAACACTTGAAATTGTTGATTGGAGATGTTCAGAGAGGAAAGGAAGACCACCATGTCTCCTTTGTATTGTCTCATCCTTTCCTGAAAGGGTTGCTGGTCATTGTCTGGAGGGAAAATTGTGTATGATTGTCATTTCTCTAACACAAAGCCATTCAGTGGAGTGTGCATTTTTACATTCAACACCTCTTGTAGCCATTTTCTGGTTGCTTGAGCACAATTTACCAGGTTTGTGTGAATGTAGTGTTGTGATAAGCTCTTAACCTCTACCATCCTCTGTGTTACTGTTCCAATTATACCACCAGTAACTTTTCTGAGGTTATTTTTGTTCCTTTTTCTTTTGCCTTTGAGCCTTTTGCACTGTTGCCTTTCTAAAATGTTCATCTGCTACTGAATTCTCACCATAGAATAACTATTTTAATACAACATAACAAAGAATTGTGGAAGCTGGAGACACTCAGCAGGTCTGGCAGCATCTGTGGAGAGAGAAACAGAGCTAACGTTTCAGGTCCAGTATGACTTGTCTTCAGAACTGAACCAGGGTTCAGTTTCTGAACTAGTTCTGAAAATAATTAGTCATACCAGCCTAAAAACATTAGCTGCGTTTCTCTCTCCACAGATGCTGCCAGACCTGTTGAGTTTCTCCAGTGTTCTCTGAGTTTGTTTCATACTCCACAGTATTTTCAGCCACAGATTGTCTGATCAATTTACCATCAGTTATTGGACATACAGCATATAAAAACATGCTGCCCCTACTGCACTGCTCCTTTGTGTCGTTGACCTGAAGCTTTTTGATTGCACTGGTACAACTCCTTGCAGAGCTCCCATGTCTAGCCTCTGTGTGAGCCTTCCACATTGTCAAATGGTTGAAGAAATGGCAGGAGCTGCTATCCCCTATGTGTTTCATACATTAATATCCATATGTTGAGTTAGACAACAAACAATTTTCCCAGATTTACAAGGGTTTTATTGCAAATCTGAAGGATACACATCAGTTTCCACCTTTCCCTCTGGATACTTGCAGTGTCCAGAAGTCAACACTCTATTGGGGATACAGCCAGTTCTGTTTCTGTATAATCACTATCCATCACCCAGTTAGCAAATTAACCCCAAACAACACATTCCAAGCAGCCGAGATAACAAGCATGGGGCTGGATGAACACAGCAGGTCAAGCAGCATCATAGGAGCAAGAAAACTTGACGTTTCGGGCCGAAACCCTTCATCAGAAATGGGGGAGGGGAAGAGGGTTCTGAAATAAATAGGGAGAGAGGGGGAGGCGGATAGAGGATGGATAGAGGAGAGGATAGGTGGAGAGGAGGCAGACAAGTCAAAGAGGCGGGGATGGAGCCAGTAAAGGTGAGTGTAGGTAGGGGTGTAGGGAGGAGATAGGTCAGTCCAGGGAGGACGGACAGGTCAAGGGGGCGGGATGATGTTAGTAGATAGGAGATGGGGGTGTGGTGGCTTGAGGTGAGAGGAAAAACAGGTCAGGGAGGTGGAGATGAGCTGGGCTGGTTTTGGGATGCAGTTGTGGGAGGGGAGATTTTGAAGCTTGTGAAATCCACATTGATGCCATTGGGCTGCAGGGTTCCCAGGCTGAATATGATTTGCTGTTCCTGCAGCCTTCAGGTGGCATCACTCTGGCACTGCAGGAGGCCCAGGATGGACATGTCGTCTGAGGAATGGGAGGGGGAGTTGAAATGGTTCGCGACTGGGAGGTGCAGTTGTTTGTTGCGAACTGAGCGCAGGTGTTCTGCAAAGCGGTCCCCAAGCCTCCGCTTGGTTTCCCCGATGTAGAGGAAGCCACAACGGGTACAGCGGATGCAGTATACCACATTGGCAGATGTGCAGGTGAACATCTGCTTAATGTGGAAAGTCTTCTTGGGGCCTGGGATTGGGGTGAGGGAGGAGGTGTGGGGGCAGGTGTAGCACTTCCTGCGGTTACAAGGAAAAGTGCTGGGTGTGGTGGGGCTGGAGGGGAGTGTGGAGCGGACAAGGGAGTCGCGGAGGAAGTGGTCCCTCCGGAAGGCAGATAAGGGTGGGGAGGGAAAAATGTCTTTGGTGGTGGGGTCTGATTGCAGATGGCGGAAGTGTCGGAGGATGATGTGTTGGATCCGGAGGTTGGTGGGGTGGTATGTGAGGGGGATTCTTTTTTGGTTATTATTGCGGGGACGGGGCATGAGGGATGTGTTCCGGGAAATGCGGGAGACACGGTCGAGGGCGTTCTCGACCACTGTGGGGGGGAAGTTGCGGTCCTTGAAGAATGAGGACATTTGAGACGTACGGGAGTGGAATGTCTCATCCTGGGAGCAGATGCGGCGGAGGCAAAGGAATTGGGAATAGGGGATGGCATTTTTGCAGGAAGGTGGGTGGGAGGAGGTGTATTCCAGGTAGCTGTGGGAGTCAGTGGGCTTGAAATGGATATCAGTTTCTAGGTGGTTACCCGAGATGGAGACAGAGAGGTCCAGGAAGGAAAGAGAAGTGTTGGAGATGGTCCAGGTGAACTTCAGGTTGGGGTGGAAGGTGTTGGTGAAGTGGATGAACTGTTTGAGCTCCTCGTGGGAGCACGAGGCGGCGCCGATGCAGTCATCAATGTAACGGAGGAAGGGGTGGGGTTTAGGGCCAGTGTAGGTATGGAAGAGGGATTGTTCCACGTAACCTACAAAGAGGCAGATATAGCTTGGGCCCATGCGGATGCCCATGGCCACCCCCTTTCTCTGTAGGAAGTGGGCGGAATTGAAAGAGAAGTTGTTGAAGGTGAGGACGAGTTCGGCTAAGCGGATGAGGGTGTCGGTGGAGGGGGATTGGTCAGTTCTGCGGGACAGGAAGAAGCGGAGGGCCTTTAGGCCATCAGCATGGGGAATACAGGTGTATAGGGACTGGACGTCCATAGTAAAAATGAGGTGCTGGGGACCGGGGAATTGGAAGTTCTGGAGGAGGTGGAGGGCGTGGGTGGTGTCACGGACGTAGGTAGAGGAGTTCCTGGTTTTTCTTGGAGTAAAGTAAACAAAATCCAATGAGCCTCCCCTCCTCTCAATTAATTTGGAGATGCTCTGTTTAAATCTTAAAGGGACGTGTATTTCTAACGGTGACACTGAGGAGGATGCTTGCAGCTGACTGGCAGTGTAGGGGATGGGGGAGCAGGGTTTGGGGGGGTTTCCTTCTTACTGTCAGGGTGCTCTGATCCTGTATTTTCTGTCGTGAGGGTGATACTAGCTGTGGCTAAGCTTTGAGGTCATTGGAGATTCTTTTCCCCTCCAGTGGGGTTCTTGACTCTCTGTAGCCTTAGAAAAAAAACATTTCTGAAGAAGGGTCTCGACCCGAAACGTCAGCTTTCCAACTCCTCTGTTGCTGCTTGGCCTGCTGTTTTCATCCAGCTCTACACCTTGTTATCTCTTATTTCCAAAGTTATTTTGCCTTCTTTTGTCGTCATCTCCTTTTCCAGCATTTTTTCTCAGTCTTCCGTGGTTTAGGCCTGCCAGTTCAGCTGCACTTTTGAAGTTTTTTGATGTCCTCTTGTGTCTGTCGAGTCTTGCCTTTCCAGCCCGTCTACTGCGCGCTGTTTAAACTTCAGATCCTGCATCCGGTGGGTTTATTCCTCTCTGCCGCTGTGCTTTATCTTGTGCTCTAAGCCAATCCCACTCCCTGCACATTAAGATCCCAGGCTGAAGTATCTCAGACTGTCTCTGAGGCTGCTTGCTCCTTTTTGCTGAGGAAGCCTCTTCAGTTCCTTCTGTACTGTAATATCCCAGAATAGGTGACTAAATACAGCTCTCTATAGTGTCGGAGACCTCTCTCTGCACCCTCCTTCTCGGCTGGTGTCTGCTTTCTTGCTGTTGACAGAGCCATCTATCCAGTTACATTATCGTGATTTGCATCACACTCAACATCAGCAAAAAACAACGTATCATTGTTGGAGATCAGGAAAATAATTCCACTTCAATTCCTGCTCTAGTGTTAACATTTTACAGAGGGTCTGCCAGTGAGAGAGGGAAAGCAGGAAAGATGCGGAAGGAGCAGGTGGAGTAGGTAAATCCAAGGGATGTGGAAAGAGGATGAATGGAGGGAAGAGTTCAATGCTGGTCTCTGTCATTGTTCTAGAGCAAGATGTAGACATATTTTACCTTCCCCTCATGTGATTAAGGTAGTCTGCAGAACAGTGAAGGTGATGTGCTTTAGGACAATGGTTCAAGAAGGCAGCTCACCCCCACCTTGTCAAGGGACGACTAGGGGCAGGTATTAAATGCCGGCCCAGCCAGCAACGCCCACATCCCACAAACAATTAAACAAAAGGGCAGTGGTTCACAAACAGTGCCAGGGAGTCAAGTTCGATTCCACCCTCTGGCGACTGTCTGTGTGGAGTTTGCACATTCTCCCTGTGTCTGCGTGGGTTATCTCTGGGTGCTCCGGTTTCCTCCCACAGTCCAATGGTGTGCAAGTTAGGTGGATTGGCCATGCTAAATTGTCCATAGTGTTCACGGATGTGCAGGCTAGGTGAGTTAACCATGTGGAATGCAGGGTTAAGGGGACAGGGTAGGGGAGGCGGGTTTGGGTGGAATGCTCTTCAGTGGGTCCGTGGAGGCTCAATGGGCAAAATGGCCTCTTTCTGCACTGTAGGAATGCTGTAGGATTCTAAATGCTGATACAAACATTTCCGTTCAGATTATTTAAATGGCTGAGTTGAAATTTCTTAGTACCTTGGAATACAAACTGAGGTCATTAGCACAGATCTTTGAGACTAGTCGTGAACCCTATCCCTTTGGAAGCTGCCCTCTATGCTGATTGCTGTCAGTGAGTTGGATTTTCCTGTTCCCTGTGCTACATGCAGTCCCACCAAGTTCCACTCCCACTTCTTACTTGCACTTCACATTATGCTCAGGTCACTGGCAAAGTCTCTCAGGGTCACAGTTTGAGAATCGCTGCATTAAAGATATGGGCTCCTCAGTGATTAAGAGAATCATTACAATACTGAGCCATACAATTCTGCTCATTCCCTAGCTCAATACTCGATCTCAGCTGAAATTAAAAACCGAAAGAACTGCAGATGCTGTAAATCAGGAACAAAAACAAAGTGGCTGGAAAACCTCAGCAGGTCTGGCAGCATCTGTGGAGGAGAAAACAGAGTTAATGTTTTGGGTCCGGTGACCCTTCCCTTAGGTCATTGGACCCGAAACGTTAACTCTGCTTTTTCCTTCACAAATGCTGCCAGGCCTGCTGAATTTTTCCAGCAACTTTGTTTTTGTCTCAGCTGAAATTACTCTTGTTAATAACTTTTGCAAAGAACATTCAAAAGCATAGAATTTCTGGCTTTTTTCTGTTAAACTTACAGACAAAAACAAATTCACCTTGAGGTGTGGTAAAGATCACCCTCGGTTTAGGTGTACGGTCATTATATCTCTTATATCAGTGGCCCAGAGAGTTGAATTAAAATTCTACCAAGCGAGTTAGGAATTTAAATTTGGCAAATTAATCTAAACCTGGAAGAAAAATGCTGATATTAGTGGGGAAAAAAACCTATTGGATTGTCATATAATGCATTTGGGTCTTTCAGGAAAGGAAATTTGGAAACATCATCCAGTCTGTCCTCTATGTGACTCCAGACCCTACTCAGTGTAGTTGACTTTAACCATGGCCCAGAAAACAACACTGTTGCCCAGAGATGGGCAATTAATGCTGGTCTCACCAGGGACAGCTGTATCTTGTGAATGATTCTAAAGGAAATGTCACGGTGGCTCCCATTGCTCACCAGAGCTCTCAATCTGCATCAGGTGTGAAAATGCACATATCATCGAACCACAAGCCAAAATGAAGCACTATATTTAGTGGGTGAGGAGGGAACATTGAGAAATCGAATGCAATCCTTCTGCATTAATGTGGTTGAGCCATCACAAATTGAATTGTGGAGGCTCCCAGGAAACTCCTAGTGTTACAGAAGCACATGTTACAAACAGGCAGAAGTATTTACCACCAAAAAGCTACACTCTAAACAGGAATATGAAATTGAACAAGAGTACACACAAAACAGAAATATAATGCACACACAGTGGTTGCTTTCGTTTGTGAATGGGGCCCATTTTAGACACCTGTTGTAATAAGATTTTTCCAGTTATTTCTGTAACACTCCAACTCCAACCAGCTCCAAGCATGAACTGAATAAGCCTGTGGCATGTGAAAGCCAGCACTAACTCGCAGTGTGACATTTACAACCTCCAGAGGTTCAGCTCAGAACCTCGCTCTCTGGAGGATTGAATGTTCCTTTAGTGACATCATTGGAATTCTGCTGTGCTGTAATCAGAGCCAGGCGAGTGCGATCTAGGGCAAGGGTTCAGGCCAGCAAGCAGCACAGTTTGATTAGACAAGGTACAGGCAAAGCATGAGGGGCCTCCAGCTCAAACTCGGTGCTGCATGGAAAACATTACGCACCGTGAATGTTAGACATTTGCAGTCTCAAACCCTTCAATGCAAATTCCCATTCTTTTGCAAATAATCTTTTGTTTTTAACTGAAGTGATTTTCTTTGGAGAGTGTCCTAACTGTGTGCTGTGACCATTGGGCAAATGAAGGTAATTCAGCCCAAAGTGCCCCAGTTTGACTGTGGGCTGGGACAGTGCTGTCTCAGATGCTGAGTTCAGCTGCAAAACAGACATGTGCACCACTGTTTACATGAAACTGCTACACTGTGCAAAAACAGAAGTTGCTGAAAAAACTCAGCAGGTCTGGCAGCATCTGTGAAGAGAGAAAGCAGAGTTAACGTTTCGGGTCCGGTGACCCTTCCTCAGAACAGTGGAAGCATGGTTACACAGTGCCTTGGTTGTAGGCTCAAACAGGGACTTGTTCATTCCAGCTGCAGCATCAATCCATCAGTGGCTTACTCACCTTGGGGGAGAGAGAGAGACTGAGCAGTTTAGGCTGATACTTTCTGGAGTTAGAAGAATGAGAGAAGATCTAATTTAGATCTAATTAAGAGGACATTACTTGCATGGTGGACAATGGGGAACCTGTGGATGTGGTGTATCTGGATTTCCAGAAGGCATTTGACAAGTGCCACACCAAAGGCTGCTACATAAGATAAAGTTGCATGGTATTACAGGTAATGCATTGGCATGAATAGAGGATTGGTTGACTAGTAGAAAGCAAAGAGTAGGGGTAAATGGGTGTTTTTCTGGTTGGCAGTCGATGGCTAATGGTGCGCCACAGGGATCAGTGTTGGGACCGCAATTGTTTACAATTTACATAGATGATTTGGAGTTGGGGACTAAGTGTGGTGTTTCAAAATTTGCAGATGACACTAAGGTGAGTGGTAGAGCAAAGTGTGCAGAAGACACTGAGTCTGCAGAGGGATATAGATAGTCTAAGTGAGTGGGCAAAGGTCTGGCAGATGGAGTACAATGTTGATAAGTGTGAGGGCATCCATTTTGGTAGGAATAACAGCAAAATGGACTATGTTTTAAATGGTAAAAAATTGCAGCACGCTGCTGTGCAGAGGGACTTGGGTGTCCTTGTGCATGAATCGCTGAAGGTGGGATTGCAGGTGCAGCAGGTAATTAAAAAGACAAATGAAATTTTGTCAGCCATTGCTCGAGGGATGGAGTTTAAAAACAGGGAGGCTATGCTGCAGCTACCTAGGGGCCTGCTGAGGCCACACCTGGAGTACTATGTGCAGTTTTGGTCTCCTTACTTGAGAAGGGATATACTAGCATTGGAGGGGGTGCAGAGGAGATTCACTCGGTTGATTCCAGAGTTGAGAGGGTTGGAGTATGAAGAGAGACTGAGTAGACTGGGATTATACGCATTGGAATTCAGATGAATGAGGGGAAATCTTATAGAAACATATAAGATTATGAAGGGAATAGATAAGGTGGAGGCAGGGAGGTTGTTTCTGCTAGCAGGTGAAACTAAGACTACACGGCATCGCCTCGAAATAAAGGCAAGCAGATGTAGGACTGAGGTCAGGAGGAACTTCTTCACCCAAAGGGTTGTGAATCTGTGGAATTCCCTGCCCAGTGAAGTGGTTGAAGATACCTCGTTAAATGTTTTTAAGGCAGGGCTAGATAAATTTTTGAACAGTAAAGGAATTAAGGGTTATGGTGTGCAGGCGGTAAGTGGAGCTGAGCCTCAAAAAGATTAGCCATGATCTTATTAACTGGTGGGGCAGGCTCGAGGGCCGGATGGCCTACTCCTGCTCCTAGCTCTTAAGTTCTTATGTTCTAAGATGCTAAAGGGGATTGACAAAGTAAACATAGAGAGGATGTTTCCCCTTGTGGGGCAAGTTAGAACAGGATGTCACAGTTTGAGGATAGGGCACAGCAGATTTAAAACAGAGATATGGAGAAATTACTTTCCTAAAAGGCCCATGAATCTGTGGAATTGACTCCCTGATAGTGTGCTGGGACATTGGGTAAATTTAAGGAGGAGATAGACAGATATTTCATTAGTGGTGGGTTGGAGCAGGACTAGGCCTTTCTGCCCCTCAAGCCTGCCCCATCATTCAATATGATCCTGGCTGATCTCCTGTCCGCCTCAACTCCACTTTCCTCTATGTTCTTATGAAAGGACTGCAGCCTTGCACAGCCCTCCTGCTGTGAAATCTTGAGCTGAAGACAAGTCCTTACAGTCCGTTGTCAATGCAATGACAGTCTCTGAATTAACTCACTGACCTTTGAGGAGTGGTTTTTAAAGCATTTCTGTCTCCTTATTGGCATGGAGTCAGTGGCAGATCCTTTCCACTGTTGCTCGTGTGGCTTTCACCCCTACCTCAGTAATCTGTGTAAACCCCACAACCCCGCTCTTCCCCAAGCCCTATCTGGATGTCTACTCTCTCCCCAACTCTCCACCAGTTCACCAACATCAATGGCACTGAGAAATCTGAATGGAGACAAGAGTGGGGTACTGGAGTGCAGATGGGACCATTGCCAAGGGGCGAACAATAAATACTTTTACATTCCTTTGGATTTCGAGGGGTCTACTCTTGGGTAGAATGCAAACCAGTTGGGAAAAACCATCAGAGGAAATGCTGCGGGTAGGTTTGAGGCAACACATCTGGGAAAATTCATCACATTTCAAGAGCAGGACTTTCCCACAGCCTTTAGGATTCTGAAGGCGAGGCCAAGTGAAGCTCAAAGGCAGTATTTGTCCAGCACTAAACTGGGAGGTCGTGGTGGGGGGTGTGGGGGGGGGGGGGGTGGAAGGGGGGGGGGGGTTGTTGGAGGGAGATTGTGTGGGGTAAGGAGCTATTTTCCTAGAGATGAATTTCCTAATTTTCTGACTCCAAGTTCAGCATCAACTGAAGGAAGTCAGACAGATCCCTGGCATCACCAGAGAATCAACAGGCCCCCAAAACGCAGCAGCCCCACTAGCAGGCATTACTGAGACAGGTCAGGCACTGTAAGGTAGTCTGAACACGGAGATGACTTTGAAAGGGTAAGGTTAGAATTGACGTTTGGGGGCCAGCAGGCCTTTCCTGCTAAATATCTCCTGATTAGAGGTTGAACTGTGACTGTGATGGCGCCCTCAACCCACATTGGCCCAGAGAAGACCCGTCCATCAAAGCAGATGACCTCTGTTCATAGAAATAGCAAGAACTGCAGATGCTGGAGTCAGAGTCAACACAGTGTGAGCTGGAGGAACACAGCAGGCCCGGCAGCATCAGAGGAGCAGGAGAGCCAAGGTGGGGCAGTTGGGTTGGGTCAGGGCTGAGGGAGGGAGTTGGGTTGGGACAGGGCTGAGAGAGGGAGTTGTGTCGAGTCAGGGCCGTGGGATGGAGTTGGGTTGGGACTGGGCTAAGGGAGGCAGTTGGGTTGGGTCAGGGCTGAGGGAGGGAGTTGAGTTGGGTCAGGGCTGAGGGAGGGAGTTGTGTTGGATCAGGGCTGAGGGAGGGAATTGGGTTGGGTGAGGGCTGAGGGAGAGACTTGGGTTGGGTCAGGGCTGAGGGAGGGAGTTGGGGGTGGGCTGGGCTGTGGGACGGAGTTGGTTTGGGACAGGGCTGAGGGAGGGAGTTGGGTTGGGACAGTGCTGAGGGAGCGAGTTGGGTTGGGTCAGGGCTGAGGGAGGGAATTGGGTTGGGTGAGGTGAGGGCTGAGGGAGAGACTTGGGTTGGGTCAGGGCTGAGGGAGGGAGTTGGGGGTGGGATGGGCTGAGGGAAGGAGTTGGTTTGTGACTGGGCTGAGGGAGGGCTTTGGGAGTGGGACAGTGCTGATGGAGGGAGTTGGGTTGGGTCAGGTCTGAGGGAGAGAGTTGAGTTGGGTCAGAGCTGAGGGGGGTAGTTGGGTTGGGTCAGAGCTGAGGGAGGGAGTTAGGTTGGGTCACTGCTGAGGGAGGGAGTTGTGGGTGGGAAAGGCCACATAGCTGAGGCATTGAGATATTGGCCTGGTTTGGTAAGGTTTACCAGATATGGGAGCCATGAATCTCCCACATTAGAAGCAGATTTGCGTCGTATTTAATTCTTACCAGAGCTGCTCTCAATGCTGATGTTTGTAGGCCATCCCTGATGATTGGCTCCCTCAGCAATTTCAGAGGGCAGCTATATCAACCTCATTGTCCAGGGTCTGGCGTCACATATGGTCCAGACCAGGCAAGAACAGCAGATTTCCATCCCAAAAGGAAAATGGTGAACTAATGGGTTTTTACGACAAATTATATTCATCACTAGAATGGCTTTTAATTCCAGATTTTGATGAACACAAATTTTACTATCTGCACTGCCCCCAGGACTTTCTCTCTGTCCACAGTTCATCGGTCATCAGATGTGACTAGACCTGCTCAATTTCTCCAGCATTTGCTTGTCCTGCAGACCATTATTTTGGATTTCCCAGTTGAGTGATGTTCACACTGGACTACTGCTTTCATCATAAATATTGATCCATGTCACATCAGCCTTGCCCTGGATGAAGGTTACTGTGGATAGTGTGCAGGTAGGAGATCAGCTGTGATCTACTAGATAGCAGAGCAGGCTACAAAAGCCAAATAACCTCCCCCAGGTTCTAGTGCAGTTTGATAGAGGTGAGTGTGTAGTTATCAGTCCTAATAACCCTGTGGTCAATTAGATAGGCAACATTCACTGTCAAAGCTGCTACATAAGTAAAGGTAAGAAATTGTAGTCCAACACAGATTTGACATTTCCTTGAGATGACAAAGGAAAGAGAAATGTATGAGAAACTGAAAACAATATGTACATTGCAGGCTGTCCTGCTTCTCTCCAAAACTGGATGAGTTCACTTATCTTGGCCAAATGGTATCAAAGGGGAAGGTGAGACTGGATGGAACATGGTAGCCAGGGGAAAAGAGGGATGTCAGTGTTTCACTCGAGTGTGCTTTATGCTGGTTTGGTCTCAGTGAATTAGCCCTGACATTTACTCCCCGCCTGTTTAGCCTGGACCCCATGGACATTGTTGTTGCAAACCCCGTATAACAGTAATTACTTGCCTGTTGAATAGCCAACATACCGTACTCTCCAATGGTGGGAATGGACATAGATTAATTGTAAAGGAAAGTACGACATACAAACAGAGAAAATAGGAACAGGAGTAGACCATTCAGCTCTTTGAGTCTTCTCCATCAATAAATATGATCATGGCTGATCACCCAACCCATTCCCATTTTCTCCCCATACCCTTTGATCCCTTTAGCCCTAGGAACCATATCTCTCTTGAAAACATTCAAAGTTTTGGCCTCAACCACTTTCTGTAGCAGAGAATTCCATGGGCTCCCCACTCCCTCGGAGAAGGCATTTCTCCTCATCTCAGTCCTAAATGGTTTACTCCATATCCTTACACATTGAGCCCTGATTCTGGGCTGTCGGGTCATTGGGAGCATCCTTCTGGCATTTACCCTGTCTAGTCCTGTTTGAGTTTTGTAGGTTTCTACAGGATTCTCCTCATTCTTCTAAAGTCCTGGCCGAGCACTCAGATCCTGTGTGGACCAGCTGGCGGAGATATTCACCAACATCTTCAACCTCTCCATCCTACAATTATGAAGTCTGCACCTGCTTCAAGAAGGCCACCATCGTCCCAGTACCAAAGAAAGCCCCTTGCAATGTGCCTTAATGACTACCACCCAGTGGGGTCTGACCTTAATAATCATGAAGTTCTTCGAAAGGCTGGTCATGGCTCACAACAACTCCAGCCTCCCAAACTGCCTCGATCCTCTACGGTTTGCCTACTGATGTAACAGGTCCAGAGAGGATGCCATCTCCCTAGCCTTGCGTTCATCCCTGGAACATCTGGACAACAAAGACACCTATGTCAGGCTCTTGCTCATTGACTACAACCCTACCTTCAACACCAGTACCCCCTCCAGACTGATCTCAAAACTCTGTGACCTTGGTCTCAGCTCTGCCCTCTGTAACTGGATCCTCAGCTTCCTGACCCACAGACTGCAATCAGTGAGGATAGAGAACTGCACCCCCTCCACTATAACACTCAATGCTGGACCCCCCCCCAACGATGTGTCCTCAGTTCCCTACTGTACTCCCTGTACATCCACCACTGTGTTGCCAAATTCTGAATGAACACCGTCTACAAGTTTGCCAACGTCACTATCATAGTAGGACAGAACCCAAACAACAATGAGTCTGAATACAGAAGGGAGATAGAGGGCTCAGTGATATCATAGAATCCCTACAGTGTGGAAACAGGCCCTTCAGCCCAGCAAGTCCACACCGAACCTCAGAGCATCCCACCCAGACCCATCCCCTATAACCCACCTAATCTACACCTCCCTGAACACTATGGGCAATTTAGCATGGCCAATCCACCTAACCTGCACATCTTTGGACTGTGGGAGGAAACCCATGCAGACACGGGGAGAATGTGCAAACTCCACACGGACAGTCGCCTGAGGCTGGAATCAAACCCGGGTCCCTGGTGCTGTGAGGCAGCAGTGCTAACCACTGTGCCACCCTGGCATTGCACATGATGCAATGAGAACAACCTCTCTCCCAACATCGGCAAATCTAAATAACTGATCACTGACTTCAGGAAGGAAGATGGAGCTGAAGTTGAGAGGGTTGAGAGTATCAAGTTCCTCAGAGAGACGATAAACCGACAACCTGTCCTGGACTTCCCATGTAGATGTGACGGTCAAGAAGCCACTACAATGCCTCTGCTTTGTCAGGCAGCTCAGGAAATTTGGCATGTCCCTAAGGTCCCTCACCAACTTCTACAGATACTCCATTGAAAGCATACTGTCTGGGTGCATAATGGCCTGATATGGCAACTGCTCTGCCCAGGACCGTAAGAAACTACAGAAGATGGTGTGCACAGCCCAGACCATCACATAAACCAACCTTCCATCCATGGACTCTATTTAAACCTCTCGCCGCGGAAGGCGGCCAACATCATCAAAGACCCATCCCACCCTGGTAAGGACCTCCTATAACCTCTTCCGTCAGGCAGAAGGTACAGAAGCCTGAGCACACACACCAGCTGGTTCAGGAACAGCTTCTTCCCGGCTGTTATCAGACTGATAAATGGACTCTCCAGCCTCAAATAATGCTGATCTTGTTAATGTTGATTTTGCGTTGTGAACCTCCTGTGCAGTGTAACCTGTATACCTCACTCTGTCTAAACGCCCTATGATCTGAATTAACAAGGTGTAGAGCTGGATGAACACGGCAGGCCAAGCAGCATCAGAGGAGCAGGAAGGCTGATGTTTCGGGCTCTACACCTTGTTATCTCAGATTCTCCAGCATTTGCAGTTCCTGCTGTCTCCGAAACTATGATCTGAATGTCCTTGTCAGCTATGATCTGCCTGTATTGCTCGCAAGGCAAAGTTTTTCACTGTACTTAGGTACATGGGACTACAATAATTCAAAACTCCAGTGAATATAGTCCTGACTGATCCAGTCTGTCTTCATAGCCAGTCCTGTCATCCCAGGAATTGGTCTGGTAAACCTTTTTTTGTGCTCCTTATACAGCCAGACATCCACCCCCAAATAAGGAGTCTCAAACTTCACACAATACTCCAGGTGTGGTCTTACCAAAGCCCTGTACAATTGCAGTAAGACATCCCTGTTCCTGTACTCGAAACCTTTCGCTATGAAGGCTGACATACCATTTCCCTTCTTCCCCATCTGCTGCCCCTGCAGGCTTACCTTCAGTGACTGGTTTACACAGACACCCAGGTCTCATTGCACCTCCCTCTTTCCCAATCTATCCCCATTCATATAATTAGCCACCATCCTGTTTTTGTTCCCAAGGTGGATAATCTCACATTAATCCACATTGCACTGCATCGGCCATGCATGTGCCCATGCATTCAGCCTGTCTAAATTACACTGAAACATCTCTGCATCCTTCTCACAACTCATCTTGTGTCATCTGCAAACTCAGAAGTATTACATTTAATTCCCTCATTTAAATCACTAACATATATTGTGTATAACTGGGGTGCCACGACTGATCCCTGCAGCATCCCACTAGTTACTGGCTGCCATTGAGATAAAGACCCATTTATTCCTACTCTTTGTTTCCTGTCTGCCAATCAGTTCTCTCTACACCAGTACCCAACCCCCAATCCCATGTGTTTTAATTTTGCACATTAATCACTTGTCTGGGACCTTTATTAAAAGCTCTCTGAAAATCCAAGTAAACCACATCCACTAGATCCCCCTTATCAACTCTACAAGTTACATTCTCAAAAATGTCTGGTCAGTCATGACTTCCTCTTTGTAAATCCATGCCAACTCTGTCTGATCCTTTTGCATTTTTCTCACTACTGACATCAGACTCACTGCTCTACAATTCCTGGTCGTCTCTCTGCCTCCCTTTTTAAATAGTGGGGTTACATTAGCTACTCTCCAGTCCAGAGTTTAGAGAATTTTGGAAGATGACTATCATTTCTAGGGCCACTTCCTGAAGTACTCTGGAATGTAGCTCATCAGGCTCTAAGTATTTGTTAGCCTTTAACCCCACTGACTTCCCTGACACCATTTCTCTCATAACAGTAGCAGGAATTTATTGTTACCCGTATTTATGAAAATATAGTAACGTGTATAAATCACTATAAGCTGGTGCCATTTTAATTACATAAATTATAAAAAGAAATTAATCTTACAAAGTTAGGACAAATTTCTTTGTTTGTTTCATCCACGGCTTCGAGATTTCCTCAGTGGCTACAGCACACTAACACACTCCACCCAAAACATTCCCTGAGGCTACAAAACCAAGGGTCAAACATATGGAAACAGCCCCCACTGCTCCAGGTCTGCTTCAGTTCCTCCCTCTCACTAGACCATGTGTTCCCCAACATTTTATGGATGTTATTTGTGTCCTCCTTTGTGAAAATGGATCAAAAATATGTATTTAATTGGTCTGCCATCTCTCTTCTCCCCTTAATAGCTTCTCCTGTTTCTGATTGTAAGGGACTTACTTAAATTTGTGTGAACAAATTGCTTTTCACATATCTGTAGAATCATTCACAATCAATTTGTAGGCTTTCTCTTGTACTCACCTTTCGCCCTTGCACTCTTTTGGTGAAATCCAAGTTGCTCCCAATCCTCAGGTCTTCAACTCTTTTTGGCCAATTTGTAAGCTCCTTCCCTTGAACTAACACTAACCCTAATTTCCTGTGTTCACCGTGGTTAGACAGCCTTTCCTGCTTTGTTTTTGTGCCAGACAGGAATAAACAATGGCTGCAGTTCCTCCATGCATTCTTTAAATGTTTTCCATTGTCTATCCACTGTTATTCCTTTAAGTAACATTCCCCAATCCCTTATCATAGCCAACTTGTGGCTTATACCATCGTAGTCTCAGAATCAACGACATCACTTTTCGTTTTGATGAGGAATTCTATCATATCATGGTCACTCATTCCCAATGAGCCTCACATGATTGGATTGCTAATGAGTTCCTCCTCATGACACAACTCCAAGTCTAGGTTGGTCTGTCTTCTAGTATGTTCCTCAACGTATTGATCCAGAAAACCATCTCGCACACACTCCAGTAATTCCTCGTTTATAGCATCATTACTGCATGTACATTAATTTTCACCTCATGATGGTAATCACAGTTGTGTAACATACAAGTGTGGTACGTACCAGGTAGAAATATTTGTCACTAATCTGTCCAATTATTTTGTTTTGGACAGTATTTTGTTTCAGCTGAGTTACATGTAGCAGTATGGCTCTTAGTGGGTCAGAAATCCGCCTGCCAAAGCTAGTGCAGCTCCTTATTTGAGTTATGATAATAGCCTTCACTTCAAGGATTCCCAATCAATCAGAAAGGTCAGGTGGGATACATGATGATTCTGTACAAGGATGGATTCCTCATTAAAAGGACAATATCATGGGTCAGAATCCTGGACTGGCCAATGAGGCTCCAGTGATCCCAGGAAATGTGGAAGTGGTTGTGACACCTCCACCTATCCCACAATCCTCCTTCCAAAGCCACTCAAGGCAGCTTTGGCCTGACATTAGGTCATTTGAGGGACCAAGGGAAACACGCTCCACTCATTGGGCTCATTCATCCCACAGAGGAAGGTGCCTGTGATTGTTAGAGGCCAATTCTCTCAGCTCCCAGACATTTCTGTAGGAGCTGATCAAAGCTGTGTCCTACTATCTTCAGTGACCCACGCGTCATCATAAGGCCAGAGTGGGGATTTTTGCTGTTAATTGCAGAATGTTCAGGCCAGCCATGGACAACAATGAAATCAGTGTCAATGTGGAAAGACCCGGACATTGCTCAGCCTTGGGATGATAACTGGCAACATTCCTGACAGACAAGTACAAAGCATTAACCATCTACTGAGGAACCTCGGAACAGGGGGAGGCCAGTCTGCCCCTCGAGCCTGTTCCACCATTCAATGAGATCATAGCTGATCTGTGGCCTAACTTCATATACCTATCTTTGGCCCATATCCCTTAGTACCTTCACTTAACAAAAATGTATCTATCTTAGATTTAGAATTAACAAGTGACCTAGCATCCACAGCCATTCATGGAAGAGAATTTCAAACCTCTCCCACCCTTCGTGTGTAGAAGTGCTTCCTAACATCTCTCCTGAACAGTCTGGTCCTAATTCTCACACTACAGCCCTAGCTCCACAATTCCCAACTATTGCAAATAGTTTATCATTGTCTACTCTGTCTTTTCCAGTTAATATTTTGAAGACTTTGATTGGATCATCCCTTAACCTCCTAAATTCTCGAGAAAATGGCCAAATTTGTCTAATCTCTCCCCATAACATAACCTCTGAAGTCCAGGTATCAGTCTGGTAAACCTATATTGCACTCTCTCCAAGGCCAATCTATCTTTCCTGAGGTATGGTGCCCAGATCTGCTCTCAGTTATCCAAGCAATGTCTAATTTCCAACAAGAACTTAATCTTTGTGATTAAGTTAACTTAACCAGGGTGGTGGGTGCCTGGAACACGTTGCCAGCGGAGGTGGTAGACGCAGACACGTTAGTGTCTTTTAGGATATATCTGGACATGTACGTGGATGGACAGGGAGCAAAGGGATACAGACCTTTAGAAAATAGATGACGAGTTTAGATAGAGGATCTCGATCGGCGCAGGCTTGGAGGGCCGAAGGGCCTGTTCCTGTGCTGTAATTTTCTTTGTTCTTTGATGACAGTGTAACTGGGCACTTAGATATCAACAGCTTGCTTTACTTTTCCATTCATGTTAATGTATATCAGCTGATTCGCCATGTCCATTTTGTGCCACGACCAGAGACTTTTCCTTCCTTTATTCATTTATGGGATGAAGGCATCACTGACCAGGCCAGCATTTATTGCCCATCCCTAATTGCCCAGAGGGCAGTTCCGAGTCAACCACATTGCTGTGGGATAACAAGGTGTGGAGCTGGATGAACACAGCAGGCCAAGCAGCAACATAGGAGCAGGAAAGCTTGACGTTTCGGGCCTAGACCCTTCATCAGAAAAACATTGCTGTGGGTCTGGAGTCACATGTCAGCCAGACCAGGTAAGGATGGCAGTTTCCTTCCCCTAAATTTCATTAGTAAGCTAGATGGATTTATGGTCATCCTTAGACTCTTAATTTCAGGTATTGAATTCCACCATGGGGGGGATTTGAACCCAGGTCCCCAGAACATTACCCAGGTCCCCAGAACATTACCCAGGTCCCCAGA
>JAHRHZ010000017.1:52384373-52413326 GCA_024137785.1 Ginglymostoma cirratum
CCCCAGAACATTACCCAGGTCCCCAGAACATTACCCAGGTCCCCAGATTAACAGTCCAGCAACAAAAGCACTAGGCCATCATCTCCCAGGCTTAATTGTACTCCAATTGTGTCTCATTGAACCCTCATGATAAGTGCCTGAGATCTCCGTTTTCAATGTATTTAAATGAAGTACCCACATCAAAAGCAATGAGTGTCTTTTTTTACTTTTTTACTGAGAGTGAAAAGAAATTATGATGAAAGAATTTAAATCCAGTCTCTGATACATGATGATATCATATGTGGAGTTCATCGATTCAGAACTGGATATTAACAATTCCTTTAGGAGGAATGATTGCTGCAGGGATTTCTCCAACTATAACTTTGATGGAATATCAATGGAAATGATGGGAAAACAGCAGGAATTCTACTTCCTGGAAGTTAAGTTCTGGTAGTTTTTAGTTTAGACAAATGAGTTTATCTAAAAGCCAAAAGAATTGCGGATGCTGTAAATCAGGAACAAAAATAAAGATGCTGGAAAAGCTTTCCCAGCAAATGAGCTTATCTTCCTGGCAACTTTCCCTGTAGCTATTCATCTCTGTTAGGTGGTCAACCTCAGTGAAATGGCTCATAACAGTGTAAGTGACACATGGGCATTGACATTGTGTGGGATGGATCATAATAAAAAACTCTCATTTTCTAAACTTCCCCTTGATCTTAAATCATTTCCTATGTTTCTGACATTGATCACTGTTTCCGGGTCAAGAAGAAATGGTAATTAAATATTTTATTTATACAGCAATAAAGACTTTGCACAATTGTTTCAATTAGGAATAAAATGAATTATGATTCAGGTATATCTTTCTAGACGAGATGCTATGTATCAACCATGTATTGTACCTTACGATACTAATTACACATAGGTTGCAATATTTTGAAGCTGGAGTACAGTATAAACTAATTATAGTTTGACAATTACAGTAATTATACAGGGTGAAAATGCTAATTAGTATACACCCTATTAAAAGCAAGGTACAGCATAGTAGTCATCATGTATATAAAATAATTTCAGGTATGTTCAAATCAAATAATGTGTAAACGTGAGGTATGGGGAAATGCCTTTTATAGATCCAGTGTGGCATACTTAAGATCATCAACACAAAAATAAGTATTTTTATCACAGAATGCCTACTGTCAAGCTGACATATTTAGGCTTAGAATAATAGGCTTGCCTGAATGGCAATGTTTATCTGAGAGTTTGGCTGTTAACAAGTTTAGGGTTAGGTTAGGGTTAGGGTTAGAGTAACTCTTCAGCCCCTTATTGATAGCCCTGCTGATATTTGTCATGCTGCATTTAGTTCTGATTTAGGCAACAGTGTTATTTCCTAAAGGCTAGTTCATTTGAATTGTAATCGTTTGATGGGAATCCAAACAGCTTTTAGTTTTGGTTGACTTTGTTCATTTCCTCTCTCTGAGAGTTTGGAACTCCTTGCCACAGAAAGCTGTGGGGGCAGAGTCTTTGTGTATATTTAAGGCTGAGATAGATTTAGATCAGTCAGGGAATCAAGGGTTACAGGGAAAGGGCAGGAAAGTGCACATGGGGAGTGTCAGATTAGCTATGGTGTGGACCAAGTTCAAGGGACTGAATGGCCTAACTCCTATTCCTATTTCTTATGGTATTTCACCAGGGCATGAGATTCCAGTGTAAACACAAACTCTGGAATCTGATTTTACATTTCCTCTTTCCAGCAATTAACAATTCTTATAAAATCATGAAGGGTATAGATAGGGTTAATAGAACATAGAACATAGAACATAGAACATAGAACAATACAGTGCAGAACAGGCCCTTCGGCCCTCGATGTTGTGCCGACCTGTGAACTAATCTAAGCCCATCCCCCTACACTATCCCATCATCATCCATATGCTTATCCAAGGACTGTTTAAATGTCCCTAATGTGGCTGATAGTAGGAGCACTCCTAATAGTAGGAGTCTTTTCTCTGGGATGGGTGATTTCAAGGCTAGGCGGTATGTTTTTAAGGTGAGAGGAGAGAGATTTAAAGAAAACACAAGGGGAAATTTTTTTACACAGAGGGTAGTTCATGTGTGGAACAAACTTCCTGAGAAAATACTAGATGTGAGTACAATTACAATGTTTAAGAGACATTTGGATAAGGACATGAATAGAAAAGGTTTGGAGGGATATGGGCCAGGAGCAGGCAGATGGGACTAGATTAGTTTAGGATTATGCTTGGCATGGATTGGTTGACTCCATGCTCTATGACTCTGTGACTCTATTTGCTAGTTTGTCCCCCTTTACATTTTTGCATTCCCATGTGATACTTGGTGCACACCTTTTCACTGATGTCCACACTTTTACAGAAAACAAAATATCCCAGAGTCATTTGTGAACATGTGGGAAAATCATTGATTCTCTGTGGATGGCGAGAATATTCTATATCAGTCTTAGTTTTAATACTAGACAACAAGCATGGGGCTGGATGAACACAGCAGGTCAAGCAGCATCATAGGAGCAGGAAAACTTGACGTTTCAGGCCTAGACCCTTCATCAGAAATGGGGGAGGGGAAGAGGGTTCTGAAATAAATAGGGAGAGAGGGGGAGGCGGATAGAGGATGGATAGAGGAGAGGATAGGTGGAGAGGAGGCAGACAAGTCGAAGAGGCGGGGATGGAGCCAGTAAAGGTGAGTGTAGGTGGGGGGGTAGGGAGGAGATAGGTCAGTCCAGGGAGGACGGACAGGTCAAGGGGGCAGGATGATGTTAGTAGATAGGAGATGGGGGTGTGGCTTGAGGTGAGAGGAAAAACAGGTTAGGGAGGTGGAGATGAGCTGGGCTGGTTTTGGGATGCGGTTGTGGGAGGGGAGATTTTGAAGCTTGTGAAATCCACATTGATGCCATTGGGCTGCAGGGTTCCCAGGCTGAATATGATTTGCTGTTCCTGCAGCCTTCGGGTGGCATCACTGTGGCATTGCAGGAAGCCAAGGATGGACATGTCATCTGAGGAATGGGAGGGGGAGTTGAAATGGTTCGCGACTGGGAGGTGCTGTTGTTTGTGGCAAACTGAGCGCAGGTGTTCTGCAAAGCGGTCCCCAAGCCTCCGCTTGGTTTCCCCGATGTAGAGGAAGCCACAACGGGTACAGCGGATGCAGTATACCACATTGGCAGATGTGCAGGTGAACCTCTGCCTGATGTGGAAAGTCTTCTTGGGGCCTGGGATTGGGGTGAGCGAGGAGGTGTAGGGGCAGGTGTAGCACTTCCTGTGGTTGCAGGGAAAAGTGCCGGGTGTGGTGGGGCTGGAGGGGAGTGTGGAGCGGACAAGGGAGTCGTGGAGGGAGTGGTCCCTCCGGAAAGCAGATAAGGGTGGGGAGGGAAAAATGTCTTTGGTGGTGGGGTTGGATTGCAGATGGCGGAAGTGTCGGAGGATGATGCGTTGGATCCGGAGGTTGGTGGGGTGGTATGCTGCTTTAGTTTTCTAAAACTCATTCACAAGATGTGGGCATCACTGGCTAGGCCAGCATTTATTGCTCATCCATAATTGCCCACAGGGCAGTTAAGAGTCAATCACATTGTTGTGGGTCTGCAGTCACATGTAGGCCAGGCCAGGTAAGGATGGTAATTATCTTCCCTAGAGGCATTAGTGGACCAGATGGGTTTTTCTGACAATTGACAATGGATTCATGGTCATCATTAAACTTTGCTCCTACTTTCTAGGATAGTGAGATGAGACATTTTTTTGTGGAGATGTATCTATGCTGAAGTTATCTGAATGGGAGCTCTGGTATCAGGGTATATTATTATCCCTCTCCATGGTCCCGAGGCAATGCTTTGCAACATCAGACCCAAAGAGAAGAGACATGATTGTATTTCTGTACAGGTGTCCTCTTGGTGAGCCTTGAAGCAGACTGGAGGATGGTGGGACTTACTGATTTGTATGAAAGAGCATTTGCAAAACTGATCATCTTCCCTTCAACTCTCTGCAAAGACCAACACGTCTCTCTGAATGCATGATTTCCAATAAAACAGTTGCAGCTACCAAAGTATTTCTATGATCACAGAAAGTACTGCCCCCAAATAGACACAGCTATTCTGGCTGACTACTGCCGCACCTTGGGGAGACTCCAGTGAAGCAGCTGTAAACTGGGCTGGAATTGTGCTCTTCTTGCTCCCTGTATTACACAGGAACTTCCATTGACCTTCGCTGGGCATGTGGACAGGGGTCAGTCTTGGCACCAATGGTCACTTTCCAGAAACTGCGTTTTTCAGGTGCTGATATTTACTGTTGGGGCTCCTGAAGTACTGATGTGGCGATGACTTCTATCCGGGCAGTGCAGCTGAACACTGTTCCTGTCAGCTCCTCTGTCTGTCCCCACAGATTCTGAGGATGTTTGTGGAAACCGTCCGCAGTGGACCAGTCGGCTTGTGGTTGCTGTTGGTATCTCTTATTGGCTCATAGGAACAAGAATAAAGTGTAATTAATAAAAATGCACAGAAGCATCGAACATCGAAGAGTACAACACAGAAACAGACCCTTCAGCCCACAATATTGCGCTGAACGTGACATCAAATTAGACTAATCCCATCTGTCTACCTTTGGCCCATATCTCTCCATTCTTTGCATGTTGGCAGGTAGACAAAATGCCCATTAGTCCCTTGTGGTCTCCTTTGTAAAGTGGGGATTGATGCCCAGAATGAGCCCTTTCTGTATGTGGTGGTTTCTGCGAATACAACTCCCAGTCCCACTGGCAAAATCCCACCAACAATCCACAGATGGAAGAGGCTTTTAAGAAGAGATGTCTTCACTTTCACTAATTCACAGAATTGTTACAATGCAGAAAGAGGCCCTCTGACTCATATCGATGTTCAGCTCCATATCCACAATCTCTGCCATTTCGCTCAAGTGGGTGCTATTCTTGGAGGAGCCTCTACAAATGAGCATCATCTGCTCATATGGGATCAGGGCGAATTGTAACAAATTCGCTATAACAATGCACAAAGAGGCAGTATTCTGTACAAAGATATACTTTTTTTATTCACTGGTAGACCATTGATGTCACTGGCTGGGCCAGCATTTCTTGCCCATCCCGAGTTGCCTTTGAGAAGGTGGTGGTGAGCTGCCTTCTTGAACCGCGGCAGTCCTCCTGCTGTGCGTTGACCCACAATGCCCTTACGGGGGGAATTCCAGGATTTTGTCTCAGCAGCAGTGAAGGAACAGGAATATATTTCTAAGTCAGGATGGCGAGTGGCTCAGAAAGGAACTTGCAGGGGGTGGTGTTCCCATATATCTGCTGCCCTTGTTCTTTTAGATGCTAGAAGTCAAGGGTTTATAATTGTATGGTAAATTGTACCTTTAGTTTTCTAGCTACTGTTCTGTTTAAAATAGTAAAGGATCATAACAGTCTCAAGTGTGTTTCAAGGCTACACCACGTGACAGTCTTAATATAACATCATATCGTACATCAGCAAAGGAGTTTACAAATGGTTTTTCGATTCTGAAATGTGATAACATGTCAATTTGTGAAATGAGAGATAACATAAATATTTCAGCATCAGGTAGGATATCCTGCTGGAGGCCAAACCCACTTTGTTGGTTAACAGTTGTGACTGTCTATTAAAAAAAATTTCCAAAATCCTGGTGGCAGGGATTTGGAAAACTAATGGAAGACTAACTGGACATCAAACCAATCAGCAAACACCAGCATCTGTGAGGACAGCTGAATATTCAGGCTTGTGGATTGGCATTGATCAGCCAGAAGACAGATGCAATTTCTTTCCAATTAAAATCCAAGTTCCTTCGAGGTACAAGAAATTTCTAAGAGCCCCTTTACTTTCAAATATAAAGATGCTGGAGTTACCAATATGATCAGAAGCAAAGGCTACAGACCAGTAGCAGGGTCATTTCTGATGAAGGGTCTAGGTCCGAAACGTCAAGCTATCCTGCTCCTATGATGCTGCTTGACCTGCTGTGTTCATCCAGCCCCATGCTTGTTATCTTAGACCAGTAGCAGTGCCCTTCTTTGCCGGCAATTATGATTTTTAAGGCAAGGATGGAAGTTTTCTTTCCTGAAGGCCATTTGTGAATCAGGTAGATTTTTATGACATCAACTTAATCATCATTAGATTCTTAATTCCAGATTTTTATTGAATTCAAATTCTGCCATCTGCCATGGCAGGATTCGAACCCATGTCCCCTCTTACCTTTATGTGATAGAGATAGTAGCACGGTGATAGTGCCACACAACACGATGCAAGTTATTCTCAATGTGAAGGCAGGATTTCATCTCCACAAGGACTGTGCGATGGTCACTCTTACCGATACTCTCATGGACAGATGCATCTGCAGTCAGGTGCTTGGTGAGGTTGAATTCAAGTATGTTTTTCCCTCTTGTTGTTCCCCTTGTTGAGGGCACAGTGGCTCAGTGGTTGGCACTGCTGCCTCACAGTGCCAGGGACCCGGGTTTGGTTCCACCCTTGGATGACTGTCTGTGTCTGTGTCTGCATGTTCTCCTTGTGTCTGCGTGGGTTTCCACCAGGTACTCTGGTATCCTCCCACAATGCAAAGATGTTTCAGAGATAGTAGGAACAGCAGATGCTGGAGAATCTGAGATAACAAGGTGTACAGCTGGATGACCAGAGCAGGCTATTTTATGAAGAAGGGTCTAGGCCCAAAACGTAAGCTTTCCTGCTCCTCTGATGCTGCTTGGCCTGCTGTGTTCATCCAGCTCTACACCTTGTTATCTCACAATGCAAAGATGTGCAGGTTAGGGTGGATTGGCCATGCTAAATCGCCCATAGCTTTGAGGGATGAGCGGGCTAGGTGTCTTCACCATGAGAAATGCAGGGATAGTGGAGGGGGTGAGTCAGTGTGGACTTGTTGGGCCAAATGGCCTGTTTCCACACTGTAGGAATTCTATAGATAATTCACCACCTGCCACAGACCTGGTTTAGCAGTTATGTCCTTTAGGACTTGATCAGTATTGCTGCTTTGGGTGATGGACATTGAATTCCCCCATCCAGAGTACATTTTGTGCCCTTGCCACCCTCAGTGTTTCCTCCAGGTGTTGTTCAACGCGTAGGAGTACTGATTCTTCAGCCGAGGGAGGACGGTATGTGGTAATCATTGGAATGAGGTCCAATTCAGGACTTTGGGATTGCTGAAAATGAAATAATTCTGGTATAATCTGTAAAACATCCAGCCTGAGTTTTACCCAGGATCTGTAACAAAATTAGGCAAGTCTCACGCTGTGAAATATACAGAGAGTAGTTTTCAGGCTGAAGAATACTCCAGCAATGATACAAATTTACCGACACTCAATTTGATACAATATATTTGTATCAATAGAGAAGGTTTTCAACAAGGATTCTTTTGTGTATTGATCTTGTTAACCTTTCTTGCTGTTATAGCCAATGCGTGCAGTCAGCCTGTTAGCTGAGAACTTTCTGTGCAAGTTTGTTTGATAGTTTTTTATATATTGTAGACTGAGATACAGATGATTCAGATAATCATAATCAGATAACAGCCACAATCTCCATTTCCATTCATCCTACTTGCCAGCCAGAGACAATCCTCTCCCTTTCTATCAGCACTTTCTGGAAGGTGCAGTAATATTCAGGAGCAGCAGCTGTGAGCATTCTGAACATAATGCTCTTCAAAACTGCTGCAAGCAGAGTTTTTTAATCTTGATGTTGTCAGATTTACAAGGTTCACAATGCCAGCTGAGATTTCCTCCTCGCGGCTGTGATCCATTCAGATATACGATGCAGTTCAGAAAATCATTCCTTTCAAGGTAGGAATCAGGCTCATCTGGTTTCAGGCCCAAACTCAACTCTGTATAGGCTCCCTGAAATATTGGGCCTCACGCCTCCGGCTGTGATCAGCAGCCTGCACATACCGTTTCTCTAAATGAGCTGCACTTCTGGTCTAACTCATAGCGACACAAACAGAGAGCATTATGAGACTCTCCTCCATCAAAAATATACATAGCAAAACAGCAAACATGTGTAACAAAATTAGGAATCTAAAGTGGGCTTTGCCCCCAGTAGGACATTTTACTGATAGGACAATCCTTTCTAACATAAGAAACTTACCAGGCATAACTTGGTATTCAAGAAGTCAACAGATTTTTATAGAACATAGAACATAGAACATTACAGCGCAGGACAGGCCCTTCAGCCCTTGATGTTGTGCCGACCTGTGAAACCAATCTGAAACCAATCTGAAGCTCATCTAACCTACACTATTCCATTATCATCCATATGTTTACCCAACGACCATTTAAATGCCCTTAAAGTTGGCAAGTCTACTATTGCTGTAGGCAAGGCATTCCATGCCCTGACTACTCTCTGAGTAAAGAATCTACCTCTGACATCTGCCCTATATCTATCACCCCTCAATTTAAAGCTATGTCCCCTCATGCTAGCCGTCACCATCCGAGGAAAAAGGCTCTCGCTGTCCACCCTATCTAATCCTCTGATCATCTTGTATGTCTCTATTAAGCCACCTCTTAACCTTCTTCTCTCTAACGAAAACAGCCTCAAGTCCCTCAGACTTTCCTCATAACACCTTCCCTCCATGCCAGGCAACATCCTGGTAAATCTCCTCTGCAACCTTTCCATTGCTTCCACATCCTTCCTATAATGCGGTGACCAGAACTGTACGCAATACTCCAAGTGCGGCCGCACCAGAGTTTTGTACAGCTGCAGCATGACCTCACGGCTCCGAAACTTATTCCCTCTACCAATAAAACCTAACACACCGTACGCCTTCTTAACAACTCTATCAACCTGGGTGGCAACTTTCAGGGATCTATGCACATGGACACCGAGATCTCTCTGCTCATCCACACTACCAAGAATCTTACCATTAGCCCAGTACACTGTATTCCTGTTACTCCTTCCAAAGTGAATCACCTCATACTTTTCTGCATTAAACTCCATTTCCCACCTCTCAGCCCAGCTCTGCAGCTTATCTATGTCCCTCTGTAACCTGCAACATCCTTCCGCACTATCCACAACTCCACAGACTTTAGTGTCATCCGCAAATTTACTAACCCATCCTTCTACGCCCTCATCCAGGTCATTTATAAAAATGACAAACAGCAGTGGCCCCAAAACAGATCCTTGCGGTACACCACTAGTAACTGAACTCCAGGATGAACATTTCCCATCAACCACCACCCTCCGTCTTCTTACAGCTGGCCAATTTCTGATCCAAACCGCTAAATCACCCTCAATCCCATGCCTCCATATTTTCTGCAATAGCCTACCATGGGGATCCTTATCAAACGCTTTACTGAAATCCATATACACCACATCAACCGCTTTACCCTCATCCACCTGTTTAGTCACCTTCTCAAAGAACTCAATAAGGTTTGTGAGGCACGACCTACCCTTCACAAAACTGTTGACTATCCCTAATCAAATTATTCCTTTCTAGATGATTATAATCCCTACCTCTTATAATCCTTTCCAACACTTTACCCACTACCGAAGTAAGGCTCACTGGTCTATAATTACCAGGGTTATCTCTACTCCCCTTCTTGAACAAGGGGACAACATTTGCTATCCTCTAGTCTTCTGGCACTATTCCTGTAGACAATGACGACAAAAAGATCAAAGCCAAAGGCTCTGCAATCTCCTCCTTAACATTCTCAGAGAATCTTAGGATAGATCCCATCCGGCCCAGGGGACTTATCTATTCTCAGACTTTCCAGGATTGCTAAAACCTCCTCCTTATGAACCTCAACCCCGTCTAGTCTAAATGTCTTTAGACTAGAAGCAGCTCTAGTCTTTATGACGACACACCATTACTTACAAATATTACAGTCACAGCACATCAGTGCAAAAGATAAGGCTGAAGCATTCACAGCAATCTTCAGCCAGAAGTACCACGTGGAAGATCCATCTCAGCCTCCTCCAGTGGTCCCCAGCATCACATATACTAGTCTTCAGCCAATTTGATTCACTCCACGTGATATAAAGAAATTGTTGGAGGCACTGGATACTGCAAGGCCTACGGGCCCTGACAACATCCCAGCAATAGTACTGAAGACTTGTTCTCCAGAACTTGCCGCTCCCCTCGCCAAGTTGTTCCAGTATAGTTACAACACTGGTATCTACCCAACAATGTGGAATATTGCTCAATTATGTCCTGTACACAAAAAGCAGGACAAATCCAATCCGGCCAATTACTGCCCCATCAGTCTCCTTTCAATCATCAGTAAAGTGATGGAAGGTGTCAGTAACAGTGCTATCAAGCAGCACCTGCTCAGCAATAACCTGCTCAGTGACGCCCAGTTTGGGTTCCGCCAGGGCCACTCAGCTCCTGACCTCATTACAGCCTTGGTTCAAACATGGAGAAAAGAGCTGAATTCCAGAGGTGAGGTGAGAGTGACAGCCCTTGACATCAACGCTGCATTTGACCGAGTGTGGCATCAAGGAGCCCGAGCAAAACAGGACTCAATGGGTATCAGGGAGCAAACTCTCCAGTGGTTGGAGTCATACCTGACACATAGGAAGATGGCTGTGGTTGTGGGAGGTCAATCAACTCAGCTTCAGAACATCTCTGCAGGAGTTCCTTAGGGCAGTGTCCTCGGCCTAACCATCTTCAGCTGCTTCATCAATGACCTTCCCTCCATCATAAGGTCAGAATTGGGGATGCTCACCGATGATCGCACAATGTTCAGCACCATTCATGACTCCCCAGATACTGAAGCAGTCCATGTCCACATGCAACAAGATCTGGACAATATCAAGGCTTGGGCTGAGAAGTGACGTTTGCGCCACACAAATGCCAAGCTATGACCATCACCAATAAGAGACAATCTAACCACCACCCCTTGACATGCAATGGTGTTACCATCACTGAAACGCCCACTATCAACATCCTGGGGGTTACCATTGATCAGAAACTCAACTGGACTCACCACATAAACACAGTGGCTACAAGAGCAGGCCAGAAGCTGGGAATACTGAGGTGAGTAATTCATCTCCTGACTCTTCAAAGCCTGTCCACCATCTACAAGAAGCAGAACTGGAGTGTGATGGAATACTCCCCACTTGCCTGGATGAGTGCAGCCCCAACAACACTCAAGAAGCTCTCCAGCTCTTTAAAAATCAACAAAGCTGCCTACGTGGGGAACCACAGGAGATGGGGGAGGGACTAAACAAGTATTTTGCACCAGTGCTTACTGTGGAGAAGGATATGGAAGATGTGGAATGTGGGGAAATAAATAGCAACTGCTTGAAAATGTAGCCAGGATCTGATCAGGTGCACTGTACTGTGGGAAGCTAGGGAAATGATTACTGTGCCCTTGCTGAGATATTTGTATCATCGATAGCCACAGGTAAAGTGCCGGAAGACTGGAGATTGGCTAACGTGGCACGCTATTTAAGAAAGGTGGTAAGGAAAAGCCAAGGAACTATAGACAGGTAAGCCTGACATCAATGGTGTGCAGGTTGTTGGAAGGGATCCTGTGGGACAGGATTTACATGTATCAGGAAAGGCAAGGGCTGATTAGGGATAGCCAACATGGCTTTGCGTGTGGGAAATCGTGTCTCACGAAATGGATTGAGTTTTTTGAAGAATTAACGAAGAGGATTGATGAGGACAGAGCAGTGGACATGATCTATATGGACTTCAGTAAGGCATTTGACAGGTTCCTCACGGTAGACTGGTTAGCAAGATTTGATCAGATGGAATACAGAGGGATCTAGCCATGTGGATACAGAGCTGGCTCGAAGGTAGGAGACAGAGGGTGGTGGTGGACGGTTGCTGTTCAGACTGGAGGCCTGTGACCAGTGGTTTGCCACAAGGATCGGAGCTGGGTCCACTGCTTTTAATCATATATATAAATGATTTGGATGTGAACATAGGAGGTATGGCTAGTAAGTTTGCAGATGATACCAAAATTGGAGATGTAGTGGACAGCAAAGAAGGTTACCTCAGAGTACAACATGACCTTGATCAGGAACAAAAACAGAAGTTGCTGGAAAAACTTAGCAGGCCTGGCAGCATCTGTGAAGAAAAAAATCAGAGTTCTGAGGTTCTGAGGTTCAGCGGACCCGAAACATTAACTCTGATTTTTTCTTCACAGATGCTGCCAGACCTGCTGAGTTTTTCCAGCAACTTCTATTTTTGTTCCTGATTTCCAGCATCCGCAGTTCTTTTGGTTTTTATTTAGGATCTTGATCAGATTGGCCAATGGGCTGAAGAGTGGCAGATGGAGTTTAGTTTAGATAAATGTGAGGTTTTGGGGAGTGTTGCTGAACAAAAAGACCTTTGAGTGCAGGTTCATAGTTCCTTTAAAGTTGAGTCGCAGGTAGACAGGGCAGTGAAGAAGGTGTTTGGTACGCTTGCCTTTATTGGTCAGTGCATTGCATATGGGAGTTGGGAGGTCATGTTGTGGCTGTACAGGACATTGGTTAGGCCACTGTTGGAATATTGTGTGCAATTCTGGTTTCCCTGCTATAGGAAGAATGTGGTGAAACTTGAAGGGATTCAGAAAAGATTTACAAGGATTTTGGCAGGGTTGGAGGGTTTGAGCTATAGGGAGGGGCTGAATAGGCTGGGCTATTTTCCCTGGAACGTTGGAGGCTGAGGGTTAACCTTATAGAAGTTTGTAAAATCATGAGGGGCATGGATAGGGTGAATAGCCTGTGGTGGGGGAGTCCAAAACTAGAGAGCATAGGTTTAAGGTGAGAGGGGAAAGATTTAAAAGGGCCCTAAGGGACTACTTTTTCACACAGTGAGGGCTGCACGTTCAGAAGGAGCTGTCAGAGGAAGTGGTGGAGGTGGGTACAATTACAACATTTAGAAAGCATTTGGATGGGTCTATGAATCAGAAGGTTTTAGAGGGATTTGGGCTGAATGCTGGCAATGGGGCTAGATTAATTTAGGATATCTGATTAGCATGAATGAGTTGGACCAAAGGGCCTATTTCCATGCTGTACAGCTCTATGATTCTATGACTCTAAGCTCAACACAAGCTTTCTCAAGATGGACAAAGTAGCTAGTTTGATTGGCATTACATCCACAAGCATCCACTCCCTCCACCACCGATGCTCAGTAGCAGCAGTGTGTACAATCTACAAGATGCACTGCAGAAATTCACCAAAGATCCTCAGACAGCACCTTCCAAACCCATGGCCACCTTCATCCAGAAGGACAAGGGCATCAGATACATGGGAACACCACCCCCTGCAAGTTCCCGTTCACTCATCATCCTGACTTGGAAACATATCGCCATTCCTTCACTGTCACTGGGTCAAAATCCTGGAATTCCCACCCTAATAGCATTGTGGGTCTACCTATAGCACACAGACTGCAGCGGTTCCAGAAGCAGCTCACCACCACCTTCTCAAGAAATGAGAAGCCAGTGACACCCATGCCCCATGATTGAATTTAAGCAAAGGCTTTATTATGTGAAAATCATCTTTTTTCAATCTTCTGGTGTTTGTCCATGTCTGTGATATTAGGAATCTTCAAAGCAAGACATTTTCAACTGATCTGCTTAATGCATTTTTGTATGTTTGAATTACTCACACTTAACTAAATGTTGGAGTCAGATTTCTTATTAATCACTGCTACTGCTCATGGGGATGCTAACTCCCCCAAAGTCACTGGGTAGTGGAATGAAAGATCTTTCCAGTATTCGGTGATTACTGAGTGGTTCCTAACTTTCAGCTTACATCAAATGTCAGGGAAATCCTGCTACATTTTTAAATTAGATTACGAACAGATTAGTTTAACATTCCTTTCCATTTTTAAAAATTCATTTATGGGTTGTGGGCACTGCTGGCTATGCCAGCATTTATCAACAGGATTTAATTAGCCAAAACAAAAGTGGCTTTTGTTCTGGGCTTAATATAAATGGGACCATTACAGTCAGTAACTATCTAGAAAAACATTTGAGCTCACTTTTGTATATTTTTGGCTAAGTGTGAGCGAGGCCAAGCTTTTTGGCACCTTTTTGCCATGAGGCCTAGCAAGATTTCTGTGCATCTTTCCAAATGTACTTCATTATTTATTTACCCTGCCCTATAGTATCCCAGTCATCTGATACTAGGTGCAAGCCAACCACACCATTTTCAGAATGACTCACCACTCAATGGATAGCTGCTGAAAGACCAGCTTCCTTTGACCTGCACCATTTTGAGAAGTTGCAATGCACCTGGGCAAGTGTTGGCATTTTCTGAAGAAGGGTCCCGACCTGAAACGTTAACTTTCCAGCTCCTCTGATGCTGCCTGGCCCGCTGTGTTTCTCCAGCTCCACACTGTGTTATTAGCATTGTCCCTCACTGGCAACGTCTTGGGTTGGCATTCACAAATCCCAACTGTCTACAGCACATTGCCAGCGTAACTGCCTCCCTCAAAGAGTCAGGCATCACCAAAGAGGCTGTTTGGCCCATTGTGTCTGCACTGACCTACCTACATTATCCCACTTTCTTGCACTTAGTCCACCATCTTGAATTTTATGGCACTTCAGCTGCTCGTCCAAGTCCTTTTTAAATATTGTGAGGTTTCCTGCCTCAACTCCCCACCCAGGCAGTGCATTCCAGACCCCTCACCATCCTGTGGGTTAAATACCTTCCTCAAATTCCCTCTAAACCTCCTGCCTATCACCTTAAAATTATACCCCCTTGTTATTGACCCTTTAACTAAGGGAGAACTACTGCTTTCTATCCTCCCTATTCATGCCTCTCATATTCTTACAAACGTCTATCAGGTCCCCACTCAGTTTCTCTGCTCTAAAGAAAACAACCCAAGCTTATCCAGCCTCTCTTCATTGCTGAAATGCTCCGTCCCAGGCAACAGCCTGGTAAATCTCCTCTGCACCCTCTCCAGGGCAATCCCATCCTTCCTATAGTGTGGTGGCCAGAACCTCACACAGTACTCCAGCTGCGCCTAACCAAAGTCCTGTACAGGTCTAGCTTAACCTCCTTGCTCTTATAATCTATGTCATGACTGATAAAAGTAAGTGTCTGATATGCCTTCATAAATACCCTATTAATGTGCTGTGTCACCTTCAGGGATCTGTGGACAAGCATCCCAAGAGCCCTTTGTTCCTCTGAGCTTGCTAGTGCCCTGCCATTCATTGAGTACTCCCTTAGCTTGTTACTTCTTCCAAAGTGCATCACCTCATGGTGATTAGGGTTAAACTCCATCTGCCACTGATCTGACTATCCAACCAATCCATCTATATCCTCCTGTAACCTAATACCTTGCTCCTCACTGCTAACCACCCGGCCAATCTGTGTCATCGCAAACTCACTTATCATTCCACACCACTCACAGCTTCACCCCCGAACCCCCCACTCAAGTTAACACTCAACCAATGTCCTCCAGCTTCAAGCACAGATTATCCTTTGGTCCTTCACACATCGAACTCCATTCTCTCTCTCTAGTCACTGTTTAATCAACACACTACACAGTTTACCTGACTTCGGTTGTAACTATCTAAACACGGTGGCTCAGTGGTTAGCGCTGCTGCCTCACAGCACCCAGGACCTGGGTTTAATTTTACCCTCAGGTGATTGTCTGTGTGGAGTTTGCATATTCTCCCTGTGTCTGCGTGGGTTTCTTCCGGGTGCTCCGGTTTCCTCCCACAGTCCAAAGATGTGCATCTTAAGTGGATTATCCATGGTAAATGCGGGATTGCAGGGATGGGATGGGTCTGAATGGGTGCTCTTCAGAGGGCTGGTGCAGATTCGATGGTAAAATGGCCTCTATCTGCATTGTAGAGATTCTATGAGTCTCTCTAAGTTTCCGCTACGTTTCCCCCAATGCCCATTGGGAATCATCAGCCTGTCCTTTTCCAGTATGACATTGCAGATACACACTTGCACCCTTAATTACTAGCAGACACAAAGCACAGGAACACCAACACATGATGCCTCTGAAAGATTTCATGTGCCTTGTAATTTTGTAAACCTCTATTAGGTTGCCCCTCATCCTTCATTGAGGCCAATTTAGGATCAATCATGATTGTAATAAATTACAGAGAGGTTTGAGGAGCTGAATGGCCTACTCCTGCTCTGAGTGTTTTAGTTCTTCGTCTTTGTAACATGTTTGCCACCTCCAAGCTGCTCAATTACCTGAGAACCAATCACACAGTTGTTGGCAGGAAGCAAGGCCTGTCATTGATAACTGGACACCAGTCCATGGACCAATCAACTTCCTGTATCTGTACCCTCGCTCAACCCTCCCAGCTCCAAATTGTCTGCAACACAAACTCCAATTCCTGCTTGTTCAGACAGATGCTTACAATGCTGGCCATGGGGCTCAGGTTTTTCAGAGCTTATAGCCACCCTTTCAAACACTGGCTACAAAAGAGCTCTTTCTCAATTCAGTCACAAGCTTTTAAAAACACAAAAATTAAATGATACGGTCCTTACAATATCTGTAGCTCTCAGTGTACACAAGTGCAGCCATTCTACAAACCCAATGGACAATCTTAACTGCTGCTCAGTGTAATTCTTCGCTCACTCAGCAATCAGATTTAAATCTCATGTTGGACACTAAGATGTGACTGGTCCTGGAGAGGGATCCCAATTTGTTCCAATTTCAGTCAGATAACCCCCCCCACCCCCCCACAGAGTAATGCTCCCAAGGAAGGAGGCATGAACTGGCCCCCTTCTTATTTCAACCCATCTCTTGGTTGGTTAAAAGGTTAATTTAGAAGGGACTCCTTCCCTCATGGATATCTTTTCTCAATCCAAATGTAATAAAAGGAGCCAAATTAACTTGGGTGTCTTGGGTTAAAGAAGGGATGAGTTTATAAGCTGTTAAATGAGAGAAAAGGTAATGAAATGTGAGAAACACATGCACACAGATTAGTACCATAGAACCATAGAAATGATGCAGCACAGAAGGGGGCCATTTGACCATCTTATCCATGCTGACCCAAAGACACCCGGATGCCCTTTCTAATCCCATCTTCCTGCACACAACCCATAGCCCTGCAACTCACAGCACGTAAGGTGCAGATCCATTTCATAGAATCCCTACAGTGTAAAATCAAACCATTTAGCCTATAACAACTCTCCAAAGAACATCCCAACCAGACCCACCTCATCCCTGAGTTTTTGTAACGATCATAAGCTTTCTTTTTCTGTATAATTTTCCCCAGTATTTTTCTAGACAACCATAGGGGTCTAGATTTGGCAGTAACATTCTTATTTTTGGAGGGGACATGTCTGCTTTGTGCCCTAAGGATCTCACCTTTTAGTGCCTCCCACTGGTATATTACTGATTTATCCTTAAGCTGTCCTGTCTAGTCTCCCACAGCCAAATCATTTCTCAGGTGTGTGAAATTTCCATTCCTCCTATTTAAATCCTTTACTCCTGATTTATCATTGTCCTTTTCCATAATACTAACTCTAACCAAATTGTGGTCACTATCCCTGATAACTCACCCACTTTCATTTCACCTCTTGCCTATCTTCATTTCCCAAAACTAAATTCAGAATTACCTCTCCACTCATTGGGCTTGTCACATATTGTTTAACAAAAATTTCCTGGACACAATACATGAATTTTTCACCCTCAATGACCATTATATTGTTTGAAATCCAGTTGAAATTGGGTTAGTTAAAGTCTCCTACTATTATTGCCCTCCTATTCCTACAGGCAGAAGTTTATCTACATATGTCCCCTTCTGTATCCCTGTCACTATTTTTGGGGGTCTGTGGGATCCTCCTAGTCATGTGACTGCCCCTTTTTATTTCTCAGCTCGCCAATAAAGTTAACCCATTCGTTAACCCGTTCAGTATAACATTCTTTCTGACGACTGTAGCTGATTCTTTAACCAATATTGCTATGCCCTCTTTCCTTTTATGTCACTCACTTTATCCTGCCTGAAAACTCGATATCCAGGGGTGGTGAATTGCCAATTCTGCCTCTCCTTTAGCAGCTTTCTGTTACAGCAACAATGTGATGCTGCCATGTGTCTATCTGTGCCTTAGTGCATCTGCCCTGTTTGTATAAATGTGAATTCATGGAAAAGAAACATGAATCAGTCTCTTGATTTTGTGAAGAGAGTGTTCAGTTCTGGTTGCCACATTATAGGAAGGATGTGGAGGCTTTAGAGATGGTGCCGAAGAGGTTTACCAGGATGCTGCCTGGATAAGAGGGGATGAGCTATAACGAGAGGCTAGAAAAACTCAGGTTGTTTTCTTGGAGTGGTGGAAGCTTTGAGGAGATTTGATACAAATCTATAAAATTATGAGATACATAGACAGGGTTGATAGGCAGAATGTTTTTCCCAGAGTTGAAATGTCTAATACAAGGGGAGCATGCATTTAAGGTGAGAGGGAGGAAAAGTTCAAAGGAGACATGAGGGGCAGCTGTTTTACACAGAGAGTGGTAGGAGTCTGGAACGTGCTGCCAGGGGTGGTGGTGGAGGCAGATACATGGGTGTTTTTAAGACACTTCTCGATAAGCACATGAACATGCAAGGAATGGAAGGATATGGACCAAGGGCAGGCAGAAGGGATTAGTTTAATTTTGTGTCATGTTCGGCACAACATCGTGAGCCAAAGGGATAGTAGGAACTGCTGATGCTGGAGTCAGAGACAACACAGCGTAAAGCTGGATGAACACAGCAGGCCAGGCAGCATCAAAGGAGCAGGAAAGCTGACGTTTTGGGTCAGGACCCTTCTTCAGAAATGGGGGAGGGGGAAGGGAGCTCTGAAATAAATAGAGAGGAGGGGTGGGACTGGGGAAGATAGGTTGGATGGTGATAGGTGAGTGCAGGCAGGGAGTGGTGGGGATTGGCCAGTGAGTTGGGAGGAGCGGATAGATGGGAAGAAAATAGACAGGTTGTGTGAGGTCTAGGAGGTGGGGATGAGAGGGAGGGTTGGACATGGGATGAGGCTGGGGGTTGAAGAGATTTTGAAACTGGTAAAGTCCACATTTAGGCCATTGGGCTGTAGGCTCCTGAGGCGGAATATGAGGTGCTGCTCCTCCAGTTTCTGTGTGGCGTCATTGTGACACTGGAGGAGGCCCAGGATGAACATGTTGCCCAGGGAGTCGGAGGGGCAGTTAAAATGGCTCACCACATCGGGAACAGTGGATACAATAGACCACATTAGTGGATGTGCAGGTGAACCTCTGCCTGATGTGGAAGGTTTTTTTGGGGCCTTGGATCGAGGTGAGGGGGGGAGGTGTAGGGGCAGGTGTAGCACTTCCTGTCGTTGCAGGAAAAGGTGCTGGGGGTGGTGGGGCCAATGGGGAGTGGGGAGTGTGGAGTGGACTAGGGAGTCACAGAGAGAGCAGTCCCTCCGGAAGGCAGATAAGGGTGGGGAGAGAAATTTATTCTTGGTTGTGGGGTCAGATTGCAGGTGGTGGAAGTGGCGGAGAATGATGCATTGGGTCTGGAGGTTAGTGGGGTGATACGTTAGGACAAAAGGGGATTCTGTCTTTCTTTTCCCATGGCCACCCCCGTAGTTTGTAGTAAGGTATCCAAGGTGCCAAACAAACCTTCCACATCAGACAGATGTTCACCTGCACAGCTGTGAATGTGGTCTACTGCATCCACTGCTCCCAATGCGGCCTCCTCTACATCGGGGAGACCAAGCGGAGGCTCGGAGACTGTTTTGTAGAGCACCTGCATTCTGTTCGTGACAAATGACAACACCTTCCGGTCGTGAACCATTTCAACTCCCCCTCCCACTCCCTGGATGACATGTCCATCCTGGGCCTCCTCCAGTGTCACAATGACGCCACCCAGAAACTGGAGGAGCAGCACTTCATATTCTACCTTGGGAGCCTACAGCCCGATGGTCTCAATGTGGACTTTACTAGCTTCAAAATTGCCCCATCCCCGACCTCATCCCATGACCAACCTCCCTCTCATCCCCGCCTCCTTGACCTGACACAACCTGTCCATCTTCTCTCCCACCCAGAGAGGTTGAGTAGGTTAGGATTGTTTTCATTAGAAAAAAGGAGATTGAGGGGGGACCTGATTGAGGTCTTCAATATCATGAAGGGTGTAGACAGGGTTGATAGAGATAAGCTTTTTCCCAGGGTGAGGGATTCAATAACGAGGGGTCACACGTCCAAGGTGAGAGGAGAAAAGTTTAAGGGGGATACACGCGGAAAGTACTTTACACAGAGGGTGGTAGGTGCCTGGAACGCGTTGCCAGCAGAGGCAGTAGAGGCAGGCATGGTAGATTCATTTAAGGTGCGTCTGGACAGATGCATGAGTAGGTGGGGAGCAGAGGGATACAGATCCTTAGGAATTGGGCGATAGGTTTAGACAGTGGATTTGGATCGGCACAGGCTTGGAGGGCCGAAGGGCCTGTTCCTGGGCTGTAAGTTTTCTTTGTTCTTTGTTCTTTGTTCACCCAGCCACTCCTCCCACCTCACAGACCAATCCCCACCACTCCCTACCTGCACTCACCAATCACCATCCCACCTGCCTTCCCCAGCCCCACCCCCTCCTCTCTATTTATTTCAGATCCCCCTTCCCCCTCCCCCATTTCTGAAGAAGGGTCCCGGCCTGAAATGATAGCTTTCCTGCTCCTCTGACGCTGCCTGACCTATTGTGAGCCGAAGAGCCCGTTTCTGTGCTGTACAGTTCTATGTTCTATGCACGATGGGCTGTTAAAATGGATAATAGAGGTAACCCTGACATTAGTGTTGGAGCATTTGATGGCTCTGCAGTCCCCTGGCAGATTGTTATCCTGGTCCCTTTGTGATGGTGATTTCACTGACTAGCCTGGCTTCCAGCACAAAAACCAGGTTTCTGATACCAAAGTTTTAGCCAAATGACAGGGATCGACTTATAACCAGTTAATACTTTCACGAGGTTGAAACCCACCCTATCCCACCATCCCGCTACCTCACTGTTTAACGTGGCGCATCAGCTGATTGTGGTGTTGCCAGGTTACCCGTGGGACCTGTCAGATCTACAACAGAATTGGCATAAAAATGGCCAAAACATACTTTCAATATTGACTTTATCTTTGTAAAATAGTAATCTCCATGGAGACAGACATTAATTTGTAAGTGCTGAGCTCATCAACCTTATCAATTTCATATAAAGCACTGAAGTATGATAACCCTGTTGTTAGATTTTGCTGAGAGACTCTGTTAAATCCTAGTCTGTCGTCAGTGCAACCTGTTTCTCTTCCTAAACCTGCTCCACCTTCCAGGGCCAGCTCAGAAATCTGCCAAGGCTGATTTTCTCGTGTGTTTCACGTCAAAGATTCAGATAGGTCTGTGAGAAACTGAGAGTCTATTCTGGTGATTTTCATTGACGTATTTTGCGGCTTCTTTTCTCAACTGTGGCTTTCCTCTGTGCTTCTATTCTTAGTCATGTGAAGGGAACTTTCTCCAGGCCCTCACGTTTTTCCCTGATATCTTGAATTCTCTTGCTGCCCTGCAATCTCAGCAGTTTTGGGTTTGAACCAGGCTACGTATCTGCTGCCTGGCCTGCTGTGTTCCTCCAGCTCCACACTGTGTTATCTCTGACTCCAGCATCAGCAGTTCTTACTATCTCTATGTATGTGCTGTTCCTGTTTGATGTTGTATGGCCAGTTTGGAGAGAGGGTGGGAATTGGTGGGGGCTTGTTGCTGAGGTCTGACACACAGAGCTGAAGAGCCAACTTTGAACAAGTGGGCTTGTACCAGGATGAGTTAGACTCCATCAGTGAGCGGGTGGTAAGTTTGGACATGTTGGGAGATAGGCTACAGAAAAGAAGCAAATCTGAGCAGCATTTCCTTCTGGCACTTGTACAATGCTCCTGCTCTGACTGGTTCCATGTTAAGAACGAACACTTTAAGTGCTCCAAACACAGAGTCTCATTGATAGATAAACACAAATACCTGCAGGTATACATATTAATATAATGTGTGTATATGCGAACCATGAGAAGCAGTTTCTACACTAATATAGAATATTCTTCTTGCGGCAATCACTCCTGAATTATTGTAAATCCCGGTGTATAAGTCACTGTTTGATGGCTCCAAGATTGGATGGATCACCTTAGACACTAAATGCAATAGGGAATTGTCGGTGAGCATGGTCACAATTTGGAAATATCATTAGAATCTGACACAGACAGGATATGTCTTAAACTCTCACATAACCTTGCAACACAGCCTGCATCACCTGATTGATCGCTTGTGGCCAGTTATTTGGTGCCAGTCATTAAAACATAGAATACGCTGGGGTGCGAAGCTGAGGCTGAGGACGAATACAGGTTTAGCATGCCTCGAGTGAAAAAGGGGGAAGGTCAAAGTGTATAGAAAAATGTAATTTTTGAAGCTGAAGAGATGGGGCAGTGTTATACACTGATTTAGGAACACAGGAACAGGAATTGGCCATTCAGCCCCTCGAGCTGGTTCTGCCATTCAATGAGATCATGGCTGGTCTGTGACCTAATTCCATATCCCTGCCTTGGGCCCATATCCCTTAATGCCTTTGTTTAACAAAAATCTATCCGATTTCGGGTTCTAAACTAAAAACTGATCCAGCATCCAATGCCATTTGTGGAAGTGGGTTCCAAACCTCTCCCACCCTTTGTGTGTGGAAGTGCTTCCCAACATCTCTCCTGAACGGCCTGGGCCTAATTTTCACACTATGGCCCTAGTTCTACAATCCGCAACCAGTGAAAATAGTTTATCTTTATCTGCTCTGTCTGTTCCTGTTAATATCTCAAAGGATTTGATCAGATCACCCCTTAACCTTCTAAATAATACAAGCCTTGATTTACAGCGCTCACTGATTCACCATATTAATTAAAACTCCTCAGTTTGAGTGAGATGAGTTCCATGGTGAATACTATTGGGATCTAGTTTGTCCACAGAAATATCCCGAGATGTGAGTTTGTGCCTGTGAAATTCTAAGAGGGAAGTGTCCAAAACACACCCAACTGAACTGGCAGAACCCTCCCAAAGATAAACTTTTTTGTGAGCTATTTATTTGTCATCGTTCCTGCCTCAATAAGTTACTGCAGTTAGAATGTCAGCATTCTGCAGGGAAGACAATATTGCCATCAGGAAGAGAAATGTAAAAATCCACACTATTGTAATAAAGCTGAAAGATGGGACTTGTTTTCATTCTTTGCAGATGCTGTTGCAGCATTACTCTGTTCACGTTTCAACTACTGCGCAGACCATTTTTATGATCATTGTCAGTGAAATTACTGACATCGTGCAAATGAGTGGAGAACTGGAGGTAATTTTGTGTTGGATTGGGTTGAAAGTGCTGAGGTAAACTCATATCATTCAGGAATCCTACACCAAACAAAAGATCTTTTCACCTTGCTGATCTGAGCTGGATTTGATCTTAGGTCCCAGACGTGGATAAATGACTGAATCACTCAAGAGGTTTGTTTTATTGTTTCAATTTAGCAAGGACAAAGGCTAGACTGCAGAAGCAACATTGCTTTGGGGCATTGTAGCTGTAGGTGTATGTCCGAATGTCCTGTATTACATAGGGCATGAAGCATAAAAATTGTCTATTGCCCAATTAAAAAAATACAGTGCTGTACAGTTTAAGCACAAGGGCTTATAATTGCTTAACAGAATACTTGTATTTTCTAAAATTAGATTGCACTAATTCATTTTTCAATATGTCTATTTATATATGCTTGCTTCTGTAAATCAAATGATGCAAAATTTTCATTCATTACATAATTACTCTCACAATCTTTTTTAACTTATTCAATCAAGTTTGACCTTTAAATTTGCTTCTGTTATTTAAAGCCTGAGACCCTGACATAAAACAGTAAACTGTTGCTGAATTATTAACTTTCTTGAGCACTTTAATGTTCCTTTTTATTTAATTCTTTACATTGCTTAGTATTTGGCGTGGCCAGTATCTGAGTGGACCTGCTGGTCATTATTACTATCCTCTGACAGCTTATGTTATCCCCGGGGCCCATGTGCGTAACAAGGTAAGAAATGGTTTGCTGTGGTAATGGAGGGGAAACCGGCTCGAACCAACCAGGAAGTGAGAAAGTCTTGGCACCTATGTGGCAAACAATGGCTTTCTATTGGTATCTGAGGGCATAGAGTGAGGACAAATTGATTAGAAAACAACACTGGCAGTCTGTATCAATTCTTAAGAGGGACCATGAGCAGCAAGCATGCTGTTAAGGAATATTGGGCTGGATTTTGTTTGACTGGATGGAGCAACAGAAGGGCCTGGATGACAGAGGGAATCAGATTGTGTGGAGCATGTTTGCTGCCTGAGCTGGGTCACATGGAGGGTGCAGCTCCAACATGGCATCACTGAATTGTTGCAGGGCACGAGGAGGCCAATCAGCCCATCATTCCTGCACTATTTCTATCCCCCAGCGCCAATCTCCTGCTAGTCCCCATATCCCTGTGTTGTCTACCGCAAGTAGCAGACATCACCAAACAGAATATTATGAATGAATTTGCCCAGGTGTTCTACAATACCAAAGTGGTCAAAATCAATGTGAACACAAGCCAGTACCAAATAAAACAGTCCCACTTTGTTAGGAACAAAATTACAATAATTTTTAATACTCTCCCTAATCTTACTTGCTTGTTAAAGTTAAAATACCTCCCGTGTCTCTCCTAAATTTACACAGTCAGTCTCTCTGTGGCTCTGACTCTGAGAAGGTGCTTTCTTCCTGTGTCCCTCTGGATGGCCAGTGGGTCTGTGCCTCATGCCATACTGTTCTCCTCGGAAAGCCTCAGACAATTGCAGAGAGTCCGAGACCGGTTCCAAGAGAAAGGCCAGCAGCTGAATCCTGTTTTTATATCTTTAAGATGGTTTTCTGGAACTTTCTATAGTTGCGGCCAATCAGGCAGATACACACTAATTTGAAACAAGAGTTGATCATTTTTTATTAGTACGTTACCAATAGTTTCTTTGTGTAGCAGGACCTGGTGCCTATCTGTCTGGGGCCTCCTTTGTTCAGTGGGTAAGTTGGTGGGGTATGACTGTCCAGAATAACTGTTGCCTTTTACATTAGGCTAATGTCATTAGCACCTGTTTGCTGTGTTTGCACTGTGTCTGGTATGTGGGTTTTGTGATTTCAGAGATTCACTTGGCCAATGTACCCAGCATCGCTTGCTGTTTGGCCAAGTTAGTGATGTATCTGTGTTTTAGCAGCCAGGAAGCTGCGACACCTGTGCACCATTTCTACCCAAATGAACGTCCAATAGGCTCTCGATTTCCTGAAGTGAACCTGCCTTCTCCACATGTCCACTCAGTGAATTCCAGAATCTAACTACTTGCTGTTTCAGAAAGCTTATCCTCACGTCACATCACCCTTGCTTCATCTGTAAGTTACTGCAAAGAGCAAGCAACAGAACGTAAGAACAGTACACCATAGGAACATACCCCTCGGCCCACCTAGACTGCGCTGACACATGACACCTTTCTAAACTAAAAACTTTTTGACTCTGCGCGTGAATCACAAAAGTTGGTTTGCAGGTGCAATAGGTCATTAAGAAGGCAAATGGAATATTGTAGTCCATTGCTAGAGGGATGGAGTTTACAAATGGGGAGATTTATGTTACAGCTGTATAGGGTCCTTGTGGGGCCACACCTGGAGTACTGTGTACAGTTTTGGTCTCCTTACTTGAGAAGGATGTACTGGCGCTGGAGGGGGTGCATGGAAGGTCCACCAGGTTGATTCCAGAATTGGGAGGGTTGGCTAATGAGGAGAGATTGAGTAGATTGGGACTACACTTGTTGGAATTTAGAAGAATGAAGTGGGATCCTGTAGAAACATATAAAATTATGAGGAGAATACATAGGAGAAGCAGGGAGGATGTTTCCACTGGTGGGTGAAACTAGAACAAGGGGGCACAGCCTCAAAATGAGGGGGAACAGATTTAGGACTGAATTGAGGATCTGTGGAATTACCTGCCCAGTGTGGCAGCTAAGGCTTCCTCGAATGTTTTTAAGGCAAAAATAGATAGGTTTTTGAACAGTGAAGGAATTAAGGGGCTATGGTGAATGGGCAGGTTAGTGGAGCTGAGTCCATGAAAAGATCAACCATGATTTTATTGTATGGCAAAGCCGGCTTGATGGGCCAAATGGCTTCCTCCTGCTCCCATTTCTTACGTTCTTGTGTACATGGTCTGTATCCCTCTATTCTTGTGTACATGGTCGGTATTCCTCTGTTCTTGGGCACATGGTCTGTATCCCTCTATTCCTGTGTACATGGTCGGTATCCCTCTATTCTTGTGTACATGGTCTGTATCCCTCTATTCTTGTGTACTTGGTCTGTATCCCTCTGTTCTTGTGTAGATGGTCTGTATCCCTCTGTTCTTGTGTACATGGTCAGTATCCCTCCATTCGCTGCCTATTTCTGTATCTGTTAAGATGCCTCTTAAACGTTGCTGTTGTATCCACCTCCACCTCCTCCTCTGGCAGCACATTCCAGGCACTTACCACCCTCTGTGTAAAAAAAAACCCTGCATCTCACATCTCCTTTAAACTTACCCCCTTTTACCCTGAACCTATGTCCTCTAATAATTGACCTTTCTACCCCAGGAAAAGACGCTCTCCATTCTATCCAGGCCTCTCAAAGTTTTGTAAACTTCTATTAGGTCGTCCCTCTTTCTTCAAAGTTTAAGTGAAAACCAGCCAGGTTTGTCCAGTCTCTCCTTATAGCTAGTTCTCTCCAAACCGGTTAACATCCTAGTAAACTGTTTCTGTACCCTCTCCAAAGCCTCCACATCCTTTTGGTAGTGTGGCGACCAGAACTGGACACAATATTCCAAAAGTGACCGAACCAAAGTTCTAAACAGCTTCAACAAGATTTGTGGTCAAAGATGTTTTCCTTTGCAAATTTCTCAACGAAGGACAAGTGATATGGTGCTGTCCAACTACGCAGCGTTCCACAGCAACAGAGCCAGCCCCATCCTTCACAACATCGGGCACAGTTAGAACCTCAGTACATAAGTGACACTTGGCGTTTGTGTACCAAGGGTCTATGCACAGCTTGATGCAGCCACACACAAAGGTGGTCATCAGGATGAGGGTGGTGTTGGGTAAGTTCTTGCCCTCCACCTTATCCAGAGTTTTGTGCATGGTGTCCCTGTGGACATGGTCCATCTGAGACCTCCAGATGAAGTGAGAGATGACGCAGGTGACTGCAACCGTGCATGTTCTGGGAATGAGCCAGACCTCAGCCACGTACAACAACAGAGAACACCTTACACCTAATGACCAGGGTTTCTTACCCATGATGGAGAGGGAGCAGTGCTCCCAAAAGCCCAGTTTGTGCCTTATCTTGGTGATGCAGTCCTTCCAAGTTTTTGTACATGCGCCAGCCCTTCAAATCATAATCCTAGCACCTTCAGGTAATCTGTCCTGATGGTGAAGGGAACAAAGGATCAGTTGGCCCAGCTCCCAAAGCAAATGACCTCGCTCTTCCTCGATTTACCTTGTGTCCTAAACTGGTCGCAGATGGTCATGAGTCTGCACACTGACAGTGGATCTGAGCAGGAAATGGTGGCGTCATCCATGTACACGGGGGGGTGGCTTTGACCGCTGCTGCCTGGAACAGTCACCTCTCTCAGGGTCACATCCTTCCTGATGGACTCAGCAAAAGGCTTGATACAACACACAAACAAGGCAGGAGAGAGTGGGCAGCCCTGCCTGACTCTGGATGTCATCAGGATGCTCTCTGATTCCTACTCACTGAATAAGACTGTGCTAATGATGTTGGTCTGGAACAGTCGGATCCAATTACATAGAACATAGATCATAGAACATAGAACATTACAGCACAATACAGGCCCTTCAGCCCTCAAAGTTGCGCCGACTTGTGAAACCAATCTGAAGCCCATCTAACCTACACTATTCCATTTTCATCCATATGTTTATCCAATGACCACTGAAGTGCCCTTAAAGTTGGCAAGTCTACTACTGTTGCAGGCAGGGCATTCCACGCCCTTACTACTCTCTGAGTAAAGAACCTACCTCTGACATCTGTCCAATATCTATCATCCCTCAATCTAAAGCTATGTCCCCTCATGCTAGCCATCACCATCCAAGGAAAAAGGTTCTCACTGTCCACCCTATCTAATCCTCTGATCATCTTGTATGTCTCTGTTAAGTCAACTCTTAACCTTCTCCTCTCTAACGAAAGCAGCCTCAAGTCCCTCAGCCTTTCTTCATAAGACCTTCCCTCCATACCAGGCAACATCCTGGTAAATCTCCTCTGCACCCTTTCCAATGCTTCCACATCCTTCCGATAATGCGGTGACCAGAACTGTACGCTATACTCCAAGTGTGGCTGCACCAGAGTTTTGTACAGCTGCAACATGACCTCACAGCTCTGAAACTCAATCCCTCTACCTATAAAACCTAACACACCGTACACCTTCTTAACAACCCTATCAACCTGGGTGGCAACTTTCAGGGATCTATGCACATAGACACCAAGATCTCTCTGCCCGTCCACACTACCAAGAATCTTTTCCTCTGTAGCCTGCAACATTCTTCTGCACTATCCACAACTCCACCGGCTTTAGTGTCATCCGTAAATTTACTAACCCATCCTTCTATGCCCTCATCCAGGTCATTTATAAAAATGACAAACAGCAGTGGCCCCAAAACAGATCCTTGTGGTACACCACTAGTAATTGAACTCCAGGATGAACATTTCCCATCAACCACCACCCTCTATCTTCTTCCAGCTAGCCAATTTCTGATCCAAACCGCCAAATCACCCTCAATCCCATGCCTCCGTATTTTCTGCAATAGCCTACCATGGGGAACCTTATCAAACGCTTTACTGAAATCCATATACGCCACATCAACCGCTTTACCCTCATCCACCTGTTTAGTCACCTTCTCAAAGAACTCAATAAGGTTTGTGAGGCACGACCTACCCTTCACAAAACCGTGTTGACTATCCCTAATCAAATTATTCCTGTCTCGATGATTATAAATGTTATCTCTTATAATCCTTTCCAACACTTTACCCACAACCGAAGTAAGGCTCACTGGTCTATA
>JAHRHZ010000017.1:52413726-52425483 GCA_024137785.1 Ginglymostoma cirratum
TCTGATGAAGGGTCTAGGCTCGAAACGTCAAGCTTTCCTGCTCCTATGATGCTGCTTGGCCTGCTGTGTTCATCCAGCCCCACACCTTGCTATCTCGGATTCTCCAGCATCTGCAGTACCTTTTATCTCCATTACCAGGGTTGACTCCACTCCCCTTCTTGAACAAGGGGACAACATTTGCTATCCTCCAGTCTTCTGGCACTATTCCTGTAGACAATGACGACATAAAGATCAAAGCTAAAGGCTCTGCAATCTCCTCCCTAGCTTCCTAGAGAATCCGAGGATAAATCCCATCCGGCCCAGGGGACTTATCTATTTTCACACTTTCCAGGATTGCTAACACCTCCTCCTTATGGACCTTAAACCCGTCTAGTCTAATAGCCTGTATCTTAGTATTTTCCTCGACAACATTATCTTTTTCCTTTGTGAATACTGACGAAAAATATTCATTTAGCGCCTCTCCTATCTCTTCGGACTCCATGCACAACTTCCCACTACTGTCCTTGACTGGCCCTAATCTTACTCTAGTCATTCTTTTGTTCCTGACATACCTATCAAAAGCTTTAAGGTTTTCCTTGATCCTACCTGCCAAAGACTTTTCATGTCCCCTCCTGGCTCTTCTTAGCTCTCTCTTTAGGTCCTTCCTGGCTAACTTGAAACTCTCAAGCGCCCTAACTGAGCCTTCACGCCTCATCTTTACATAAGCCTCCTTCTTCCTCTTGACAAGAGATTCAACTTCTTTAGTAAATCACGGTTCCCTCACTCGACCACTTCTTCCCTGCCTGACAGGTACATACTTATCACGGACACGCAGTAACTGTTCCTTGAACAAGCTCCACATTTCAATTGTGCCCAGCCCTTGCAGTTTCCTTCCCCATCTTATGCATCCTAAGTCTTGCTTAATAGCCCCATAATTGCCTTTCCCCCAGCTATAGCTCTTGCCCTCAGGTATATACCTATCCTTTTCCATAGCTAAAGTAAATGTAACCGAATTGTGGTCACTATCACCAAAGTGCTCACCAACCTCCAAATCTAATTGCAGATTCTTTTCCCAAAGCCCATTTTGAAGAGCATATCCCAAATGTACGTCTGCAATATCCTATCAAAGGCCTTCTCCTGGTCCAGGCTGATGAGGCAGGTGTCCGCACAACCGCCAACACGCCCCCAATCCCAACATTCCCTCCTGCCCCCACCCCCACCACCCCCACCTCCCCACCCCGTCCTGCGCATAGGCGATCGTCTACTTGGTTTGATGGCAGCATCCTATGAGTGGAAAACACCAGACATTTTGCCATTGCACAGCAGCAGTGGGAAACAGCTCCACTCTATTACGATGTAGGTACAATGTGAATGGTCAAACTGGATGCTGCTGCAGAGCCAAGAAGACATCCTGCTAATCGTACGAGTAAGTGATGTGGAATCTGAATTTTAGTGTAAGTGAAATTTAAGAGAGTTTTGGGATATCTAATGGAAATGAAAGGTGTTTTATAAATTGCATGGGTGCTAGGATTAACAATGTATCTATAACACCACTCAGTCATAACCTCCTTGACTTAAAATGCTCAGATAAAATAAACATAAAGGCAGGCTGAGGAAACTTTCTTACTCAGTGAGTGCTTAGGATCTGGAATGCATGGCTTGACAGTGTGGTGGAGACGAGTTCAATTCTGGCTTTCACTCAATCTTGGGAATTGAGGGAATTGTGGAAGGGAAACAAATTAGCAGGATGCTGAGGGAAGTGTGGTCGAGTGATTCTGGTTAAGAACAAAGAACAAAGAACAAAGAAAATTACAGCACAGGAACAGGCCCTTTAGCCCTCCGAGCCTGCGCTGATCCAGATCCTCTATCTAAACCTGTTGCCCATTTCCCAAGGATCTGTATCCCTCTGCTCCCTGCCCATTCATGTATCTGTCTAGATACATCTTAAATGATGCTATCATCCCTTCCTCTACCACCTCCGCTGGCAATGCATTCCAGGCACCCACCACCCTCTGCGTAAAAAACTTTCCACACATATCTCCCTTAAACTTTTCCCCTCTCACCTTGAAATCATGACCCCTAGTAATTGAATCCCCCACTCTGGGGAGAAAGCTTCTTGCTATCCACCCTGTCTATAACCCTCATGATTTTGTAGACCTCAATCAAGTCCGCCCTCAACCTCCGTCTTTCTAGTGTAAATAATCCTGATCTACTCAACCTCTCTTTGTAGCTAGCACCCTCCATACCAGGCAACATCCTGGTGAACCTCCTCTGCACCGTCTCCAAAGCATCCACATCCTTTTGGTAATGTGGCGACCAGAACTGTACGCAGTATTCCAAATGTGGTCGAACCAAAGTCCTATACAACTGTAACATGACCTGCCAAACTCTTGTACTCAATACCCCGTCCGAGGGATGAAAGCATGCAGTATGCCTTCTTGACCACTCTATCCACCTGCGTTGCCACCTTCAAGGTACAATGGACCTGAACACCCAGATCTCTCTGTGCATCAATTTTCCCCAGGGCTTTTCCATTTACTATATAGTTCGCTCTTGAATTGGATCTTCCAAAATGCATCACCTCGCATTTGCCTGGATTGAACTCCATCTGCCATTTCTCCGCCCAACTCTCCAATCTATCTATATTCTGCTGCATTCTCCGACAGTCCCCTTCACTATCTGCTACTCCACCAATCTTAGTGTCATCTGCAAACTTGCTAATCTGACCATCTATACCTTCCTCCAGATCATTTATGTATATCACAAACAACAGTGGTCCCAACACGGACCCCTGTGGAACACCACTGGTCACAGTTCTCCATTTTGAGAAACTCCCTTCCACTACAACTCTCTGTCTCCTGTTGCCCAGCCAGTTCTCTATCCATCTAGCTAGTACACCCTGGACCCCATGCGACTTTACTTTCTCCATCAGCCTACCATGGGGAACCTTATCAAAAGCCTTTCTGAAGTCCATGTGTATGACATCTACAGCCCTTCCCTCATCTATCAACTTTGTCACTTCCTCAAAGAATTCTGTCAAGTTGGTAAGACATGACCTTCCCTGCACAAAACCATGCTGCCTATCACTAACAAGCCCATTTTCTTCCAACTGTAAATAGATCCTATCCCTCAGTATCTTCTCCAGCAGCTTCCCCACCACTGAAGTCAGGCTCACCGGTCTATTAAATTGCTCTTTCAGACATAGTTCACCATGGTTTCCATTCTATCATTCTGTGTCTGTTCATTTGGTCCGGATAATTACAATATATGGATTATGACCTCAAAGGAACTTAGTAATGGTATATGGCACATTCTATTGGTAAGACCCAGTGCGAGCATTCCCCTGTAAATTATGTGGAGCACAATGATACAATTCACTTCCTGATCTCCAATATATAATGAGTCATTTAATCCTAACCCATCAATCTAGTCTGTGTGGCATGTTTTTAGAATGTAATGTCATATTCTATCATCCCTGCATTTACAACAAATAGAATTCAATCTGAGAAAGTGTGAGGTCATCTAATTTGGACCAACAGTATAAGACCATAAGACCATAAGACATAGGAGTGGAAGCAAGGCCATTCGGCCCATCGAGTCCACTCTGCCATTTAATCATGACTGATGGGCATTTCAACTCCACTTACCCGCACTCTCCCCATAGCCCTTGATTCCTTGCAAGATCAAGAATTTATCAATCTCTGCCTTCAAGACATTCAACGTCCCGGCCTTCACTGCACTCCGTGGCAATGAATTCCACAGGCCCACCACTCTCTGGCTGAAGAAATGTCTCCTCATTTCGGTTCTAAATTGACCCCCTCTAATTCTAAGGCTGTGCTCACGGGTCCTAGTATCTCCACTTAACGGAAACAACTTCCCAGCATCCACCCTTTCTAAGCCATGCATTATCTTGTAAGTTTCTATTAGATCTCCCCTCAACCTTCTAAACTCTAATGGATACAATCCCAGGATCCTCAGCCGTTCATTGTATGTTAGGCCTACCATTCCAGGGATCATCCATGTGAATCTCTGCTGGACACGCTCCAGTGCCAGTATGTCCTTCCTGAGGTGTGGGGCCCAAAATTGGACACAGTATTCTAAATGGGGCCTAACTAGAGCTTTATAAGGTCTCAGAAGCACATCGCTGCTTTTATATTCCAACCCTCTTGAGATAAATGACAACATTCCATTCACTTTCCTAATCATGGACTCAACCTGCGAGTTAACCTTTAGAGAATCCTGCACTAGCACTCCCAGATCCCTTTGTACTTCGGCTTTATAAATTTTCTCACCGTTCAGAAAATAGTCCAGTATACTCCAAATGGTAACTAGCTGGCAACTCTGGATGAAGAGAATGATTTAAGATTCCATGTTTAGAAATTCTAAAAGTTGGTAGACAGAAATAATTAAGAAGGTTAATGGAATGTTGACCTTTATTCCATGGAAGCTGGAACAAAAAGGAATGGAAGTTATGTCCCCTCTGTTGAGAGTTCAGGAAAATGTAGGACAAAGAAATTACTCAGAAGCATATTAAGTATTTTCTGTTAATATTGACAGCATTAACGTTCAGGGGAAATCAGAGTGATGGGCAGTGGGATAACTCTCAAAGAATCATCACAATTACATTGGGTGGAGGGCCCTCCTTTAATGTCCTTTCATTCAATTCTATAAAAAGGTTTTTATATACATTCAGGGAATGTGGGTGTTGTTTGCTGGGCCAATATTTATTGCCCATCTTGAGCTGCCCTTGAGAAGGTGATGGTGAGCTGCCTTCCTGAAACATTGCAATCTTTGGGGTCTAGTGCTGTCAGACTGAGAGTCGCAGATTTCAGCTGTGGTCATTTCTACAGTTGTAACACGAGAATAAATTTGCATCAGAAGAATATCAGAGGCATTTCCTGTGGGGGAGAAAAGAATTCAAAAAATAATTGTTAATCAGCTCTTTTCATTTGAGAGCCTGTGAGAATGAGATTACCAATATGATGTAAGTACTGGTATTTCTCAGGTTGTAGACGTGCTCGCCGAGCCAGTGTGTTTGGTTGCAGACGCTTTGCCACCCCGCTAGGTAACACTGTCAGTGCGCCTCCATTGAAGCGTTGGTGTTCTGTCCCGCTTATTTATATGCCTCAGTTTGCTGGGATGGTTGGTATTACTTCCAATTCTGGTCCGCAGTAGTTTGTGCACAGGGTCTAATTCAATGTGTTTGTTGATGGAGTTCTGGTTGGAATACCAGGCCTCCAGGAATTCCCTGGCATGTCTCTGTTTGGCTTGTGCGATTATGGCTGTGTTGTCCCAGTCGAATTTGTGTCCTTCTTTACCCGTGTGTCGTGAGACAGTGAGAATTAGTTGTGTCTCTTGCTGGTTAGTTGGTGTTCGTGTACCTTTATTGTCAGTTTTCTTCCAGTTTGGCAACATGAACACCAATTAGACACCAAGAGACACGACCAGTTCTCACTGGTCTCACGACACACGGACAAAGAAGGACACAAATTCGACTGGGACAAAACCCTGTGCACAAACCACTGAGAAACAGAACCGGAACTAATACCAACCACCCAACAAACCGAGGCATATAAATACCAAGCGGGACAGAACACTGACGCTTCACCGGAGGCACACTGATGATGTTACCTAGCAGGGTGACGAAACGTCTGCAATCAAACACACTGGCTCAGCGAGCAAGTCTACAGCCTCATCCACAATCCGAGCTACAAACCTTCTTGAAAATTGGTATTTCTCATTGTATTTTTAGCTGGAGTGTGTCCGGCACGGACAATATAGACATGTCACAAGCATTGAGCATTAATATCATTTATTGATGTTTTCCTATGACCCATTCTATAGTTAATTGGTATCTCCTTTAATTATTTTTTCACAGGATTAAGGTGATGACTGCGATGCTGATATGGAGTAAACAGATTCATTTACTTCAATTTGCATTTTCAGTTGCCTTTAAGGAAATTTTCAAACTACATGTTGACGTTTTCCTTCTGGGCTGTAATTTTACATTTGATAAAGTTAAACCTGAAGTTTTCTTTTTAAATCATTTTGGTCATTGGATAAACATATGGATGATAAGGGAATAGTGTAGATTAGATGGGCTTCAGATTGGGCACAGGTCAGCGCAACATCGAGGGCCAAAGAGCCTGTACTGTGCTGTAATGTTCTATGTTCTATGCTTTCATATAGACGTTTAAGTTGAGTACGACCAAGATGCCTATTAAGGAAAGAGGAATTCACATCGTTTTTAACATACTACATAACATTAGTCAAGTAGCTGTAGACTATAAAGAGTACATTGTGAGGAATCATGAATTATTATTTATATTTCTATCAATAAGTGTCACCTGATGTAAACATGGAACAGAAGCAACACCCTGGAACTGTTGGGCAAAATGCCCTTTTCCTGTGTTGTAAATGCGATGTAATTTATCGCCAAAGGAATAAAATATACAAGTAGGGAAGTGTCGCTGCAACTGTCCAAGGATTTAGTGAGACTTCACTGGAGCATTGTGTGCAGTTTTGGTCTCCTCATCTGAGGAGGGATGCTGTTGTTTTGGAGACAGTTCAGTGGAGGCTCACAAGATTAATTCCAGAAATTAAGAATTTATTTTATGAAGGGAGATTCAGTAGTTTAAGCAGTTTAAACTCTCTGGAGTCTATGAGAATGAGTGGAGATCTAACTGAGGTGTATAAAATGCTGAAGGGAATTGACAAAGGTGATGTAGAGAGGATGTTTCCTCATGTGGGGCAATCTAAAATGAGATGTGATAGTGTTAGGCCAAGGGCAGCAGCTTTAAAACAACGGGATGAGGAAAAATTACTTTTCTCAAAGTGCCATGAATCTGTGGAATTTGCTCCCCCAGAGAGTGGTGGATGCTGGGACATTGAGTAAATTTAAAGGGGAGACAGAGATTTTTAACTGTAATGGGTTCAAGGGTTATGCAGAGTGGGCAGGAACGTGAAGTTGAGGTGATGGTATTAAATGGTGGAGATGACTAGAGGGCCAGAATGGCCTATGCCTGCCCTGGGTTCTTATGTTTTTATGTAAAGTTGGGAATTGATGGCCTGGCTCTCGAATAGAGCCATTTTTAATTGTTTCTGTGTTGCTCGCCAATGATTTGGATTTTCCATGTTGGTATTATTTGTGCATGTTCTTGTAACTAATGGGGACATGTTACTCTCAGTGCCCCTGTTTCTCGATCTCGACATTCATTGCAGTTTATACGGACTCCCTTGGGACATTGTGTTGTGTTAAAGGTGCTATATGAATACAAGTTTCCCTAAATGGTTCATATAGATTAGCAGCGGATGGGAAAGTATGATGTAACCTTGCAGTGTGAAGGCGGTTACAGGGGAATGTACTGGGAAAAAGGCAGTTGGACCCAGTGAGGGGCTCTTTGTGTGGTTTTCCCACTGTCCCAGATTGTGACATTTTCTGCACACAGAGGTCATAACCCTGGCAGGCTCCCGGTGTCCTGACTAACTGACAGCTATTCACATGTATGCCTGTGGATTACTTAAACTTTATGAAGAGCAGCTGGCATCCTTCCAGACCTAGTTGCAGTGGAGGTCACTAGAACCTGCTTAATCTTCCCCTTCTGCAGCCCAGGAGAGAGAAGCTGATGATATCACTTCGAAATTCAGCTCCAACAGAGATCAGATCAAATTAACTCTGTACATAGCTCAAACTGGGAAGTGTCCTGATCGTTGGATTGTAAGGTTTCTCTGAGGACTGCACTTGACCACAATTTCATTCAGGGTTTTTGACAAGAATAACATCAAGAGAAAAGTGTTATGTATAAGAATTTCCCTGGAATCTCTCTCATCTTTTTGGTCAAAGTCCTTCCTAACAGCGCATACCTAGCCCTGAAAGATTGCAGCATTTCAGAAAGGCAGCTCACCAGCACCCTCTCAGGGTGATTAGGGATGGGCAACAAATGCTGGCCCAGCCGGTGACACCCCCATCTGAAGAACAAAACTCCACGTGCTTCAGTAACATCAGCAGGCTGTCCACAGGAACCACTGAGAAACAGAAGTCAACAGAATTGCAAAATGTATACATTGTGTTTCAAAATGTATACATTATGTTGCAAAATGCATACAGTGTGGCATTATTTGGAAGCTGCTCAGATGGACAAAAGAATTCACTGTGATATTTCATTAATGTTTATCTTATTAAACTTCATCCCAGACTAGATGAATGGTGCTCTTTTTATGTGTAGGACCATCGTTTTCTTCTGGTCACCACATGTAAACAGCATCATAAATGTGGGGGAAAATTCACTTTGGCTGGCGTTTCAGGGAAGGAGCTAAAGTGCGGTAAAAGGCCAGATCTCTCTGTCACACAGAGGAAGGTACAGTCACTGAGGCTTTCCCATTGAGCTTGAAGCCACATGGCACCTACCTCAGGAGACCTTCTCAGGATGTTTACAAGACCACTAATGAGCGAGAGCAATCTTCCCCTTCGTTTCTTCCTTCAGCAAATATTCAAAGCAGTTGCGTGAAGTTTGGAGTTGGTTTCGGTGAGATTGTTTGATATTAGTGACAGCCTTGATTTATTTTCCTTTGTCTCCCCTGAGTGGACCTGTCTGAACAATAAACATTGGCACAGCTTGTACATTTCTGCCTCAGAGCAAACAAAACAACTTTCAGAAAGTGGATATATTTAATATTGGCTCAAATCAACAGACTGAACTGTGTGAAAATGTGAATAGCTCAGCTCCTCACAGGACTGTATTATCAACAAAAACTTGCTGAACTGTGAATGACGAAGATAAATTGGCAAGGTTTAGTTCTTCATAAGGGTTCAGTTTCTTAGATGAGAGTTCAAATTTTTGAAATTGCTACATAACTTTTAATCTCCTTCTCGCAAAGAGGTGACGATGAAAACAATTCTTCAGTCATTAGAATTCACTCTTTTCCTCTTAGTTCATGACCAATGGGTTTATTGCCTTCCTAGGATCGATCTGTTTTTATTTACCCACCACATTCCCTCGAAACGGCGACAATCGTTGCTTTGCAGGTTGCTCCATGCTGCCTTTCCCCTCTGTTCCATTACAATAGCTGCATTTAAATAGCACTTTTAAGATCGTAAAATGTCCCAAGGCACTTCACAGACACATTACCCAACAAAACATGAGATATTAAGACCTGGTCAAACTGGCAGGTTTTAAGGAACACAGTAGAGAAAGAGAAAGTAGAGAGGCTCAGTCAAGGGCTAGCAGAACTTTGTGTCTTGTCATCCAAAGGTACAGGCACTAATTATAGTTTAGAATGTGAAAAAAGGTCAGAGTTGGAGAGAAATAGAGACCTTGGATGGTTGTAGGTGCAGGTGGGGATTAGAGAGATGGGAAAGAGTGAGGCCATGGAGAGTTCAGTACAGCAAGGGGTTGCTTGAGGTATTCATTCAATAAGAACCAGTTCAAGGCAGTGAGCACACAGCAATGGGTGAGCCAATGTAGTTACTGGCAGCAGAGTTTATGTTTAAAGAGAGTGGAAGATGGGAGGTCAGTTAACCATGCATTGGTCTATGGGTAACAAAGGAAATGACAGAGGGCAGGTGAGCTGAGACAAAGTGGAGCCAGAGCTGCCAGTATGTCTTAGGTCGAAAAGGTCTTAGTGATGGTGCAGATATGTGGCTAGAGGATCATCTTGGGGTCAATACATCTCTGAGGTTGAAAGCAGTGTGGTCACTCTCAGCCAATGGCTGCTGGCTAGGAAATTCATCATGTGACATTGACTAAAGTTTCCATCTTTTACATCCCCTTTCGAGGTACATGGATCAGAAAGATTTAAAGGGATATGGGCCAGATGCAGGCAAATGGGACTAGAACAGTTTAGGAAACCTGGTCAGCATGGAAGAGTTGGGCCGAAGGGACTGTTTCCGTGCTGTATGACTCTATGACACTTTTTTAGTTTTTTTTTAATCCCATTATCAATCCCTTTGCTTTGCACCATAATTTCCTTTTGCATTGATCATTTCTGCCCGGTGTGCTATGAAAGATCTGACCTTTTTTTCCAAGCCTGTGCCCTTCTCCCTTGGCTCTGCTTAAAGTCTGTTGATCATGAACATCTTCCCATGCTGAAGGATGGTCATTGATCAATCAGAAATGCTGCAGGAATTTTAAACCCTGATGACAAGCAGGAAAGGAGCTGCTGGCTTAGGGGGATAGGGGAATCATAGAATCATACAATGCAGAGGAGGCCCTTCAGCCCATTGTGTCTGTCCTGGCAGAAGTATACTACTACCTACAGTATCCCACTTACCTGCACTAGGCCCGTAGCCTTGAATGTTACAACAGGGGAAGAAGTTAACATTTCAAAACTGAGAATCATTTAATGTGACCCCTTCCTGTTTTAAGAAAGATGGGCTTGAGATTGCACAAGGCTGCCGCTTGGGAGAGGAAGGTTTGTTGATTATTATATTGATATGAGACTTGCGTTGGGTTTGAGTATAATACCCCCTGTAAGAGCTTCTCGAGGTTCCTGAAAGGCACCATGAAAACAGAAGTGTGACTGACTGGCACTTTATATGGCTAGATAAAGCTCAGGAGTGCCAAGGCTAATAAGGATTCACTGTAGGTGTCTCGGTTCCAACTGGAGGAGGCTGTTGACACGACTTATGGCAAGACACCACCTTGTACAGTTTGGACACCTTCACACATGGAACTTCTGGATACGTAGCAACATACCTGCTTTAGATTCGACTGTGGGCAAGGACAGGAAAAGAGTTGCAATTGGGAAGCCAGAAACAAAGGGAACAGGCAGCTTAAGAGGAATTACGGCTACAACAGTCAGAAGCTGTTGCTGGTTTGAAGGCTGACTTTGCCATTACAGCGGGTTGCCTAGAAGAATATTTGCTTCCTGCTGAAGTTGGCTACATGTTCCCAGTGGCTGTCAAAGTCAGCAATCTCCAATTGCCTCTGCTTCTTTCCCAGGCACAGTGCATGGAAAGGTCAGGGGCATTGTAAAATGGACATTGTGCTGGAGAAATATTCCTATATCGAAGGAAGCATGGACATCTCATTATATTTTTTCTTAAAACTAACTTTGCATTTTTCTAGTTATTTTCGTGTGTCTGTTGCAACCTGGCTTTTTGGCAGCATACATTTCGAGGCACATCCACTCTGGGGAACAAACCATTTCCTGTTTCCTCATGTTTTAGGATGTTCCAATCAGGGGATATGAGCCAAGAAGATGGATCAATAACATCTCTTCGCCATCCAGGCCCTATATCCAATACATCACCAGGACAGTGTGGTTACACTGGAAGCCTGCTTACATTGACCTCAAAGCTGACACTGCATCAGATGAGATAACCAGGGGTAGAGCTGGATGAACGCAGCAGGCCAAGCAGCATCAGAGGAGCAGGAAGGCTGACATTTCGGGTCTGGACCCTTCTTCAGAAATGGGGGAGGGCAAGGGGATTCTGAAATAAATAGGAAGACAGGGGGAGGCAGATAGAAGATGGATAGAGGAGAAGATAGGTGGAGAGGAGATAGACAAGTCAAAGAGGCGGAGTTGGAGCCAGTGAAGGTGAGTGTAAGTGGGGAGTTAGGGAGGGGATAGGTCAGTCCAGGGAGGACGGACAGGTCAAGGGGACAGGATGAGGCTAGTAGGTAGGAGATGGGAGTGGGGTTTGAGGTGGGAGGAGTGGATAGGTGGGCGAAAGGACGGACAGGTCAGGGAGGTGGGGATGAGCCGGGCTGGTTTTGGGACGCGGTCGGGGGTGGTCAAAGTGGACTTCACAAGTTTCAAAATCTCTCCTCCCCCAAC
>JAHRHZ010000017.1:52430483-52486610 GCA_024137785.1 Ginglymostoma cirratum
TTTCCTGCTCCTATGATGCTGCTTGACCTGCTGTGTTCATCCAGCCCCATGCTTGTTATCCAAGATAGATCAATATAGATACAATGTCAAACATTGAAGAGGATATTCCGGAACACTCAGAATAAGTATGTACCTGATCTAAAGAAACGTTCCATGGGAAGACCTCACCATTTGTGTTTCAATAAAGAGTTAAAGATGGCACCAAACATATAATTGTAGAAACAAGAACAGAAGTTGCTGGAAAAGCTCAGCAGATCTGGCGGCATCTGTGAAGCGAAAATCATCATTCATGTTTTGGGTCTGGCGACCCTTCATCAGAACTGATGAAAGCTAGGACAATGTTGGTTTATATGCAGAAGATAGGGTGTGAGGACAGGGTAAGGAGTAGACGATAGGTGGGGATAGAGCACAAAGACAGAGAAGAGCAGTTGGATGGACAAAGGAGTTGCTAACAATCAGGCTGGGAAGGTGAATAGTTGTTAATGGGGACTGTTAGCGACTAGCAACAGGGGGTGTGTAATGGCAGGCTATATGGTAACAAGGCCTGGTGTGTGGGATAGGGGGCTGGGACATGGGAGAGTTTAGGCCCTAAAATTATTGAAGTTGATATTGAGGCAGGAGGGCTGCAGGTTCCCCAAGTAGAAAATGAAGTGTTGTTCCTCCAGCTTGCGTTGAGCTTCGCTGGAACACTGCAGCAAGCCGGAGACAGAGATGTTGGCCAGGGAGCAGGGTGGTGTGTTAAAGTGGCCGGCAACAGGTAGCTCAGGGTCTTTTTTGTGAGCAGAACATACATGTTCTGCGAAGCGGTCACCCAGTCTACGCCTCATTTCCCCAATGTAGAGGAGACCACATTATGAGTAGCAAATGCAGTAGACTAGATTCTGGGAAGTGCAGGTGAAATGTTGCTTCACCTGGAAGGTATGTTTGGGCCCTTGAATACTGGGGAGGGATGAGGTAAATGGGCAGGTGTTGCATCTTCGCCGGTTACAGGGCTGTGGGGAAGTGTTGGGGGTGAAGGAAGTGTGGACCAGGGTGTCCCAGAGGGGATGGTCCCTGCTGAAGGCGGATGGGGAGGGGAGCGGAATATGTGTCTGGTGGTGGCATCTTGTTGGAGGTGGCGGAAATGGCGTCTGATGATCTTCTGGATGTGGATGCTGGTGGGATGGTAGGTAAGGACAATGGGAACCCTATCGCTGTTGCAGGTGGGAAGAGAAGGGGTCAGGGGAGAAGTGCGGGAGATGGGTTGGACCTGGTTGAGGGCCCTGTCGACAACGGAGCTGGGGAATCCTTGATTGAGGAAGAAGGTGGACATTTCAGCGGCTCCCTTGTCGAAGTTGGCCTCATCTGAACATATACGACGGAGACAAAGGTACTCAGAGAATGGAATGGAGTCTTTACAGGAATGGGTTGTGAGGATGTATAGTCCAGGTAGCTGTGGGAGTCGGTGGGTTTATAGTGGCCTGTCAGTCCTCAGAAATGGAAACAGAGATGTCGAGGAAGGGGAGGGAGGAGTCAGTTCATTCGATTTTTATATAATTGTAGAAACCTAAGTGTCAAGTTTTGATGATTGGACAGGATATAAAGATTGGCAGGGAATGACTTAAAAGCTAATTTTTGAATTAGACGGAGCTGGGGGTCCACACACATTGCAGTCCCACCGACACATATCATAGTGAAGTACTTAGATTAATCAAGATAAATAAATGAGAATGGGAGGGGACATGCTTGAAATGTGAAAATTGACAGCAAGAGTTTCTTGAGAATGAGAATGGGGATTTAATTGTAGCCAATAAGAAAATGGCAGGTGGAATGAACAAATGATTCCCTGAAGAACAGTCATTGAACTTGAAGCATTCACTCTGATTCTCCTCTGATGCTCCCAGATCTGCTGGGCTCCTCCAACAATTGCTGTTGTCATCTCAAATACCATGTGCGGTTTTGTTCTCCTTCTTCAAGGAAGGATGTAGGTATGTTGGAGCTTGTTTCGAGGAGGTTTACTAGATTAATATCTGGAATGAGCAAGTTGTCTTTTGCAGAAAGGTCGGACAGACTGGCACAGATTTATTCCCACCGGAGGGAGGGGGATCATATTGAAGGTCCTGAATGGTGGACAGTGGAAATAATGTTTCATCTTGTTGCTGACTGTGTAAAAATCTGTATAAAAATCAGGGCTCAGTCTTTTAGGACAGAGAGAAAAACGACACCAGAATTAAGGGTCTACTGCTGACCGTGAATCCATTGTTGAATGTCAGAATAACTCATCTGGTGGAGGAATGTGGGTGGATAATGGGGAATGAGACAGTGGGTGAGGGGGTGGGGAATGTTACAGTGGCTGGGGGTCTGGGGAATGTTACAGTGGGTGGGTGGGGTATCTGGCAATGTTACAGTGGGTGGGGGGAGGGTCTGAGGAATGTTCCAGTGGATTGGGGGAGGGTCTGGGGAAAGTTACAGTGAAGCTTGTGACAGGGACAGCTGTTCCTGTTTCCCCTGGATTAAACTGGTGGAAATGACATCTCCACCAGGATTGGCCAACTCGCAGGCAGTGGGTGGGAATAAGTGAGTGAGTGAGTGAGGGGGTGCTCTGGCTGAGCAAGGTCCCATCATTGTGTATCACAAATCTGATCCACAGGTTTATCTAATGACACCAAGGGACAACACATATACAGGTCAACGGAAGGGCCCTATGTCTGATCCTTCAAGAACTTGGTATAACCTGCCAAAGGGTAAACAGTGTGATGGACTCAGTCAAATGATCTCATGTCCTTCAGCTCCATAGCACCAAACAATTCTAAACTAATTGATCTCCATATTAACTACATCAGCGATCTGCTGGGAACACCACACTGCTGTTTAAATCAGTGAAAAATCAAACCAGAGAATAAAGATCCTTTGAAATGCCAAAGTCTCTGACCTTCTTGTAGAATGGAGCGTACAGGAGGATTCATAAATTACAAAGCGAGCAGAAGGCATTGCCTTGCTCATCAACTCGCCATGAATATATTTTGCTTCCTAGAATGCCATTTCATTTTTAAGGTGGATTTTTTTTTCTGAGACATTGTCGTGCAGCAGTTTACATGTTACTGAGGGCTTTAATTCCCTGTCACTGTGAAGACACGAGTGCAGGCTGTTGGCTTCCAGCAGTGTAACAGCTTGGCAGCAGCTACATAGTCTGAGTCTGGAAGCTGACATTTGGTTTAAAGCCACCACTCACATGTCAGCATGAATTTATTGGCTTCTTAAAAATACAACAAAGGAACACATCTGTTTGCTAGTACCAGTGCCTTCTCTGTCCTTGGCAATGGGCATGCGCCTCAGCTGGTTGAATTGTTTTGTCCACCTTAATATTCGGGGAACAGCTGTCTACTGGCACAGTCATATCAAGGGTACAAAAGAGTTGTTGCAGTGAAATTCACTTAAAGTTACTTAGAGAGAAAACAGACAAAGTTAAGGGAAGTTATTCCAAACGGTAGGCAGTGGACAGTGGTGTTCCTCAAGAAATAGTATTGGATGATAGCTGCTTGTAATTTGCTTTAACAATCCAAAACCATGTATCTTGCAACAAATTGACACAGTGTCCTTTCTGGTGAGGTTAACAGAGGGTTTCTCTCCAGGTTCACTGTGATACACCAAGCCCCTATTCTACAGTCAAACTCGCTGGACGCACATGTTCTTGCCACTACCGGGCTTCCTGGGATCCTGGTGCCATCTTTCAATCCCAGCTGTGTTGCCAGTCAAGTGTTGATTGTTTGGAGTTACACTTCATTCTGTATATTATGGGACAGTTACCAATAACCAACTCTTCTCACAGCTGAGACTTGAATATACAACAACGCATTCATACCACAGTTTAGCCTGGCCTTCACCACATGCCATCTTACGCCCCTTTCTAAATCACTGCCACTCTTTTCCCAATAACCACCATCTTCTCATTGTTCAGTGTGGGACCATCACAGATAGGAAAGTCTTTAAACACTTCAAGTCATTCATTTTTATTCATCAATGGCATGATCTAACAAATCACACACAAAGGGAACTGTGTATGTCTCTCAGAACAGAAACTATCTGCTTGCCTTTCCAGCAACAACAATTTTATAATCAGTGAATGGTGACTGAACCCAGTTCCATCCACCGGGAGCTGGTGTCGGTGAAGACCTGAGATAACAAGCGTGGGGCTGGATGAACACAGCAGGTCAAGCAGCGTCATAGGAGCAGGAAAACTTGATGTTTCAGGCCTAGACCCTTCAGGGAACCTCAGGGAATCTCTCTCCCACTGCAACTCTCTCATAATCTCTTCAGCCTTGAAACTGCTCGACCACGTCCTGAAGCAAACCAGGTACTACAGCCACATCACCTTTCTTAGTACCTGCCTATGGAACCAGATCATCCCCAATGGACTACAATCCACATTCAAGCCTTCCCAATTTGGCTCCAACCGTGACAACATCTACATTCAGAACACTGAGACCCTTCAGAAGCGCTTCTCCCTGCGACTCCTGAAACATTTTTTTCTGATGAAGGGTCGAGGCCCGAAACGTCAAGTTTTCCTGCTCCTATGATGCTGCTTGACCTGCTGTGTTCATCCAGCCCCACGCTTGTTATCTCGGATTTTCCAGCATCTGCAGTACCTTTTATCTCGGTGAAGACTTATTGGGTTAGTGCCTGACCCTACTGTGCCCAATCAGGCTGAAGGTGATGTTCCTCCTTCTCAGTCCCTTCCTCCTCCACCTCCTCAAATCACTGCTCCCACTCTCCCAGCTCTGCAGTCTCCATCACTATCCCCCTCCTTGCCAGCTCCATTATACAGAGCGCAGTGTGTGAATGTGGTATGACTCTCTCTGTGCAGAGCATACTGGAAGGACCCTACACCACATCCCAAGACAAATCCAAGCATCCGAATGGCATCTTTAGGAGGGTCACCATCTACCCCCAGGACCCTGGTTGAAGAATGGGCAGCACTGTACCAATGCTGGGTCAGTCAGGGATTTGCAGAATGTCGTCACAGTGGGTAGCCCTTGTTGCCCAGTCACTCTCCATGCAAAGTATGTGACTTCTCAAATACAGCAGAAACATGAGAGTTCTTAAAGATAAAGGCAAAATGGCAGCTCCCAGGGACCCTGGCACAGATAACCAAGAGATGATCACCGATCCCATGTACATTGATGGAATGGAAACCTGTCAATTGGATGGGCTCAGCCATGTTATGTTATGATGCCCCGTCCAATGCAATGTGTGTACTGTACACCATGCCCTGCCCTGAGGGATGCCAGCTGTGTTGACATACTCTCCTGCCCAGCTGCAGTACTGACCATGTCGCAGGGAAATGAAATGAAGTGATGATCTGGCACAAATTAAATCTGTCACAACCCTCTAGCATTTGTGCAACACGACTGAGATCCCACACAGATCCCCAGAGGATCCTTGCTAGGGCCCAATGGCTTAAAAGTTCAATGCCGTTGTCACCTTGACAACCACTGGGATAGGATGGTCACTCAGTCCTTCAGGACGTAAGTCCTGCTCCAGGAATTGGCACAGTTCAGTGACAGTGTCCCAGGACAGTGCATTCTACACTGACACTGCGCCTCAGATCGGGGACAGTGTCCCAGGACAGTGCATTCTACACTGACACTGCACCTCAGATCAGGGACAGTGTCCCGGGATCAGACTCAGCCTGAACTGACACTGCGCCTCAGATCGGGGACAGTGTCCCAGGACAGTGCATTCTACACTGACACTGCACCTCAGATCAGGGACAGTGTCCCGGGATCAGACTCAGCCTGAACTGACACTGCGCCTCAGATTAGGGACTGTGTCCCAGGACAGTGCTATATACACCATTCATTATATCCCAGCCACAGCAACCAGAAACTCCCCAGTGTGGCTGGATCCATTAGTCAGGACCTCAATGAGGCTGTGTGCGAGACACAGAAACAGGGAAGGTCTTTAGTAATGCCAACACTGTGAGCATTCACATCACTTACAAATTTTGGTGATGGGACAAATAAACAACAAACATCCAGTTGGGACGCTGCCATTGTTTAGTCGCTGTTCACGTTTAGGAGTGTAGGAGGTCGAATGGATGTCATGGAAAATGCAGCTTACAAACCACATTTCCCGGAGTCCCAGACTCGGTCTGATCACAACACTCAGCCCCACCCTGACTCTCCCTGTCTCTTTCTACCCGCTCTCCCTTCTGTACTGAGTCCTCACAAACATGACCTGGGATTACAGCTTCACCTCCACCCCCCCGCCCCCCACAACCTTCACCCGCAGCCCCCACCCACCCCCCAAACCTCACCCCCGGAGGCGTGTCCCTGCTGCCCTCCACCAGCTCTTGGTCAAGGCTGTGGGTTTGGGGGTTTGTGACTGTCAATAAAGCCCACCCCCACACTGCAGTATCCTATGTCCCCCACTTCACCAGCACCTCCCTTCTGCATCCCAGGCTGTTGTGTCCAATCTCCACTTCCTCGCACTGCAGCCACTCCTGACAATACCCCCCCAACCCCTACCACCGCCCCCAAACCCCCACATCTCATCCCTCTCGTTCCCATTGACCATCGGCTGGCCTGAATGGAAAGCTCAGGCTGACCACTGACTGATCCCTGTGCAGCTCTGACTGACTCACCCCCAAGACTCGCGGTGTTCTCACTGGGGCTGCAGGGCTGAGTGTGACCCACTCTTCTCACTTTTGGGAGAGGTAGTCAGAAAACCCTTACCCTGGTGAGTTACTGCTGCTCGGACCTAGACTATATTACAGTGAGGTGCTGTCCCTATTACCTGCCGTGCGAATTCCCCACCGCTACCCTGACAGCAGTCTACATTCCATCCCATGTGGAAGCAAAGAGTGCACTTGACAATGTATACAATGCTGCAAATAACCTTCAGACAGAATACACTGAGGCCTCGTTCATTGTAGCTGGTGACTTCAACCAGGCCAACCTCAAGAATGTGAGATAGCAAGCATGGGGCTGGATGAACACAGCATGTCAAGCAGCATCATAGGAGCAGGAAAACTTGACGTTTCGGGCCTAAACCCTTCATCAGAAATGGGGGAGGGGAAGAGGGTTCTGAAATAAATAGGGAGAGAGGTGGAGGCGGATAGAGGATGGATAGTGGAGAGGATAGGTGGAGAGGAGGCAGACAAGTCGAAGAGGCAGGGCTGGAGCCAGTAAAGGTGAGTGTAGGTGGGGGGGTAGGGAGGAGATAGGTCAGTCCAGGGAGGACGGACAGGTCAAGGGGGCGGGATGATGTTAGTAGATAGGAGATGGGGGTGTGGTGGCTTGAGGTGAGAGGAAAAACAGGTTAGGGAGGTGGAGATGAGCTGGGCTGGTTTTGGGATGCGGTTGGGGGAGGGGAGATTTTGAAGCTTGTGTAATCCACATTGATGCCATTGGGCTGCAGGGTTCCCAGGCTGAATATGATTTGCTGTTCCTGCAGCCTTCGGGTGGCAACACTGTGGCATTGCAGGAGGCCCAGGATGGACATGTCATCTGAGGAATGGGAGGGGGAGTTGAAATGGTTCACGACTGGGAGGTGCAGTTGTTTGTTGCGAACTGAGCGCAGGTGTTCTGCAAAGCGGTCCCCAAGCCTCCGCTTGGTTTCCCCGATGTAGAGGAAGCCACAATGGGTACAGCGGATGCAGTATACCACATTGGCAGATGTGCAGGTGAACATCTGCCTGATGTGGAAAGTCTTCTTGGGGCCTGGGATTGGGGTGAGGGAGGAGGTGTGGGGGCAGGTGTAGCACTTCCTGCGGTTACAAGGAAAAGTGCCGGGTGTGGTGGGGCTGGAGGGGAGTGTGGAACGGACAAGGGAGTCGCGGAGGGAGTGGTCCCTCCGGAAGGCACATAAGGGTGGGGAGGGAAAAATGTCTTTGGTGGTGGGGTCTGATTGCAGATGGCGGAAGTGTCGGAGGATGATGCGTTGGAGCTTGAACAGTTCATCCACTTCACCAACACCTTTCACCCCAACCTGAAAAAAGCTCATCTCCATCTCCCTAACCTGTTTTTCCTCTCACCTCAAGCCACACCCCCATCTCCTATCTACTAACATCATCCTGCCCCCTTGACCTGTCCGTCCTCCCTGGACTGACCTATCTCCTCCCTACCCCCCCATCTACACTCACCTTTACTGACTCCATCCCCGCCTCTTCGACTTGTCTGCCTCCTCTCCACCTATCCTCTCCTCTTTCCATCTTCTATCCGCCTCCCCCTCTCTCCCTATTTATTTCAGAACCCTCTTCCCCTCCCCCATTTCTGATGAAGGGTTTAGGCCCGAAACGTCAAGTTTTCCTGCTCCTATGATGCTGCTTGACCTGCTGTGTTCATCCAGCCCCACGCTTGTTATCTCAGATTCTCCAGCATCTGCAGTACCTTTTATCTCTGATACAATTCCAACCTCAAGAATGTGTTACCCAAATACCATCAAGATGTCTCCTGTCCCACCAGAGGCCCAACACCCTGGACCATGCTACACAGCCATCACAGACACCTACCGCTCCATCCCAGTCCATATTTCGGGAAATCAGACCATAACAATGCTCCTTTTCTCGGCTAACAAGCAGAAACGAAAGTGTGAGGTTCCAATACAACGCTGGTCTGAGGTAACAGACCAATTCCTATGTGACTGATTGGTCTCAGTGGATGGTCCATACTCAAAAGCCCAGCAGCCAACCATCACAGATTTCATTAGTAAGTCCTTTGAAGACTGTGCAAAAGAAGTGAATCCGAGTGATCCCCGACTTGAAAGGATGGATGAACCGGGAGATCCCCTCCCTCCTGAAGTCCAGGCCTGAGGTGTACAAGTCGGGTGAACCTGACCTATACAGGAAATCCAGGTACGACCTTCACGAAGCCATCAAGGACACCCAGAGGCAATACCAGACTAAATTGGAGTCCCAGATTAACCACACAAACACACATTAACAGTGACAAGGCTTTCACAATGTAAAGGGGTACAAAGCGAAGTTAAGTAGAATCACTGACAACAATGCTCCCTGATGACCTCAATGCATCCTTGTTTCGAACAGTGGGTCATTAAAATGGTGTCTCCTGCTCCGACAGCCTGGGAGGCACCTGTAAGCATTGCAGCAGGCATCACATCGGCCTTTCTCAAAGGAGAGCCATTGCAAAGCGACCAGCCTGGGTGGAGTTCCCAGCAGGGCGCTCAGATCTTGTATGCAGCAGCTGGGGGGAGTATTCACTGACATCTTTCCTCTCCATACTCCAAAGGTGAGATTCCCACCTGCTTCAAAAGGACTACCATCATCCCACTGCCAGAGAAAAATCAGGCAACATGGGAGGTTGAGATGTGACCTGATAGAAGTTTATAAAATAATGAGAGGTATAGATAGATTTGATGGTAATTGTCTTTTCCCGAAGATGGGGAATTTCAAAGCCAGAGGATACATTTTTAAGGTGAGAGGAGAGAGGTTTGAAAGAGACATGAGGCAAAACTTTTACACAGAGGATGGCTCATGAGTGGTATGAACTTCCTGAGGAAGTGCTGGCTGGCAGGTACAATTAGAATGCTTAAAAAACATTTGGAAGGATATATGAATGGGAAGGGTTTGAAGGGATATGGGCCAGGAGCAGGCAGGTGGGACTAATTTAAGATAACAAGGTGTGGAGCTGGATGAACACAGCAGGACTAGCAGCATCAGAGGAGCAGGAAAGCTTGACGTTTCAGGCCTCGACCCTTCATCAGAAATGGGGGAGGGCAAGGGGATTCTGAAATAAATAGGGAGAGAGGGGGAGGCGGATAGAAGATGGATAGAGGAGAGGATAGGTGGAGAGGAGGCAGACAAGTCGAAGAGGCGGGGATGGAGCCAGTAAAGGTGAATGTAGGTGGGGGGGTAGGAAGGAGATAGGTCAGTCCAGGGAGGACGGACAGGTCAAGGGGGCGGGATGAGGTTAGTTGATAGGAGATGGGGATGGGGCTTGAGGTGGGAGGAGGGGATAGGTGAGAGGAAAAACAGGTTAGGGAGGTGGAGATGAGCTGGGCTGGTTTTGGGATGCGGTTGGGGGAGGGGAGATTTTGAAGCTTGTGAAATCCACATTGATGCCATTGGGCTGCAGGGTTCCCAGGCTGAATATGATTTGCTGTTCCTGCAGTCTTCGGGTGGCATCATTGTGGCATTGCAGGAGGCCCAGGATGGACATGTCGTCTGAGGAATGGGAGGGGGAGTTGAAATGGTTCGCGACTGGGAGGTGCAGTTGTTTGTTGCGAACTGAGCGCAGGTGTTCGGCAAAGCGGTCCCCAAGCCTCCGCTTGGTTTCCCCGATGTAGAGGAGGCCACAACGGCTACAGTGGATGCAGTATACCACATTGGCAGATGTGCAGGTGAACATCTGCCTGATGTGGAAAGTCTTCTTGGGGCCTGGGATTGGGGTGAGGGAGGAGGTGTAGGGACAGGTGTAGCACTTCCTGCGGTTACAAGGAAAAGTGCCGGGTGTGGTGGGGCTGAAGGGGAGTGTGGAGCGGACAAGGGAGTCGCGGAGGGAGTGGTCCCTCCGGAAGGCAGATAAGGGTGGGGAGGGAAAAATGTCTTTGGTGGTGGGGTTGGATTGCAGATGGCGGAAGTGTTGGAGGATGATGCGTTGGATCCGGAGGTTGGTGGGGTGGTACGTGAGGATGAGGGGGATTCTTTTTTGGTTATTATTGCGGGGACGAGGTGTGAGGGATGAGTTGCGGGAAATGCGGGAGACACGGTCGAGGGCGTTCTCGACCACTGTGGGGGGGAAGTTGTGGTCCTTGAAGAATGAGGACATCTGAGATGTGCGGGAGTGGAATACCTCATCCTGGGAGTAGGTGCGGTGGAGGCGAAGGAATTGGGAATAGGGGATGGCATTTTTGCAGGAGGGTGGGTGGGAGGAGGTGTATTCCAGGTAGCTGTGGGAGTCAGTGGGCTTGAAATGGACATCGGTTTCTAGGTGGTTACCCGAGATGGAGACAGAGAGGTCCAGGAAGGAGACAGAAGTGTTGGAGATGGTCCAGGTGAACTTCAGGTTGGGGTGGAAGGTGTTGGTGAATTGGATGAACTGTTCGAGCTCCTCGTGGGAGCACGAGGCGGCGCCGATACAGTCATCAATGTAACGGTGGAAGAGGTGGGGTTTAGGGCCAGTGTCGGTACGGATGAGGGATTGTTCCACGTAACCTACAAAGAGGCACAAAGATTTCACAAGCTTCAAAATCTCCCCTCCCCCTACCGCATCCCAAAACCAGCCCAGCTCGTCCCCGCCTCCCTGACCTGTTCTTCCTCTCACCTATCCCCTCCTCCCACCTCAAGCCCCACCCCCATCTCCGATCTACTAACCTCATCCCGCCCCCTTGACCTGTCCGTCCTCCCTGGACTGACCTATCTGCCCCCTACCCCCCCACCTACGCTCACCTTTACTGACTCCATCCCCGCCTCTTCGACTTGTCTGCCTCCTCTCCACCTATCCTCTCCTCTATCCATCTTCTACCCGCCTCCCCCTTGCTCCCTATTTATTTCAGAACCCTCTTCCCCTCCCCCATTTCTGATGAAGGGTCTCGGCCCGAAACGTCAAGCTTTCCTGCTCCTCTGATGCTGCTTGGCCTGCTGTGTTCATTCAGCTCCACACCTTGTTATCTCGGATTCTCCAGCATCTGCAGTACCTTTTACCTCTGGGACTAATTTAGTTTGGGATTATGTTCAGCATGGACTGGTTGGACATGGGGGCATAGTTTTAAAGTGAGTGGAGGTAGATACAGGGGAGACGTCAGAGGTAGGTTCTTTACTCAGAGAGTGGTCGGGGCATGGAATGCATTGCCGGAGAGGGTAGTGGAGTCGGCCTCATTAGGGGCATTTAAGCGGCTATTAGATAGGCATATGGATGATAGTATAAGGTCGGGGTGGAGGTTAGATAGACCTTAGGTTTTGGGTAAAATATCGGCATCAGATCGTGGGCCGAAGGGTATGTACTGTGCTGTACAGTACAGTTCTATGTTCTATGGACTGAAGTTTCCGTGCTGTATGTCTCCATGACTCTAGATGCTTCGAGATGATAGGAAAGGTATACATTAACTTCAGTATCCCAGCCTGCCTCGATCCACTACAATTCGCCTATCGGCATAGCAGGCCCATGGCTGCTGCCATCTCCCTCATGCTGCACTCATCCCTGGAACATCTGGATAATACGGAGACTTTTGTCAGATTGCTTTTTTTTATATAGATATGTGGGATGTGGGCGTTGCTGGCTGCCCAGCATTTCTTGCCCATCCCTTGTTGCCCTTGAGAAGGTGGGCTGCCTTCTTGAATCGCTGCAGTCCACCTGCTGTAGGTTGACCCACAACATTATTAGGGAGGGAATTCCAGGATTTTGACCCAGTGACAGCGAAGAAATGGTAATATATTTCTAAGTCAAGATGATGAGTGGCTTGGAGGGGAACTTGGAGGTGATTGTGTCCCCGTGTATCTGCTGCTCTTGTCCTTCTAGATGGAAGTGGCCATGGGTTTGGAAGGCGCTGTCTGAGGATCTTTGGAAGGTGCTGTCTGAGGATCTTTGGAAGGTGCTGTCTGAGGATCTTTGGTGAATTTCTGCAGTGCATCTTGTAGATAGTACACACGGCTGCCACTGAGCGTCGGTGGTGGAGGGAGTGGATGCTTGTGGATGTAGTGCCAATCAATCGGCTGCTTTGTCCTGGATGGTGTCAATCTTCTTGAGTGTTATTGGGGCTGCACTCATCCAGGCAAGTGGCAGGCATTCCATCACACTCCTGACTTGTGCCTTGTAGATGGCGGACAGGCTTTGAGGAGTCAGGAGATGAATTACTCGTCACAGTATTCCCAGCGTCTGACCTGCTCTCGTAGCCACTGTGTTTATGTGGTGAGTCCAGTTGAGTTTTTGATCAATGGTAACCCCCAGGATGTTGATAGTGGGGGATTCAATGATGGTAACACCATTGCATGTCAAGGGGCAGTGGTTTGATTGTTTCTTATTGGTGATGGTCATAGCCCGGCATTTGTCAGATACTTTAGAGACTTTTTAGCGACTCTTTAATAGGCACATGGAGGATAGTAAAATGTAGGTTATACAGGGTAGTTTGATCTTAGTAGGATAATAGGTCAGCACAACATTGTGGGCTGAAGGGCCTGTACTGTGCTGTACTGTTCTATATTCTATGAGTGTTACTTGCTACTTGACAGCCCAAGCCTGGATGTTGCCTATATCTTGTTGCATGTGAACATGGACTGCTTCAGTATCTGAGGAGTCACGAATGGTGCTGAACATTGTGCGATCATCGGCGAACATCCCCACTTCTGACCTTATGATGGAGGGAAGATCATTGATGAAGCAGCTGAAGATGGTTGGGCCTAGGACACTGCCCTGCGGAACTCCTGCAGAGATGTCCTGGAGCTGAGATGATTGACCTCCCACAACCTCAACCATCTTCCTATGTGTCAGGTATGACTCCAATCACTGGAGAGTTTGCTCCCTGATACCCATTGAGTCCTGTTTTGCCAGGGCTCCTTGATGCCACACTCGGTCAAATGCAGCCTTGATGTCAAGGGCTGTCACTCTCACCTCACCCCTGGAATTCAGCTCTTTTCTCCATGTTTGAACCAAGGCTGTAATGAGGTCAGGAGCCGAGTGGCCCTGGCGGAACCCAAACTGGGCGTCACTGAGCAGGTTATTGCTGAGCAGGTGCTGCTTGATAACACTGTTACTGACACCTTCCATCACTTTACTGATGATCGAGAGGAGACTGATGAGCCAGTAATTGGCCGGATTGGATTTGTCCTGCTTTTTGTGTACAGGACATACTTGGGCAATATTCCACATTGTTGGGTAGATATCAGTGTTGTAACTATACTGGAACAGCTTGGCTAGGGGAGCGGCAAGTTCTGGAGCACAAGTCTTCAGTACTATTGCTGGGATGTTGTCAGGGCCCGTAGCCTTTGCAGTATCCAGTGTCTCCTACCGTTTCGGTGAATCGAATTGGCTGAAGACTGGTATCTGTAATGCTGGGGGAGGCTGAGATGGATCATCCACTCGGCCCTTCTGGCTGAAGATTGCTGTGAATGCTTCAGCCTTATCTTTTGCACTGATGTGCTGGGCCCTTCCATCATTGAGGATGGAGATATTTGTGGAGCCTCCTCCTCCAGTGAGCTGTTTAATTGTCCACCACCATTCACAACTGGATGTGGCAGGACTGCAGAGCTTAGATCTGATCCATTGGTTGTGGGATCGCTAAGCTCTGTCTATCACTTGCTGCTTTCACTGTTTGGTGTGCAAGTAGTCCTGTTTAGTGGCTTTACCAGGTTGACACCTCATCTTCAGGTATGCCTGGTGCTGCTCCTGGCATGCCCTCCTGCACTCTCCATTAAACCAGGGTTGATCCCCTGGCTTGATGGTAATGGTTGAGTGGGGGATATGCCAGGCCATGAGGTCATAGATTGTGCTGAAGTACAATTCTGCTGCCGTTGATGGCCCACAGCGCCTCATGGATGCCCAGTCTTGAGTTGCTAGATCTGTGCGAAGTCTGTCCCATTTAGCACGGTGATAGTGCCACACAACACGATGGAGGTTGTTCTCAATGTGAAGGCAGGACTTTGTCTCCACAAGGACTGTGCGATGATCACTCTTACCGATACTGTCATGGACAGATGCAACTGCAGCTGGCAGATTGGTAAGGATGAGGTCAGGTATGTTTTTCCCTCTTGTTGGTTCCCTCACCACCTGCCGCAGACTCAGTCTAGCAGCGATGTCCTTTGGGACCCGATCAGCTTGATCAGTCGTACTGCTGCTGAGCCACTCTTGGTGGTGGGCATTGAAATCCCCCACCCAGAGTACATTTTGTGCCCTTGCCATCCTCAGTGTTTCATTTAAGTGCTGTTCAACATGGAGGAAGGACTGATTCATCAGCTGAGGGAGGATGGTATGTGGTAATCAGCAGGAGGTTTCCTTGCCCATGTTTAACCTGAAGCTTCATGGAGTCTGGAGTCAATGTTGAGGACTCCCAGAGCAACCCCTTTCCGAGTGTATACCACTGTGCCTCCCCCTCTGCTGGGTCTGCCCTGCCGGTGAGACAGGACATATCCAGGGATGGTGATGGTGGGGTCTGGGATATTGTCTGTAAGGTATGATTCTGTGAGTATGACAATGTCAGGCTGTTGCTTCACTAGTCTGTGAGACAGCTCTCCCAATTTTGGGACCTAGCCCCCGGATGTTAGTGAGGACGACTTTGCAGGTTCAACAGGGCTGTTTCTGCCGTTGTCTTTTCTGATGCCAAATGATCCATCAGGTTTTGTTTCTTTGAGACTTTGTCATGATTTGTACAACTGAGTGCCTTGCTATGTCACTTCAGAGGGCAATTGAGAGTCAACCACATTGCTTTGGGTCTGGCATCACACGTCGGCCAGACCAGGTGAGGGTAGCAGATTTCCTCCTCTGAAGGACATTAGTGACTGAGATGGGTTTTTCCGACAATTGGCAATGATTTCATGGTCATCAGTAGATTCCGCCATATGCCGTGATGGAATTTGAACCCGGGTCCCTCGAATATTTGCTGAGTTTCTGGATTAATAGTCTTGCAATAATACCACTATGGCCATTGCCTACCTTATGTATTACTGACTTTAGTTCTGCCTTCAACACAATAATTCCAACAAAACTCATTTCCAAACTCTGAGACCAAGGTCTCTGCTCCCCCTCCTGTAACTGGATTCTCAACTTCCTGACCCACAGACCGCAAACAGTGAGAATAGGCAACAACACCTCCTCCACCATAATCGTCTACACCGGTGCCCCACAAGGCTGCATATTCACCTCCTTACTATACTCCTCATACACTCACAACGGTGTGGCCATATTCTGCTCCAACTCCATTTACAAATTTGCTGATGACACCACCGCAGTGGGTTGGATCTCAAACAACGACAAGACAGAATAGAGGAAAGAGAGAGACAACTTACTGAGATGGTGTAAAGACAACAATCTCTCCATCAACGTCAGCAAAACAAAGGATCTGGTCACTAACATCAGGGAGTGGAGTAGAGGACACGCCCCTATCTATGTCTACGGTGCTGAGGTGGAAGTGGTCAACAGCTTGAAGTTCCTTGAGTAAATATCACCAATGATCCGTCCTGGTCCATCCACATTGATGCTACATTCAAGAAAGCAGACCAATGCCTCTACTTCCTCAGAAGGCTAAGGAAATTCACCATGTCTGCAATGACTCTTATCGATTTTTATAGAAGCACTGTAGAAAACATCCTATCCAGAACCATCACAGCTTGGTATGGCAACTGCTGTGCCCAGGACTGCAGGAAATTACAGAGAGTTGTGAATGCAGCCCAAGCCAGCACAAAAATCAGATCTCCTTTCATTGACTCAGTCTATACTTGCTGCTGCCCCAGGAAAGCAGCCAACACAATCAAAGACCCCTCCCACCCCAGCCATACTCTCTTCCACCCTCTTCCACTGGGCAGAAGGTACAAAAGGTTGGAAACACGTACCAACAGATTTAAGAACAGCTTCTTCCCTGCTGTTGGTGTTTCTCTATGTCTTCTCTGTAGCTGTAACACTATATTCTACATTCTGTTCTATTATACTGATGCAGTTATGGAAGGTATGATCTGTCTGGTTAGCATCACAAAACAATACTTTTCACTGTATCGCAGTACATGTGACAATAGTAAATCCAATCAAACAGAGAGAAGGTCAGAAAGAATATAACTAGACATCATGAATATAAGGAAACTCATGGGAAATCTCACAGGGAACTCAAAAGAAGCAACTTTACCCAAAGAGAGATGGGAATGTGGAGTTTATTAAAGCAGCAAGTGGTTGAGATGAATAGTACAGATGAAATTGAAAGATGTTACATACACAACATCAAAGGCTCCTCCCACTGCAGTAATACTCGCTTCCATCCTCTCCTGTGAGGCGGAAGCTTGAACACATGCATCAGCAGGTCCAGGAACAGCTTCTTCCCTGCCCTTACTGGGCCAATGAGTGGACCTCTCCAACTTCAAATAATGTTGATCTTGCTCTGTGCACCTCCTGTGCAACCTTAACCTTGTATTTCTCACTCTGTCTAAGCACCCTACGATCTGTTTGTCCTTGTTTGCAATGATTTGCCTGTATTGCTTGCAAAACAAAACTTTTCACTGTAATTAGGTACATCTGTCTACAATAAATCAAATCAAATCAAACATATGATGGAGCGAGAAAAAACAGTGTTAGATGAGAAAAGGCAGAAGAAGGCTCAAGTGAAACAAAAAGTTCAGAATGAACTTGTTGGGCTGAATGGCCTGCTTCTACAACATCTATTCAATATAATGTCATTCTGTAGTTGAAATCCAGGATTAAATAATTGTGCCATTGTGGAAATATGTGATAATGAAACTTATTTGGCACAGATACCTTAAAGTAAACCAAGCTTCGTCAACTTTATAGAAATTAAGTGAAGAAATAACAGAGAGTAGATAAAGGAACTGCAATGCATATGGTTTAAATAAATTCTCAAGAATACCAAGCAGAAGATATGTGACAAAGATAATAAAAGAAAGATGTATATTTCTAGAGATAACAGATGCTGGAGTCAGAGCCGTTACCAGCTACAGATATTTCCAAGTAGATTACAGCATCTCTTGGAAGTGCAACTGTTATTGGAATGCTCAAAATGTGGCCTTTCTACAAGGACACAGCAAACTCCCATAAACAGCAATGAGATATTGACCAGGATGTTGGATGAGCCCCCAGATTTGCTTTGATATAGCGTGGTGGGATTGTTTGAATTCACCTCAAAAAGCAGGAGGATAGAATTACAGTTTAACATGGCATATTAAAGATTCAAAATGCAGCCCTCCCATTGTACTGACCCTCCGACAGTGCGGCACTCCCTCAGCACTGACCCTCCGACAGTGTGCAGCTCCCTCAGCACTGACCCTCCGACAGTGCAGCACTCCCTCAGCACTGACCCTCCGACAGTGCGGCACTCCCTCAGCACTGACCCTCCGACAGTGCGGCACTCCCTCAGTATCCTGCAGGTGCGTGCCCTGCCAAAGCCCATTCTGCACCTTATTTGCAAACACACTCTTTTCAAGTCTGCACGATTTTGGGTTGGGATTTTCCCATTTTCGCACTAAGTCTGAAATTGGCAGAATTTCCGGGATGGCAGGTGACAGCTTACTGAAGTGAGAAAGGCCACAGGATCTTACAGCAATCATCCAGCTGGTTGGCTGTAGCTAGCTTCACTGTACAGTAGTTTGGTGAGGGCCCAGCTGGAGTACCGTGTGCGGGTCTAGTCTGCTCTACAGGAAGTTTGGGATTGCCCTGGAGGGGGTGCAGAGGAGATTGACCAGGATGTTGCCTGGAATGGAGCAGGATGGCGATGAAGAGAAGCTGGATAAGCTCAGGTTGTTTTCTTTGAAGCAGAAAAGTTTGAGGAAGGACCTGATAGATTCCAATTAGATTATGAGGGGCGTGGAGAGGGAGAATATGAAGCAGCTCTTCCCCTTTGTCTAAGGGTCAATAACAAGTGGGCATCATTCGAGGATAGAAAAGGTGGAGGTTTAGAAGGGATTTGAGAAAACCTTGTATTGCCCACAGGGTGGTGTGGGTCTGTAAGGCACTGCCTGGGAGGGTAGGTGAGGTGGGAGATCTCATAATCTTTGAACAGGACTTCGATGAATAATTGAATTGTCATAACATTCAAACCTATGGGCCTAATGTGGGAAAATGGGACTAATGTAGATAGGTTAAAGCAGACTTGATGGTCTGAAGGGCCTCGTCTGTGCCATGTGACTCTGTGACAGGAGCCAGACGAGCTAAAAACTGGACTGTCCATTCTAAATGCAGATCAACAGCCTCAGGAGAGAGAGAGAGAGAGGCGAAGAGAGAGAGAAGAGAGAGAGAGATATCACTGAAACCACTCTCAGGTTATATTCTCACCTCTGGGAACTGATCATTATTCCAGTATCCTCTCAGGATTCCAAGGTAACCCCAGCTCCTTATCCCTGCTGCAAACAGCTGACATTAATCCCTTTCCACCTTTCACCTCAGACAGCGAATGTGAGGAGCTTGTTCACATCTCTGTCTCTCTCCCACTAACTCATCAGGCCGTACCTCCTGGTAGAGTCACCCCAAAACTACACCTTTCTCAGGTTCCCTCTGGCCTGCTCCAGTTTCAGCTTTATTATGAAATCTACCTTCTGCTCCGTCTACCCTAGTCCCAGCAACCAACCTAGTGTCCCTCCCTGAATCCCAGCCATTCAACTTTAACATTCATTGTTCCCTAACTCTGAGCTTTCTCCAGTCCGACAATCATCGGAGATTGCTCCTCAGACTCCAGTCTCTTGAACATGTGTACTTTTCTTCACTCCACCAATGATGACCATGTCTCAATCTGCCAAGGACTGAATCTCTGGATTGTGTCCTTAACCCTTACTGCCTCTCTGCCTTTCTTTGTTTAAGATACTTATTAAAGTCACCCTCTTTGTCAAAGGTTCACGTCATCCACACTAACCCCAGCTTGGTATCAATCTTAGATTTATAATACTCCACGTGAGGTGCTTTAGGATGTTGATTGAATGTTAAGGATGGTATTGGTGCTGAATGTACGGAATGTGGTTGTTGGCTGGATAAAGTGGCACATTTTCCTTTCAGTGTTTAATTCTTGAGTCTGAAACTTTTGGCTGTTGTATTTCTAATTAGTTACAGTCGCAAATGGCTCAGATTCTTGACCTCATTCTGGTGTAATGTGATAGTTGTATGTGTGTGTGAGTGTGTGTCTGTGTGCGTGTGTGAGTGTGTGTGTGTGAGTGCGTGCGTGAGTGTGTGTGCGTGTGCATGTGTGCGTGTGTGAGTGTGTGCGTGTGTGAGTGTGTGTGAGAGTGTGAGAGTGTGAGAGTGTGAGTGTGTGAGAGTGTGAGTGTGTGCGTGTGTGAGTGTGCGAGTGTGCGTGTGTGCATGTGTGTGTGTGCTTGAGTGTGTGTGTGTGCGCGTGTGTGTGTGAGTGTGTTTGTGTGTGTGAGTGTGTGTCTATGTCTGTGTGAGTGAGTGTGTGTGTGAGTGAGTGAGTGAGTGTGTGAACGTGTGTGTGTGAACGTGTGTGTGTGCTTGAGTGTGTGTGTGTGCGTGTGCGTGTGTGTGTGAGTGTGTTTGTGTGTGTGTGTGAGAGTGTGTATTTATGTCTGTGTGTGTGTGTGAGTGTGTGTGTGCGTGAGTGTGTGTGTGTGCACGTGTGTATGTGTGTGTGTGCGTGAGTGTGTGTGTGTGAGAGTGTGTGTGTGTGCGTGTGTGCGCGTGTGTGTGTGCGTGAGTGTGTGTGTGTGCGTGTGTGAGTGTGTGTGTGTGCGTGTGTGTGCTTGAGTGTGTGTGTGTGTGAGTGTGTGTCTATGTCTGTGTGTGTGTGTGTGTGTGAGGGTGTGTCTATGTCTGTGTGTGTGTCTGTGTGTGTGTGTCTGTGTATGTGTGTGTCTGTGTCTATGTCCATGTCTGTGTGTGTGCGCGTGTGTGTGTGTGTGTGTGTCAGTGTGTGTCTATGTCTGTGTTTGTGTGTGTGTCTGTGTCTGTTCCTGTGTCTGTCTGTCTGTTTGCGTCAGTGTTTGTGTGCGCGTATGTGTGTGTGTGTCAGTGTGTGTCTATGTCTGTGTTTGTGTGTGAATGTGTCTATATGTGTGAGAGTGTGTGTGTGTCTGTGTGTGTCAGTGTATGTGTCTGTATATGTGGGAAAAATCTTTGTTATCATATAAACATTGTGTGTTCAGAACAAAGCTTATTACAAAACACTGGGAGCACAAAACATTAGACCTCACATCACACTGTTTATGAGCTGTAATGAATAGTCTTGTAAACATCAATATTAGTCACAATGTCCTAAACCAGAATATAAAACAAAAACTGCAGATGCTGGCAAGATCTGACAAAGAAGGGTCACTGGATCTGAAACATTAACCCTGTTTCTCTCTCTCCACAGATGCTGCCAGACCTGCTGAGTTTCTCCAGCATTCTCTGTGTTTGTGTCATTAGACCATAACCTGTGCCCAACAACCTTAAAGTGGCATGGGAACCATGTCATAGCTACAAGGCCATTACTGAAGTAATTTATTTTGGGTGGATGTAGATGGCATGCTTTATTTCATCATTAATGCACTACCTATTCCCAAGTGACCATTTCTCATTGGGAAGACAGTCTCCTGAAGCTAACAATTAGTAATCAGTATGTACTTAACAAATGATTTGTCAGAAAATGTAGCTACTGTGTATTTTTCCTGTGTCTAGCCATTCAGTAAAACTCAAATGTGAAGCAAAATTTGAACTTCATGAGTATAAGCTGCACACACTCATTGTTCTGACAGGGCAGATAACATGGGAATAAACAAACTCTACATGTAGGTAACAGGCATGGGGCTGGATGAACACAACAGGTCAAGCAGCATCATAGGAGCAGGGTCAAGGCCCGAAACGTCAAGTTTTCCTGCTCCTATGATGCTGCTTGACCTGCTGTGTTCATCCAGCCCCATGCCTGTTATCTCAGATTCTCCAGAATCTGCAGTACCTTTTATCTCTCTACATGTAGGTATCTTCATTTCATTTTAGCTCAGTCTTTCAAAGCTCTGTATGGACAGGTATAGAGTGAAAATAATTGAAACCTGGATAATTTGAGTTTGCAAGTGAAAACTATTTTTAAATGTAACTAATTAATGAAATAAGTGCTGCTTCTGATTTTTTTAAACATGAGATCCCATCCCTGATATCTGCTTCTATCAATGCTTTTTCATTAGAAAGAGCAGCTGATGTTGAAACAACAAAACAGAAATTGCTGGAGAAACTCAGCAGGTCTGGCAGCATCTGTGCACAGAAACCAGAATTCAGTAGTTATGAAGAAGGGTCACTGGACTCAAAACGGAAACTCTGTTTCTCTCCCCACACATGTTCCCAGATCTGCTGAGCTTCTGCAATTTCTGTTTTTATTTGCTTTAGATCTCCAACACCCACAGTTCTTTGTTTTACTTTAACACATATTGAATACATGTTAAGTGATTTAACCCTCTTTGTAACTCGAGAAAACCAGAGCAGAGATGTATTGCCGAGGTCCTTATAACTCTTGGCTAAAACTGGCTCAATATTTGAAACAGGAGACGGGATTATCGAAAGAGAGAAAGGTAATGGGGATAGACCTGGACTGCTCTACTGAAAAAAACCCTGCGCAGGTACAAGTTGAATGGACTTTTTCTGTGCTGCTGATTTCTGGTTCTCTATACATTGAAAACAATATTGAATTTGCTGTGTTTATCCTCAGCATCCCTCCGTCTCTATTGGATGGTGGATGTGTAGCAGCCAGTAGTGATTGGCTGGCTTCATCGAGTACGTGTTTGCTTATGGTTGAAAAGACCAAACTGTTGGAGGTATGTTCTGTGACAGGGACCACGTGCAAAGTGGTTAATGAGGCTGGTTCTGAGCTGATGTTCTCAGAGCTGGCATTTCCTGGCAAGCTGCTGCAGCCCCTGACCATGAGAATTTACATGGAAGAAAGCAGCAGAAAACAAACTCTAGCCACGACGTTAAAGGTTAAAGTTTTAGGGATCTGTAATTTCTGTTTGCTGCTGCAGCTTGATGTCCCTGTTCTCCTTTGGGCTTGATACCATTGGCAGACACCATAGAACATTGAACATAGAACAGTACAGCACAGTACAGGCCTTTCAGCCCATGATGTTGTGTCAAGGTCTATCTAACCTCCACAGCTACCTTATACTATCATCCATATGCCTATCTAATAGAAGCTTAAATGCCCCTATTGAGGCCGACTGCACTACCCTCTCCGGCAATGCATTCCACGCCCCGACCACTCTCTGAGTAAAGAACCTGCCTCTGACATCTCCCCTGCATCTACCTCCACTCACTTAAAACTATGTCCCCTCGTAAAAGCTGCCTCCATCCTAGGAAAAAGTCTCTGGCTGTCTACTCTATCTATACCTCTGATCATTTTGTACACCTCTCTCAAGTCACCTCTCATCCTTCATCGTTCTAAAGAGAAAAGCCTTAGCTCTCTCAACCTTTCCTTGTAAGACCTTCCCTCCATTCCAGACAACATCCTGGTAAATCTCCTCTGCACCTTTTCTAATGCTCCCACATCTTTCCTGTAATGAGGTGACCAGAACTGGACACAATACTCCAGATATGGCCAAACCAGGCTTTTGTATAGCTGGAGCATAACTTCACGGCTCTTGAACTCAATCCCTCTAATAATTAAAGCTAACACACCATACGCCTTCTTAACAACTCTATCCACCTGGGTAGCAGCTTTCAGGGAACTGTGAACATGAACCCCAAGATCCCTCTGCTCCTCCACACTGCCAAGAATCTTTCCGTTAACCCTGTATTCTGCTTTCAAGTTTGTCCTTCCAAAATGAATCACCTCACACTTTTCAGGGTTAAACTCCATCTGCCACTGGCCAGAATATACCTTGGACAGTATAAATATATTCCCATAATATCACAAGGTAGCACAGGAGTACCCCACTCTCCAGATTCAAAATCGCAGCAATGACCGCACTCAGCATCCAGATAAACACATCAATGATTTAGACTGACTCTCCCGATCTGTACCTTGTGTTTCTCTCCCAAAGTGGTTCATACTGATAGTGATGGACGTTGTCAGCACCTGTTGAGCCATGTCACAAACACAAAGAATTGTGCACACTGGAAATCTGAAACGAAAACAGAAAGTGCTAGACAAACTCAGCAGGTCTGGCAGCACCAGACTGTTCTGGTGAAGGGTTGCTAGACTGGAAATGTCAACTCATGTTTTACTCTCTACAGATGCTGCCAGACCTGCTGAGTTTCTCCTGTTCTAGTTGAGCCAGTGTTGCTGCAGAACAGATCAGATGTTGAAAAAGTTTGTACCTGTCCGTTAGCCTGTTGGGGTTTTAATTAGCTTTTTGTAAGGCATCAGTGGAGTCCATTTTGTGAAATGTTGCAACTGTTTTAAGGTCATATGTTCCTTTTGATTGCTCTCTTAGTATATAAAGATGACCTATTTTCTCTAGAATTTAGAGGGTTAAGGGGTGAACTGTTTGAAGCCTTCAAGATAGTAACAGGAAAAGACAGGGTAGATAAGGATAAACTATTTCCACGGGTTGGGGATTCTAGAACTAGGGCCATAGTGTGAGAATTAGGCCAGACTGTTCAGGAGAGATGTTGGGAAGCACTTCTACACACAAAGGGTGGGAGAGGTTTGGAACTCTCTTGCACAAACGGCTGTGGATGCTGGATCAGTTGTTAACTTTAACTCTGAGATACATTAGTTTTTGAGAAACAAAGGCATTAAGGAAGACACCAAGGCAGGTGTCTGGAGTTAGGTCACAGATTAGCCAGGATCTCGTTGCATGGTGGAACAGGCTCAAGGGGCTGACTAGCCTATTCCTGCTCTGATGTTCTTATGAATGTTGGGGAAAGGTATAAAAATATACAAGATCACACGCTGTGTGGAAGTAAAATATATTTTGTGATGACAAAAGTCTAGGTGTCATGCTCCTGTATTGCCTACGGTCATATTGAACTTTTAATTAGAACATTTTTTTTAAAAGAGGAGTAAGAATTAAAAGATGATTGCTGTAACAAATTCAGAGGCTAGATGGAGAGCACCCCTGGAATGTCATGCCTGAACGTGTCAAGGAGACTTCAAAGGGACAGATGTATTACAAACTGAACAGTAATCTCCTGTGTGTCATACTGTGAAGAAGGCAGCAGTCTGGGCAAGGGATTATTGATGTTTTCCCTTTTCAAGAATGCACAAGGACAGAGATTAAAAACCCGTTTGGACACTAGTCTGGAAGTGCTAGCAGGTGGAGACACTAATGTGTACAAGCACGGGTTTGAGTGCCAGTGTGTTGAGAAGGTTAGAGCTGAAGAACCATCCATTAGTCACCCCTGTGTTACAGGCAATGGCTCTCTTAGCTTGAGTACTGGAAAGCAGTCCATCAAAACAAAACAGGACAGAAGAATTTCAGCCAACCTGCGAAGCCGCAAATCTCTAAATTGACTGCTCGACTTTTATCGTTGTTTTGGATTTGCTTCTCACGTCTAATCTTTGCATATGATTTTCTTTTCTCTCTCAAGTTTAGTAACTAACGAACTCACACTTTTGCTCATCCAAGAAATTGACCTCTTTCACAACACAAATGTAATTGTTCTGGGAGACAGATATCCACAAGGATAGGATCCTTCTCACATTATCATTTGAAATTAAAGAAGTTTTGTTTGTGACCAGCAAAGGGGAGGGATGTGGGGGAGGGAGCAGGGCTAGATAAAGGAGAGGAATTAAGTCAATCCTGGAGCTTGGCAACTTAGGGTCTTCCATCTGGATTGGGAATTAATTGGGAATTGTATCTGGGGTTTATTTGTAACAATCGTGAGAGCATTGAATTGAGACATGGTGTAGAAACAGGATCTCTTTGTGAACAAATCTCCTGAGAGATGTTTAAAGCAGAAAAACCAAGGTCATTCAAAATTTACTTGAACTTCAACTCTCACATGTCAGAATGCAGCCAATATTCTACTGGAGTAGTTTGTTAGAGAATTGTGGTTAAGGCCTCCTATAGTGATTTGTTCTCTAGAAGGTATCATAAATTGTGTTAATTTTATTCAGAGCATTGTTTTGCATCTTTAACGAGTGCAGGAAGCAGAAGGAAAACATGATTTCTTATCTGTGACCTTTGGGTTGCTCAGTAAATGTGTCGTTTCTAATGGTTTCATTATGTGATAATTACAGCATGTCTAACACACATAAATGAAACACAATTTGTACAGATTGTTTCAAGGAGCAAAGCTAGTGTTCATAAGTAAAGACAAAAGAAGAACTGATGCTGGAAATCTGATAAAAAAAACCAGAAAGTGCATTTAACTGGTCATTTAACTGGTCTGACAGCATCTACAATAAGAAAACAGAGTTAACATATTGGGTCTAGCGTGACCCTTCTTCAGTAGTGAAATGGTTGTCAAAATAAAAACAAAAAGAACTGTGAATGCTGTTAATCAGAAACAAAAATAGAAATTGCTGGAAAAGCTCAGCAGGTCTGGCAGCATCTGTGGTGAGAAACCAGAATTAAAGTTTCAAGCTGAGTGATCCTTCTTCAGAGGAAGGGTCACTCAAACTGAAACATTAACTCCAATTTCTCTCCACAGACGCTGCCAGACCTGCTGAGCTTTTCCAGCAACTTCTACTTTTGTTCACATTGTTAAAATGCTGTGTTTTTGCTGTTGACAGAGGGGGAGGAGGAGTGAGATGAACGGATGGTGAGGGTTCTCAGAGCAAAAGAGAGAGTCAGTGCGAGTGGTGGTAAAGGAGAGATAGAGATGTAGAATAGGTGTGAATCACAGGTGTGAGCAAAGTGAACTAGACACCAGTAGGGAGAGATAATAGACAATAGCCAATAGGCAATAGACAATAGGTGCAGGAGTAGGCCATTCGGCCCTTCGAGCCAGCACCACCATTCATTATGATCATGGCTGATCATCCACAATCAGTATCCTGTTCCTGCCTTATCCCCAGAATCCTTGATTCCATTATCTATAAGAGCTCTATCCATCTCTTTCTTGAAAGTATCCAGAGACTTGGCCTCCACTGCCTTCTGGGGCAGAGCATTCCATATATCCACCACTCTCTGGGTGAAGACGTTTTTCCTCAACTCTGTTCTAAATGGCCTACCCCTTATTTTTAAACTGTGTTCTCTGGTTCTGCAGTAGGAACTGCAGATGCTGGAGAATCCGAGATAACACGGCGTAGAAGTAGATGAACACAGCAGACCAAGCAGCATCATAAGAGCAGGAAAGCTTAACGTTTCAGGCCCGAAACGTCAAGCTTTCCTGCTCCTATGATGCTGCTTGGCCTGCTGTGTTCATCCAGCTCTATACCTTGTTATCTTAGACACCAGTAGGGCACAGTTGGGTGGGTGAGTAACTCAGCAGCAGGGCCAGGGTGGTAATGATTGCAAGGTTTATTAAAATGGCCAGCAAGTAGAAGCTGGGGGTCATTGTTATAGACAGAGTGGAGGTGATCGATAAGCTCACTTTCCTAACTGCCTCTGTTTGAGCAAGGCCATATCACTCAATCTGTATCCTTCATGGCTGTGCCTTCACTTCGCATTGTTAATGGTAGAAAAATAACTAATGTTGATGTGGACTCTTTGCCTGTTGTATGTTGTATTTAAGGTGCAGAATGTTGAATGAACATGCATTTCACATATGAGAAATCTTACATCTATCCCATGTATATAAACTAACAATTGCAAGCTTGCAGCTTTTTTACATTTTCTTGTGAAATGAAAAGTCAAAAATAAACTACTCGATGCTTACTGCCAGGACTATTGAGCACGAACTGTAACCATCCCATTTTGTTACAGTGACAGCTTTTAACTTCCTTTGCCCAAACTAATAGTTCATCTTGTTCAGCTGATCCATGCAATGAGACTCAACAGCCTTTGGCTCCAATAGGTTTGAAGCGAATTAATTATAACACTGAAAAATCCTCATCTACATATGATGTGGGTGTGCTGGTGTTGGACTGGGGTGGACAAGGTGAGAAATCGTACAACACCAGGTTATAGTCCAACAGGTCTATTTGAAATCACTAGCTTTTGGGGCGTAGCCCCTTCATCAGGTGAGGTGAGAAAGAACATAGAACACCAAATTTATAAGTAAAAGCTCGAAGGGTCACACCACTGATGAGGATGTACTAAACAAACCTAAGATGCTGTTAAATCTTTAATCAGTTAGAAGGTTTTAATTGATTAATATGTATATGTAAATCCCCAAATTCCTTTCAAGTCACTGTCCTGAGAGAATTAAAGGTTTTATCAGTGTAAAGAAGAGGTGACATTTTAGGTCAGACAATGCATGTTAGGTGTGACGCCTTGTTTAGAATCTGCTTGTGTTTTGGTTTGGAGTCAGACTGGTTTTATTTCTAAAGTAGGGATTTATAAAACGCCACATTGACTGACTGTCTATAAATTGTGTGCTTTTTGAACAAAATAGAATGTATCTGCGAATATAAATTCACCCCATGGATACACATATGTGTGTGCATGAGTGTGTGTGGGGGTGGGGGGAGAGTGTGCGTGTGTTTGTGTGTGTGTGTGTGAGGGAGAGAGAGTGTGTGCGTGTGAGGGAGAGAGAGAGAGTGTGTGTGTGTGAGGGAGAGAGAGAAAGTGTGTGTGTGTGAGAGGGAAGGAAGAGTGAGAGGGAGTGTGTGTGAGTGTGTGTGTATATATGTGAGAGAGAGTGACTGTGTGTGACTGTGTGTACGTGTGTGTGTGTATGTGTGTGTATGTGTGTGTGTGTATGTGTGTGTGCGAGTGTGTGTGTGTGTGTGTGTGTGTGTATTGAGGGAGATTTAGCAGTTTGGATTAGAAACTGGCTTTCTGAAAGAAGCCAAAGAGTGGTGGTTGATGGAAAATATTCAGCCTGGAGTCCGGTTACTAGTGGTGTGCCACAAGGATCTGTTTTGGGACCACTGCTGTTTCTCATTTTTATAAATGACTTGGATGCAGACATTGGTGGACGGGTTAGTAAGTTTGCAGATGACACTAAAGTCGGTGGAGTGGTGGACAGTGTGGAAGAATGTTGCAGGTTGCAGGGAGACTTGGATAAACTGCAGAATTGGGCTGAAAGGTGGCAAATGGAGTTCAATGCAGATAAATGTGAGGTGATGCACTTTGGGAAGAATAATAGGAAGGCAGAATACTGGGTCAATGGAAAGATTCTTGGTAGTGTGGATGTGCAGAGAGATCTTGGTGTCCAGGTACATAGATCCCTGAAAGTTGCCACCCAGGTTGATAGTGCTGTTCAGAAGGCATACGGTGTGTTAGGTTTCATTGGTAGAGGGATTGAGTTCCGGAGCCGTGATGTCATGCTGCAACTGTACAAAACGCTAGTGTGGCCTCACTTGGAATATTGCGTACAGTTCTGGTCGCCCCATTACAGGAAGGATGTGGAAGCATTGGAAAAGGTGCAGAGGAGATTTACCAGGATGTTGCCTGGTCTGGAGCGAAGGTCTTATGAGGAAAGGCTGAGGGACTTGGGTCTGTTCTCATTGGAGAGAAGAAGGCTAAGAGGGGATTTAATAGAGACCTACAAAATGATCAGAGGATTAGATAGGGTGGACAGTGAGAGTCTTTTTCCTAGGACGATGATGTCGGCTAGTACGAGGGGGCATAGCTGCAAATTGAGGGGTGATAGATTTAAGACAGATGTCAGAGGCAGGTTCTTTACTCAGAGAGTGGTAAGGGCGTGGAATGCCCTGCCTGCCAATGTAGTTAACTCAGCCACATTAGGGGCATTTAAACAGTCCTTGGATAAGCATATGGATGATGATGGGATAGTGTAGGGGGATGGGCTTAGATTAGTTCACAGGTCGGCGCAACATCGAGGGCCGAAGGGCCTGTTCTGCGCTGTATTGTTCTATGTTCTATGTTCTATGTGTGTGTGTGTATGTGTGTATGTGTGACTGTTGAGTGTGTGAGTCTGTGTGTGTGTATGTGTGTTTGTGTATGTGTGTGAGTGTGTGTGTTTGTGTGTATGAGTGTGAGTGTGTGTGTGTGTGTGTGTGTGTGTGTGTGTGAGTGTGAGAGCGTATGGTGTGGTGGGGTCACCTGTAGTGCGACATGAACCCAATATCAAGGTTGAGGCCGTCCTCATGGGTACCGAACTCAGTTATCATCCTCTGCTCAGTGACTCTGCGTTGTTGTGTATCCCAAAGTTCAGCCCGGAGGACACTTACCCAATGATCCAAGGCCAAATGTCCATGACCGCTGAAGTGTTCCTCCACTGAGAGGGAACATCCCTGCTTGGCGATTGTTGCGCAGTATCCATTCATCCTTTATGGTAGCGTCTGCAGAGTCTCACCAATAATACCATGCCTCGGGGCATCCTTGCCTGCAGCGTATGAGATAGACAACATTGGCCGAGTCACAAGCATCAGCTGTGCACCTGGTGGGTGGTGTTCCCACGTGTGATGGTAGTGTCCATGTCGATGATCTGACATGTCTTGCAGAAGTTGCCATGACAGGGCTGTGTGGTGTTGTGGTCGTTGTTGTCCTGAAGGCTGGGTAGTTTGCTGCAAACAATGGTCTGTGTAAGATTTGAAGGTTGTTTGAAGGCGAGAAGTGGAGGTGTAGGCAAAATCTTGGCAAGGTGCTCATCATCATCGATAATGTGTTGAAGGCTGCAAAGAACATGGCGTAGTTTCTCCACTCCCAGGAAGTACTGGACGACAAAGGATACCCTATCAGACATATTCCATGTCTGTCTTCTGAGGAGATCATTACAGTTTTTCGCTGTGACCATAAGACCATAAGACATAGGAGTGGAAGTAAGGCCATTCGGCCCATCGAGTCCACTCCGCCATTTAATCATGGCGGATGGGCATTTCGACTCCACTTACCCGCACTCTCCCCGTAGCCCTTTGACACATCGGAACTGGTGATCGATGAGTATCCTGTTCCTATGAGGGCATCTTTCAACACCTTCAGGTGCCTGTCTCATTCCTCCTCATCCAAACAGATGCTGTGCTTGCAAACGGCTCGTCCGTAGGGGATGGCTGTTTTAATATGTTTAGGGTGGAAGCTAGAAAAATGCAGCATTGTGAGGCTATCCATAGGCTTGCAGTACAGTGAGGTACTGAGGTGTCCGTCCCTGATGGAGATGTGTGTGTCTGAGAATGCGACTGATTCCAAAGAATAGTCCATGATAAGTCTGATGGTGAGACGAAACTTGTTGATATCGCTATATCGTTGTTTTAGTGATTCCTCGCCATGAGTCCAAAGGAGGAAAATGTCATCAATGTATCTGATATATAGCGCTGGTCGGAGGTTCTGTGCAGCAAAGAAGTCTTGTTTGAACCTGTGCATGAAAATGTTGACATATTGGGGAGCACATCTAGTCCCCATGGCTGTTCTGTGTGTCTGGATGAAGAACTGGCCATCGAAAGCAAAGATGTTGTGGTCGAGGATGAAGCGGATGAGTTGTAAGATGGCGTCTGGAAATTGGCAATTGGTGGTATTGAGTACTGAGGTTGTCGCGGCAATGCCATCGTAATGGGGAATGCTGGTGTAGAGTGCCAAAACATCCGTTGTGAAACACGCACACACACGCGCGCACCCACACACACTCACCCATGCACACACTCACACACACTCACCCACGCACACACTCACTCTCACACAGACACAGACACACAGATGCACACACATATGTGAATCTATGGAGTGAATTTGTATTTGCAGATATATTCTATTTTGTTCAAAAAGCACACAATTTATAGACAGTCAGTCAATGTGGCATTTTATAAATTCCTACTTTAGAAATAAAATCAGTCTGACTCCAAGCCAAAACACAATCAGATTCTAAACAAGGCGTCACACCTAACATGCATTATCTGACCTAAAATGTCACCTCTTCTTTACACTGATAAAACCTTTAATTCTCTCAGGACAGTGACTTGAAAGAAATTCAGGGATTTACATAAACATATTAATCAATTAAAACCTTCTGACTGATTAAAGATTTAACAGGAGCCTGGGTTTATTTAATATAGTGGCTCAGTGGTTAGCGCTGCTGCCTCACAGCGCCAGGTATCCAGGTTCAATCCCACCGTCAGGCAACTGTCTGCCCGGAGTTTACACATTCTCCCTATCTCTGTGTGGGTTTTCTCCGGGTGCTCCGGTTTCCTCCCACAGTCCAAGAGGTGTGTGGGTTAGGGTGGGTTGGTCATGCTAAATTGCCTGTACTGTCGAGGGTGGGAAGTACAGAGATACTGTCAGGGGTGGGTCGCTCCTCTGAGAGTCTGTGTGGACTTGATGGGCCAAATGGCCTGCTCCCACAGAGTAGGGATTCCATGGATATCCTCATCAGTGGTGTGACCCTTTGACCTTTTACTTATAAATTCTGTGTTCTATTTTCTCACTTCACCTGATGAAGGGTCCATGTTCTGAAAGCTTATGATTTCAAATAAACCTGTTGCACTGTAACCTGGTGTTGTGTGACCTCTGACCTAATGAACATACATTGAGCCCCCTTTGCATGTCAAATGCGATGTGACCGTGTGGAATGTGTTGAGAATTTGCCCACAGTTCAGTATGTATGACACCGTGAGGGAACCAGGACTTGCTGATTGCATGTGATAGGTGAGGAAACCATATCACTCAAACATCTCACAGTCATCTCCATCTTCTTATTAACATAGATTCCCTACAGTGGGGAAACAGGCCCTTCGGCCCAACAAGTCCACACCGACCCTTGGAGCATCCCACCCAGACCCATCCCCTTATTACCCACCTAATCTACACCTCCCTGGATACTATGAGCAATTTAGCATGGCCAACCCACCTAGCCTGCACATCTTTGGACCTTGGGAGGAAACCCACACAGACACAGGGAGAATGTGCAAACTCCACACAGACAGTCGCCCGAGGGTGGAATCGAACCCGGGCCCCTGGCGCTGGGCTAACCACTGAGCCATTATGCCGTCAGCAACAAAAGAGATGCATACATGTGGGGAACATCAGTCCATTTTTACAACGTCTCAGCTTCCACCGATCCCCACAGGAACTCTCTGCGTTCTCCAAGTCTTCACAGATGCAGGTTCAAAGTGAATTTTCAGCTCACTTTGTCCCATTGCATCATTTGTCTTTCGGTTACTTTGGAAACCAGGTGAAAAGTTTAGATGAGCATAAAAGTCAGACTTTTATTGCTTTTAAATTCTCTACAACGTCATGTACTGAACATCTGTACTGAACACAACAGGCACGCAAACTCCCAATCATTTTCCTACCTTAGTATCCTTCAAAGGAGTAGTACGGATGTTCAGAATTCCTGACTTCACAATCCTGTCATGAATTACAAAAGACATAACAAGGTGTAGAGCTGGATGAACACAGCAGGTCAAGCAGCATCATAGGAGCAGGAAGGCTGACATTTCGGGCCTAGACCCTTCATCAGAAATGGGGGAGGGGAAGGGGGTTCTGAAATAAATAGGGAGAGAGGGGGAGGCAGATAGAAGATGGATAGTGGAGAGGATAGGTGGAGAGGAGACAGACAAGTTGAAGAGGCGGGGATGGAGCCAGTAAAGGTGAGTGTAGGTAGGGGGGTAGGGAGGAGATAGGTCAGTCCAGGGAGGACGGACAGGTCAAGGGGGCGGGATGATGTTAGTAGATAGGAGATGGGAGTGGGGCTTGAGATGGGAGGTGGGGTTAGGTGGGAGGAAGGACAGGTTAGGGAGGCGGGGACAAGCTGGGCTGGTTTAGGGACACAGTAGGGAGAGGGGAGATTTTGAAACTTGTGAAATCCACATTGATGCCATTGGGCTGCAGTGTTCCCAGGCTGAATATGATTTGCTGTTCCTGCAACCTTCGGGTGGCATCATTGTGGCATTGCAGGAGGCTCAGGATGGACATGTCGTCTGTGGAATGGGAGGGGGAGTTGAAATAGTTCGCGACTGGGAGGTGCAGTTGTTTGTTGCGAACTGAGCGCAGGTGTTCGGCAAAGCGGTCCTCAAGCCTCCGCTTGGTTTCCCCGATGTAGAGGTGGCCACAACGGGTACAGTGGATGCAGTATACCACATTGGCAGATGTGCAGGTGAACACCTGTTTGATGTGGAAGGTCTTCTGACGGCCTGGGATGGGAGTGAGGGGGCAGGTGTAGGGGCAGGTGTAGCACTTCCTGCGGTTGCAGGGAAAATTGCCAGAGATATTGGGGCTGGTGGTGAGTATGGATCAAACAAGGGAGTCCCGGAGAGAGTGGTCCCTCCGGAAAGCAGATAAGGGTGGGGAGGGGAAAATGTCTTTGGTGGTGGGGTTGGATTGCAGATGGCAGAAGTGTTGGAGGATGATGCGTTGGATCCGGAGGTTGGTGGGGTGGTATGTGAGGATGATGGGGATTCTGTTTTGGTTATTATTGCAGGGAGGGGGTATGAGGGATGTGTTGCAGGAAATACGGGAGACACTGTCGAGGGCGTTTTCGACCACTGTGGGGAGGGGAAGTTGCGGTCCTTGAAAAACGAGGACATCTGGGATGTCCGGGAGTGGAATGTCTCATCTTGGGAGTAGGTGCGGTGGAGGCGAAGGAATTGGGAATAGGGGATGGCATTTTTGCAGGAAGGTGGGTGAGAGGAGGTGTATTCTAGGTAGCTGTGGGAGTCAGTGGGCTTGAAATGGACATCGGTTTCTAGGTGGTTGCCAGAGATGGAAATAGAGAGGTCCAGGAAGGAGAGTATTGGAGATGGTCCAGGTGAACTTAAGGTTGGGGTGGAAGGTGTTGGTGAAGTGGATGAACTGTTCGAGTGCCTCATGGGAGCACAAGGCGGCGCCGATGCAGTCATCAATGTAACGGAGGAAGAGGTGGGGTTTAGGGCCAGTGTAGGTACGGAAGAGGGATTGTTCCACGTAACCTACAAAGCGGCAGGCATAGCTTGGGCCCATGCGGGTACCCATGGCCACCCCCTTTGTCTGTAGGAAGTGGGAGGGACGGAAGGAGAAGTTGTTAAGGGTGAGAACGCATTCAGCTAAGCGGATAAGTGTGTCAGTGGAGAGGAGTGAATTACGAAAGCTGCCCTGCCCCACTATATCTTTTGCCTTTCATGGACCATGTATAATTTAGAGCTTCTTTACTTTGCTTATGGAACTAAATAGCCCGAGATAAAACTTCTTGGTAAACAGAACTCTGGAATTTGTACCTAACTCAAAGTAAAGCTCCGAAATATAATGTTGTAATAGTGTAGGGGGATGGGCTTAGATTAGTTCACAGGGCGGCACAACATCGAGGGCCGAAGGGCCTGTTCTGCGCTGTATTGTTCTATGTTCTAGTTATACCGCTCATTTCTACATCACATTAATGACATCCTGATCATTCCAGTAAGGCTGGAGCCATCTTATTCTGGAAAATCTTCGGTCATTTCACTTTCCTGTAACATCCAACCAATTCCATAACCAGCTGATCATTTGAATCCTTTTCCAAGAAGTTAATCCACGTGGAATTCTGGCTTCGAAGGGAGAAGCAGCTTGTGCTGTAGTAGAAAGAAGGATGTGAATTTTACAACATTTTTCACAATCCCAGCAAACCCTGAAGTGCTTTTTCACTGTTGCGTTACTTTACAGGTGTGGAGTCACATGCATCAAGAAGGTGCTAGAGTTAGTCAATGGTTTAGATTTTCCCTGATCTCATTTGGGACCATAAGAGTGGCATCATCAGAAAACTGGGGTGCAGAGTGTAATGGTTTCGGTGAAAGAAACACAGTTGCTGACATCAAACTCTATCAGTGTCTCCCCACAGTCAAACAATGGGCTGAAAACCACGGCCCAGATTCATAAACAGAGAATGATAAGTTGGATGAGGCATTGTGATGCTCCTGTAGCCTCACAGGAGAAATGTATACCCTGTCCTTCACTGTCACAGAGAGAAGGGGAAACAGGAGAAAGCTGAGTTGAAGGGGAATGTGAAAACATATAAAAATTGTGTCTTTCTCTTTCTTTATTTAGGTTATTCAGATTCCCATGGCAGAAACAAGACCAATGGCCAGGGGCATAGATTGAAGGGAAGGGGTAGGAGGTTTAGAGAATATGTGAGGAAAAAAATTATTCACCCAGAGGATGGTGGGAATCTGGGACTCACTGCCAGTGAGGGTGGGAGAGACAGAAACCCTCATCACACTGAAGAAGTATTCAGATGTGAACTTGCAATGCCAAGGCACACAGGCTATGGGCCAAGTGCTAGAAAATGGGATTAGAGCAGTCAGGTGGCTGTTTCTGATTGGCATGGGCATGATGGGCTGAAGGGCTTTTCTCTGTGTTGTGGACCCATCTGTAATGTTATGACATACTATGTAGACAAATCAGTGAGATGATCTGTTCCTGTCCCTTTAGCCGTTGGAAATTTGTAAACAATATGAGGATGATTTCACTTGGAACGTTCTCCTGTCTCACGCACTGCTATCGCAGCCTTGTCCAGACGCATTCGGTCAATTCTGAGAAAGCGCCTATGGAAGACTTCACTCTGGCACCACACATCGGAACACCAATGCAGCCAAATTGGCCCAGCATTACTTAAAAAGAAAAGGCACTGAGTTTGTTACAGTGCTATGGGTGGCATGGTGGCTCAGTGGTTAGCACTACTGCCTCATAGCACCAGGGACCCAGGTTCAATTCCACCCTTGGGTAACTGTCTGTGTGGAGTTTGTATGTTCTCCCTGTGTCTGCGTGGGTTTCCTCCGGGTGCCCTGGTTTCCTTCCACAATCTAAGGCTGTGTGAGTTAGGTGGATTGGTCATGCTAAATTGCCCATAGTGTTCAGGGATGTGTTGGTTAGACATATTAAACATGGGAAATGTAGGGTTACAGGGATAGCATAGCGGGCTGGTTCTGGGTGGAATGCTCTTCAGAGGGTTTATGTGAAATGGATGGGCCAAATGGCCTGCTTCCACACTGTAAGCATTCTATGAAGTGAAATTGTTGCTTCATACTTTATTTGTAGAACTTGCTGCAAAATTCTGTTCATTGCTACAAGAAAGTCAATGATTTCTGAAATGGGAAGGATTAGATCACTTGTGGTGTCTGGATTTTTGACCCTCAATCTATTTGCTCAATTTCCATGGTGACATGTCCCAGTTGTACTCAGGACACTAGAATATGACCACACCTTTAAACAACACTCCGCTCATATCATTGCACTTTAGAAAGTTGGACCCATTGATCACTCTGTTCATTACACTTTCCTGCAGCCAGCAGTTTGAGACTTGAGATAAAAGGTACTGCAGATGCTGGAGAATCCGAGATAACAAGGTGTGGGACTGGATGAACACAGCAGGCCAAGCAGCTTGCTCCTATGATGCTGCTTGGCCTGCTGTGTTCATCCAGCCCCACACCTAGTTTGAGTCTTGAGTTTATTTCCAATTTGCACTTAATCAAATCTTCCTCCTGTTTGTCCCCCATATTGTTTGCGTATGGGCAATGATTTGGCTGATAACAATGAATTTGTTCTGAAATATCAAACTACACGACATTTCACTTCCCATCCCACCAGCGTCCACATCCAGAAGATCATCAGACGCCATTTCCGCCACCTCCACCAAGTTGCCACCACCAGACACGTATTCCCCTCCCCTCCCTTGTCCATCTTCCGCAGGAACCATCCCCTCCAGGTCACCCTGGTCCACACTTCCTTCACCCCCAACATCTCCCCACAGCCCTACGGCCCCTTCCTCTGTAACTGGCAAAGGTGCAACACCTGTCTATTTACCTCCTCCCCCCCCACTATCCAAGGGCCCAAACATACCTTCCAGGTGAAGCAACAATTCACCTGCACTTCCCAGAATCTCGTCTACTGCATTCACTGCTCATAATGTGGTCTCCTCTACATTGGGGAAACGTAGCGTAGACTTGGCTACTGCTTTGCAGAACATCCATGTTCTGCTCGCAAAAAAGACCCTGAACTACCTGTTGCCTGCCACTTCAATGCACCACCTTGCTCCCCGGCCAACATCTCTGTCTCCGCCTTGCTGCAGTGTTCCAGTGAAGCCCAACACAAGCTGGAAGAACAACACCTCATTTTCCGCTTGGGGACCCTACAGCCCTCTGGACTCAATATTGAGTTCAATAATTTGAGGACCTAGACTCTCCCATGTCCCAGCCCCCCACCCCACACACCAGGCCTTGTTACCACATAGCCCCCTGTTGTTAGTCACTAACAGTCCCCATTAACAACTATTCATCCTCCCAGCCTGATCGTTAGCAACTCCTTTGTCTAACTGTCTTTCCCTGTCTCCGGGCCCCATCCTATCGTTTACCCCCTACTCACCCACCTCCCTTTTTTCTGCATGTAAACTGACATTTTCTCAGCCACTATCAGTTCTGAGGAAGAGTCATCAGACCCGTAATGTTAACTCTGTTTTCTCCTTCACAGATGCTGCCAGACCTGCTGAGCTTTTCCAGCAACTTTGTCTTTGTTCCTGATTTACAGCATCCTTTTGGTTGCAGTTCTTTTGGTTTTTATTTACACGACAATTATTGTTAATTATATTAACAGAACAATAAACCATGAGTATCAAGTAACCTAATCATAATCCTTATTTTTAAAAAGATATATACAGCAACAGTTTCCAGGCTGTAAGTGATGACCAACAGCAGACTCACAGGAAAAGCAGAGATAAGAAGGTGTAGAGCTGGATGAACACAGCAGGCCAAGCAGCATCATAGGAGCAGGCTTGCTTGGCCTGCTGTGTTCATCCAGCTCTACACCTTGTTATCTCAGATTCTCCAGCATCTGCAGTTCCTACTGTCACAGGAAAAGCAATTGGGATCTCGTTAATGTTTTAGTAATGATTTGCTCATTTAGAACTTGTCGCAAGGAGCAATGCATTTGTTGAGGCTTTTCATTTTGTACTCATCAGGACAATTCACAAGAATACCAAATCAAGTTGTAAGCCACCAATTATACTGCATGGTGGGAAAATGCTGATAGTTTAGCTGGTGGACTTTAAGTGGTCAAGATATTGCCATGATGAATTAATGACGATCGACAGTAAACAGCCAAGGTTTGCTTAAATTTTAAGCCAGGCAGGCTGACTCTGATTGGTCAGAGATTGCTTTGAGCGTTGAGCCAGCAAATGGCTGTCACCTTTTCGACATGAACTTCAACATTAAGCCTCGAGCCTTCCAAAGAGAAAATAAATGGAAGAAATTGTTAGCGAAACTCAGCAAGTCTGGCAGCATCTGTGGGGAGACAATCAGCATTAACATTTCCAGTTTTGTGACAATTCATCAGATGCTGCCAGACCTGATGAGTTTTGCCAACAATTTCTGTTTTTCTTTCAGGTTTTTGTTTCCAGCATCTGCGTTCTTTGTTTTGTAAAGTTAATGAGTCTCTAATTGCAGAACAAACATCAATTGCAGAGCAAACACCAAAATAAAAAAAACCTGTGACCAAGCATCAAAACAAAACATCCCACGTCACCTTTTAGTTTTGTATGGTAACATGCACTCTACAAAATTTATCTCACGTCTGATTTCATGGAATTGGGGTAAAAGTCGAGCTTTTCTTTAGAAACGTACACATGGATTAATTCCTGCAAAAGGCATGATGTTACAAGTAGCCCATATATCACATTGGCAGGACTGGAAAGGTTCAAAGCAGCCTGGCACGGTTACAAGATTCAAAACAAAACCAAACCCCATTGCAGTATATTGGCAATGAAACACTGATAATGTGAGTGAGGCAAGGGGACTGAGTTGGATGCTCAGCCAAGATCATATTCAATGGGGTAGGAGGCTCAATGGGCTGAATGGCCTACTCCTCTTCTCTATGTTTCTATGTACAGACTCGATGGGCCGAATGACCTCTATCTGCACTGTCGAGATTCTGTGTGCGGAGAGATACAGGTGAGACCCTGCTATCCACTTCCAGACCCAGATTTGGAAGGACTCTCTTTCAGAAGCAGTGAATATGTGATAATGTTATCTGAAGGGACGATGCCACTAGAAAAATAATTCCACACCGAGCACCTACTCCCAGATTTCTGTGGACCAGCACAGAGACTTGTTCACAGAATCCCTATTGTGTGGAAACAGGCCCTTCAGCCCAAACCAACCCTCAGAACATCCCACCCAGACTCATCCTCCCATAACCCACGTAATCTACACATTCCTGAACACTATGGGCAATTTAGCCTGGCCAATCCACCTAACCCACACATATTTGGACTGTGGGAGGAAACTGAAGCAAACCTGCGCAGACACAGAGAGAATGTGCTTCTCCACACAGGCAGTCATCCAAGGGTGGAATCAAACCCAGGTCCCTGGTGCTGGGAGGCAGCAGTGCTAACCACTGAGCTACTGTGCCACCCATGATCTTTATTTTAAAGACAGAAGTAAATAAACAGTCAAATGTGTTTAATTGAGAAGATGAAGCTTTATTGAGCAATTTCAGATGAATATAGTTTCACTGTTCTTCAGATTGATAATACAGTAATGAGTAAAGGAATCACAATACAATGCTGACCTTTAATTGACACAACAGCTGTAACTTCTGTTATTGCAAGGTCTCCATTTTCGAGAAAGGAAAATAAATTGGAGCTCTGAACCAATGAAACGAACCTGAATGATTGGAGTATTTGTCGACCACTTAAAAGCAGAAACAGTTAGTCAACATTGTACAGACTGCTCCTGGGCAGAAGACATTCTGTGAATTCAGCCAGGTATAAAATTGCCCATTTGCTGCATTCTAATGTTAAATTTTACAATGAGATTGCAGCTCCATCAGAACTTGATGCCACTGTGCTAAAAGGTTCTCAGCTGGTTCCTGCAGATTTCCTCACTGCGTTATTAAAAATAGCTTCTCACTGACTGTTCTCGAGCTAAAGAACTACAAAGTAGATGCTATAAAACATGTTGCTGTAAAACTAATTAGAATTTAGTTTCAAAATAAGTACCAGGAGTTGTTGACTCACTGGATCCAGTGCTCAGTGTCAGTGTAACGAGTTTGGTGATATAGAAATCCTGGTCTCATAACCTGGGGATGTCCATGATTTCTAAATTTTGCCCCATGGAAATTCAGTTCACTGAATACAACTGAAGTGACGTAGAGCTCTGAGCAACATAGACGATAGTGTCATCAGGACAGGGGAGAGGAGCCCAGAAATAAATAAAGGGAGGGGGTGGGCTGGGGTAGGAAGGGGAGAGTGATGGTGATAGGTGGGTGCAGGTATAGGGTTATTGTGATTGGACTGTGGGAAGTGTGGAGTGGATAGGTGAGTGGGAAGATGGACAGGTTAGGTCAGGTCAGGAGGGGGAGAGTTGGATATGGGATAAGGCTGGAAGGATGTTGAACTGGTGAGGTCAATATTGAGGGCATTGGGCTGTAAGTTCCCAAGGCAAAATATCAGGTGCTGTTCCTCCAGTTTTTGTTTGGCCTCACTCTGACAGTGGAGGAGGCCAAGGATGGACATGTCACCAGGGAAATGAAGAGAGGTTGAGTAGGTTAGGCTTATTTACATTAGAAAGACAGAGGTTGAGGGGGGACCTGATTGAGGTCTATAAAATCATGAGAGGTATAGACAGGGTGGATAGCAAGAAGCTTTTTCCCAGAGTGGTGGACTCAATTACTAGGGGTCACGATTTCAAGGTGAGAGGGGAAAAGTTTAAGGGAGATATGCGTGGAAAGTTCTTTACACAGAGGGCGATGGGTGCCTGGAACGTGTTGCCAGCGGAGGTGGTAGAGGCGGGCATGATAGCATCATTTAAGATGTATCGAGACAGATACATGAATGGGCAGGGAGCAGAGGGATACAGATCTTTGGAAAATAGGCAACAGGTTTAGATGGAGGATCTGGATCGGCACAGGCTTGGAGGGCCGAAGGCCCTGTTCCTGTGCTGTAATTTTCTTTGTTCTTTCTTCTTTTGGAATGGGACGGGAAGTTAAAGTGGATGGCAACTGGAAGATTGGGTTGGTTGGTGCGTGTAGAGTGTAGGTGTTCCGTGAACTGGTCCCAGAGTCTGCGTTTGGTCTCCCTGATATAGAGGAGACCATTTTGGGAGAAACGGCTACAGTAGATGAGGTCGGATGAAGTGCAGATGAATCTCTGCTGGATTTGGAAGGATTGTTTGGTGCCATGGATGAAGGTGAGAGGGGAGGTATAGGGGCAGATGTAGCACCTCCTGTGGTTGCAGGGGAAGTATTCGGGGTGGTGGAGGGGTTGGTGGGGAGTGTGGAGCTGACGAGGGAGTTATAGAGTGAACGGTCCCTGAGGAAAGCAGACAGGGGTGGGGAGGGAAATACCTTTTTGTTGGTGGGATCTGATTGTAGGTGGCAGAAATGTCGGAGGGTGATAGGTTGGATCCGGAGGTTGGTGGGATGGTATGTGAGGACTAAAGGGCTCTATCCTTATTGTTGGTGGGGAAAGGGGGTTTGTGGGCAAAAGTGTGGGAAATGGAGGATATGCTCTTGATAACAGAGGAGGGGAAACTACGGTCTCTAAAGTAGGAGGATATCTGGGATGCCCTGGAGTAGAACGCCTCATCCTGGGAGCAGATGCAGCGGAGGCAGAGGAATTGGGAGTATGGGATAGCATTTTTACAGGAGGGTGGGTGAGAGGCCGTGCAGTCGAGGTAGTTGTGGGAGACAGTGGGTTTGAAATGAATGTCAGTGGTGAGTCAGTTTCTGGAGATGGAGACGGACCGGTCAAGGAAGGGGAGGGAAGTGTCAGAAATGGTCCAGGTGAATTTGAGGGCAAGGCAAAAGGTGTCAGCAAAGTTGAAGAACTGCTCAAGCTCCTCCCGGGAGCACGAGTCAGCACTGATACAGTCATCAATATATCGGAGAAAGAGGTGAGGGATGGTGATGGTGTAAATCCTGAAGAGGGGCTGTTCCACGCATCCTACAAAGAGGCAGGCGTCGCTTGGGCCCATGCAGATGCTCATAGGCACCACTTTGGTTTGTAGGAAGTGGAAGGAATCGAAGGAAAAATTGTTGAGAGTGAGGACCAGTTCTGCCAAGCAAATGAGAATGTCAGTGGAGGGAGTTGGTTGGGCTTACGGGAGAGGAAGAAGTGGAGAGCTTCAGGGCCAACCTTATGGGGGATACAGGTGTACAAGTACTGTATGTCTTTGGTGAAGATAAGACTTTGGGGGCCAGGGAATTGAAATTTTTGTGAAAGGTGGAGGATGCAGGTTGTGTCCCCAAAGTAGATGGGGAGTTACTGGACCAAAGGGGAAAGATCGGAGCTGAGATAGGAGGAGATGAGCTCGGTAGGGCAGGGAGTTGGCAGAGACAATGGGTCGGCTGGGGCAGTCAGGTTTATGGATTTTGGGTAGGTGATAGTTTTCCAACCCCACATCGCCCATTTCTATCAGGTTGGAGGCTGTGGATGGGCAATCTCCCGAGGTGATGAGGTTGTTAATGGTCTGGGTGATGACTGTTGGTGATCAGAGGTGGGGTCATAATTGAGGGGATGGTAAGAGGAGGTGTCAGAGAGTTGGTGCCTGGCCTCAGCAATGTAGAGGTCAGTTCAACATACTACCACCATATCGGGCGGTTTAATAGCGAGGTTCGGGCTGGAGGGGAGGGATGCACGTTCCAATTGGGAGAGGCTGGAGTAAGTGAGAGGGGTGGAGAGATCCAAGCAATTGATGTCACAGCAGCAGTTTGAGATAGAAAGGTTAAGGGAGGGTAGGAGGCCTGGAGGGGTTGTCCAGGATGATAGAGTTTGCTGGAGGCAGGAAAAGGAGTCATTATGGGGTGAGTTGGATTTCCATTCAAAGAAATAGGCACGGAGGCAGAGGCAGCGGAAAAAGAACTCGACATCATGACATGCATGGAATTTGTTTACGTGTGGGCCCGGGGGAATGAAGGTGAGCCCTTTGCTGAGGACTGACTGTTTAGCCTCTGAGGGGGAGGTCTAGGGGGATGGTGTATACCCAGGAGGGCTGGGGTTGAATGTAAAGCTGGTGCCAGGAGCAGGGGTGGAGGCTTTATCAGGAGTGAGTGTGTGCACTAGAGAAGGAGGAGGCGTTGCATCGCTTGAAAAACATCTAGGTAAATAAATCCCGAGGGCCTGATGGGATCTATCCCCAGGATACTGAGGGAAGTAGGGGATGAGGTTGCTGGGGCCTTGACAGAGATCTTTGTGTCCTCTATAGCCAAAAACGAGGTCCCAGGAGACTGGGGAGTAGACAATGTTGTTCTTTTCTTCAAGATGGGCAACAGGGATAACCCAGGAAATTATAGGCTGGTGAGCCTTACATCATTGGTAGGGAAAGTATTGGAGAAGATTCTTAGGGACAGGATTTACTCACATTTGGTGAAAAATAGACTTCTTAGGCATAGCCAGCTTGGCTTTGTGTGGGAGAGGTATTGTTTCACAAATTAGATTGAATTTTTTGTGGAAGTGACGAAGATGATGGAGGGTTGGGCAGTGGATGTTGTCTACATGGACTTTACTAAAGATTTGACGAGGTCTCTCATGGTTGGCTGGTCCAGAAGATTGAGTCACATGCGATCCACAGTGAATTGGTAAGTTGGATACAAATTTGGTCATGGAAGACACAGGGTAGTTATGGAGGGGTGTTTTTCTAACTGGGCGTGTGTGACCAGCAATGTTCCACAAGGATCAGTACTGAGATCTCTGTTGCTTGTAGTATATATCAATCAGTTGGATGAAAATTAGGTGGTCTGATCATTAAGTTTGCAGACAACAGGGAAGATGTGGAAACTTTGGAAAAGAGGAGATTTACCAGGATGTTGCCTGGAATGGAGGGAAGGTCTTACGAGGAAAGGTTGAGAGAGCTAGGGCTTTTCTCTTTCGAACAATGAAAGATGAGAGGTGACTTGATAGAGGTGTACAAAATGATCAGAGGTATAGATAGAGTAGACAGCCAGAGAATTTTTCCTAGGGTGGAGGTAGCTATTATGAGGGGCATAGTTTTAAAGTGAGTGAAGGTAGATGTAGGGGAGACGTCAGAGGTAGGTTCTTTACTCAGAGAGCGGTCGGGGCGTGGAATGGATTGCCGGAAAGGGTAGTGTAGTCGGTCTCATTAGGGGCATTTAAGTGGCTATTAGATAGGCATATGGATGATAGTATAAAGTAGGGGTGGAAGTTAGATAGACCTTCGGTTTAGGGTAGAAGTTCAGCACCAGATTGTGGGCCGAAGGGCCTGTACTGTGCTATACAGTTCTATGTTCTATGTTCTAACACAAAAGTTGGTGGAGTTATGGATAGTGAGGAAGTTTATCAAAGATATAGATCAGCTGGAAAGTTGGGCAGGGAATTGGCAGATGGAATTTAATCTGGACAAGTGTGAGGTGATGCATTTTGGGAGGTCAAATTTGGGATGAAAGTATGCAGTGAATGGCAGGACCCTTAGGAGCATTGATATACAGAGGGACCTAGGGGTGCACGTCCATAGCTCACTGAAAGTGTCAACCCAAGTGGATAAGGTGGTAAAGAAGGCATACAGCAGGGCTTACCTTCATTGGTCAAGGAATTAAGCATAAAAGTTGGCAAGTCATGTTACAGCTGTATAAACCTTCATTTAGACCACATTTACAGTATTGTGGTGTTCAGTTCTGTCACCACACTGTAGGAAAGATGTGTAGCATTTGGAGAGGGTGCAAACGAGGTTTACAAATTTGGATTGTTTTTGCTAAAGCATCGGAGGCTGGGGAGGGGGTTTGGTTCCTGAAAGAAGTTGATAGAATTATAAGAGGCATGGATAAGATGGATAGTCAGAGTCTTTACCCCAGGATGGGAACGTCAAATACTGAGGGGCATAGGTTTAAGGTGAGGGGGAACGTTTAAAGGAGATGTGTGAGGCAGGTTTTTTACACAGAGTGGATCACACTGGCAGAGAGATTTAGAATGGCATCATAGTTGGCACAGACATGTTGGACCAAAGGGCCTACTCCTGTGCTGTACTGTTCTGTGTTCTATGTGCCAACCTCTAAGAACCCTCCTGGCACATCTCTGATCCCCTCCCAGTACACTCTCGCCCTTCACTGCTGCCCCACAGGCTGCCCTGCGAACTCTCATTGTAATGCTACAGCAAGGGCACTGTCTGCTCAGGGACACCCCTCTAATTTCCAGCTCAGGGACTGCCACAGGCTGCACTTCCTCCCAGGATCGTCACTCCCTGTCAGAGCCCTGGTTATCATTCTACCTACAGCACTGGGCATTTAGAGTCACAGTCACACAGCATGGAAACAGGTCCTTCAGTCCAACTCGTCCATGCCGACCAAGTTTCCCAATATGAACTAGTCCCGCTTGGCTGTGTTTGGCCCAAATCCCTCTGAACCTTTCTTATTCATGTACCTGTCCAAATGTCTTTTAAATGTTCTAACTATGCCTGCACCTACCACTTCCTCCAACAGCTCATTCCACAAACAAACCAATTTGCCCTCCTATTTGTTGGCTCTATATCATGTTAACTTTCTGATATTTGAGTATGAGACCACCATCATCCCAGACAATAATCAATAATTTCTCACCATTTTATACCCAAACATTGTGTTTTTTTTTCTCTCTTCCTACAAACATGAACCACATTTCACCACATTATATTCCATCTGTCAATGTTTGAAACATAATTCACATGATAGAGACAGCAAAGTAGATGATGTGATGGGATGTAGCAAACTCTGTTACACTCAGTACCTTCATGTTGCAATGTGATAATATCCAGTCAGAAAACTATCTCAGGGACAAACCCTCACTGGGTCTACAAGTGTGGACTGAGCAGGGAACGGGGATCTTAATCTGTTACTGAGTTAGTTTGGAAATCTCTGCTGCAAACAGAAGTTTCTCTACATTATGTCCTATCGGCCTGTTGCTTGCCAACTCAGTGAAGCTGTCCATATCTGTTTGCAGCCTCATAGCTTTCTCTCCCACCTCACATGGTCTTGTCAGTGAACGTGGAACGATTACATAGAAACATAGAAGATAGGAGCAGGAATGGACCATTCAGCCCCTTGAGTCTTCTCCACCATTCAATACAATACACCATTCATCAAGCTCGATACTCTAATCCCTACCGCACCGCTCCCCCATGTCTCCTGATTTCTTTATCCACGTGAATGTAATCTAGATTGCGCATGAGAGAATGAGATAGAGATCGTAGATGAGAGAGAAATAGTGAAATTGTGCGAGCAAGTGAGACATTGTGCATGAGTGGGAGATAGTTTATTTATTAATTGGATGGGCAATTAGGAGTCAACCACATTGCTGTGGGTCTGGAGTCACATGTAGGCCAGACCAGTTAAGGATGGCAGTTTCCTTCCCTAAAGGACATTAGTGAACCGGATGAGTTTTTCTGACAATTCACAATGGGTTCATGGTCATCATTAGATTCTTAATCGTAGATTTTTATTTAGTTCAAATTCCACCACCTGCCGTGGCAGGATTCAAACCCAGGTCCCTATACAACCAAGACATGATGTGGATTGGAACCTCGCACCACAAACAGAAGTAATAATCTTTGGACAATTTCTCAGTTGTATTCCAACCATGAGGCTGCCTGTCTTTATAAAGCACATGTGATAGACTTAGGAGCCGAGACGTCTTTATATCAATGAAATGCTGTCACTGTAGTTACATGGGAAATCTGGCAGCCAGTACCTGCATAGCAAGATCTCACAAGCCGCAAAGTGCTAAAGACCAGGTTTTCTAGGGGTGGCTGAGGCACAATTTTTGAGGACACTGGGAAAACTCTCCTTCTCTTTTCTGGTGACTTGATAATCTTTATATCTGCCTGACAGTGCAAGTGTTTAACACAGGCGGGAGTCTTACTCCCCCCCCCACTTCCCACCCCCAGCTGAAAACTCCATGAGGCCCCATGTTGATCAGAAACCCAGATGTGTCATATGTGGGACTGACCTTCACTATTTCAGAGCATGGTAGGAGCTCCTAACCCAGACTACTGTGGGCCAATTGATTGGCCAGTAGCTCTGAGGTGCCGGGATCACGTAGTTGTGATTCAGTGATGACAGATTGACCAAACACTGTGGGTTCAGATAACTCTGGTAAATGTCAGAGACCCTGCCTCTCAGATCCGAGCAAGGCAGGGAGTGAAGGGGAGCAGTGGGAAATTGGTATTCAGAGCTACGTGCACACCTATCACCATCCCACTTATCTTCCCCAGCCCCACTTCTCCTCTCTCTATTTATTTCAGAGCTTCCTTCCCCCTCCCCCATTTCTGAAGAAGGGTCCCGACCCGAAAGGTCGGCTTTCCTGCTCCTCTGATGCTGCCTGGCCTGCTGTGTTCCTCCAGCTCCAAACTGTGTTATCTCTGATTCCAGCATCAGCAGTTCCTACTATCTCTGCTGAACTGTTCTTGTGTTTTTTGCTTTTATATCACATTTCCAGCATCCACAGTATTTTGCTTTTATTAACTTCAGTTCTGTGCTCAGTCACTGACATTGGCAGGACATGAGTGTGACTGCAACTATCTTTAGTCTTGCATTTCTCCATTTAAAACTAAATGACGTGTCTTGAGGTGTGAGAATTCAAAATTATGTCTAGGATTAAATTCAGCGCAGCCTTAATTATCACAATACAGCGCCAATTAAATCTAGCATATCCTAGCCAAGTACAGTTTTGTACCAGTTACACTGTCTTACCATTTATATTCAGCAGTCTGACGCTGTTTTAAATCATTGCTACCCCACTCATTGTAGCACTACAAGGTGACTTCATGAAGGAAATAATACTGTAATTTCTCCTTTGTTCTGGCCATTAGATTTTTTTTAAGAGTACGCTTTTATTTTAAAATAAATCTGCTGAGAGGTTTAATTTATTAAAGAGCATCCAAGTCTGACTGATTTCAGTCTGAGTGTGAATTTCACAGTTAGTTTGCAACATTTTCCAAACATTCCTTCACATCGTTGAAATGATATATCGTTTTAAAAAATTAATTGCTTCGATATATTTTATAAAACTTCTACTCTGCCCCCGATGAGAAAGTATTTGTCGTTCTATTCCAGAGGATTCAACTGGATACAAAAGCAACAAGGAAAAACATTTCAACTAAACCTGTACACGTTCTGCCAAGCAGTCAGTAATGGGGAACTGTCAATAAAACGCTTGGATTAATGTATTGACCTAAGAATATCATTCATTGGAGCAGGAGTAGACCACTTGGCCCCTCATGCCTGCTGCTCCATTCTGTAAAGTCATGGCTGATCCCATTGTCATCTTCACTTCACTGCCTTCTTCATCCAGAAACTTTGATGCCCTCATCCATGAACAATCAGTCAAAATCAGATGTACATTAATATTTATCATTATTTAAGTTATTAATATCTAACCCTACTGTCCAATGTCCTCTGGGCTACAGGATTCTACAAATTGACAGCTGCCTGAGAGAAATTCCTTGTTTCTCTATCTTAAGTATATTGTTAAATTGTGTGCCATGTTTTAGATTCCCCACATGGGAAACATCCGCTTTGATTCTATCATGCCAGTCCCCCTCAGAATCTCACATGTTTCACTACGATGCCCTCTCATTCTGCTGAACTCCAATGAGTATAGGCCAAACATTACCTCCTACAACAAGCCCTTCAACTCTAAATCGAGTGAACCTTTGCTGGACTGCTTCCAGTACAAATATATCCCTCTGAGAAATGACCAGAACCCAACTGGTTCACTCATATCCTTGAGGGAAGAGAGCTGCCATCCTTACCTGGTCTTGCCAACGTGTGACTCCAGACCCACAGCAATGTGGTTGGCTTTTAAATGCCCTCTGGGCAATTAGGGATGGGCAATAAATGCTGCCTATCCAGCAACACCCTCATCCCGTGAATAAATTAAAAAAAAACCTGTAAGCAGTTCTGAGGAAGAGTCACCGGACCGGAAACGTTAACTCTGTTTTTTTTCCTTCACAGATGCTGCCAGACCTGCTGAGCTTCTCCAGCAACTTCTGTTTTTGTTCCTGTAAGCAGTCCTATGGGTGTGGTCTTACCACAAAGCTAAGATCCCTGTAGTCAATTAACTCCAGGTGACAGGTGTCAGAATTACCAGGTATTTTCAAAATAAATGGTGCCGTTTCTAGTTGAACAGCACGATGACATCACGATTCATGAGCTGGCCAATAAGAATTACAGTCCAAAATAAAAGGACTGGCTAGGAGTTTGTGCGACCTGACAACATCCTGCTGTGCAGTTGTGTAAATTGTAGCCCTAAAGTGACTATGTTATGGGTGGCTCAGTGGTTAGCACTGCTACCTCACAGTGCCAGGGGCCTGGGTTCAATCCCACCCTTGGGCGACTGTCTGTGTGGGGTTTGCACATTCTCCCTGTGTCAGCACGGGCTTCCTCCAGGTGCTCCAGTTTCCTCCCACAGTCCAAAGTTATGCAGGTTAGGGATGAGCAGGCTTGGTGGATTCCCCATGGGAAATGTGGGGTTATAGGGATAGGATGAGGGGTTGGGTCTGGGTGGTATGCCCTTTGCAGGGTTAATGCAGACTCAATGGGCTAAATGGCCTCTTTCAGCACTGTAGGGAATCTATGATTCTGTGTTATTGGTCTACTCTGCTTCCAGAGATCGGCTAGTGAGGGGAGGAAGCAGTATTCATGGTAAGCCTTGATAGTTTCTGTTGAAAAGAGTTCGCAATCGTAATGAGCAGGGCCCCTGCTTGCTCTCTGAGGCAGCTATAGAGGATGGGACAGGAGGCCAGAGCAATGCAGCAATAGGCCATGTGGCCCTTCGAGCCCGCTCCACAATTTAATGAGATTATGGCTATATTCTGTAACTATGGTCCCTAGTTTGAGATTATCCCAATAGTGGAAACACCTTCTCAATATGTACCCTGTCAGGCATCATCCCTCATTCTTCTAAACTAAATTGAATAAAGGCCTAATCCTGTTTAGTCAATCCCTTTTGAATAGTCTGAGTCCTGGGATGAGGGGTTGACTGAATGAGAAAGACCCATTAATACTGAGTCTCTGTTTTCTCTGTGTTTTGACTAATCATCCATTCATTCCAGTACCTTACCCACAATACCATGAGCTCGTATCTTGTGCAAAAAGAAGGAGTCATAGAGTCACAGAGATCGACATCACAGAAAAAGGCCTTTCAGCCCATTGAATTTGTGCTGGTTAAAAACAACCACCCAGTTATTCCAATCCCATTCCCCAGCACTTGGCCCAGAGCTTTGTCCGCCTTGGCAACACAACTCCACATCTAAATCCTTCTTCAATGTGCTGAGGGTTTCTGCCTCTCCCACCCTTACTGGCAGTGAGTCCCAGATTCCCAGCACCCTCTGGGGGAAAATGCTTTTCCTCACATCCTATCTAAACCCCCTGCCCCTTATCTTCAATCTCCACCCCTGGCTTCAAGGGGAATAGTTTCTTCCTGTCTACCCTATCTATGGCCCTCACAATGTCATACATCTCAACTATCTCCCCTCTCAGTCTTCACTGTTTTAAGGAAAACAACCCCAGTCTGTCCAATCTCTCTACATCACCGAAGCTCTCCAGCCCAGGCAACGTCCTGGTAAATTTCCGTCTGCACCCTCTCCAGTGCAAACACATATAATGTGGATTTGAGAACTGCTCACAATACTCTAACTGTGGCCTAACTAACATTTTACACTGTTCCAGCATCACCTCCCTGCTCTTAGACTCTATGCCTCAACTAATAAAGGAAATATCCCATATGCCTTCTTAACCACTTTATCCAGCTGTGCTACTACCTTAAGGGACCGGTGCACATAAACACTGAGGTCTCTCTGATCCTCAGTGCTTCCCAAGGTCCTTACATGCATCATGTATTCCCTTGCCTTGTTTGTCCTGCCCAAGTGTTTATCTGGACTGAATTCCATTTGCCCTGATCAGCCCCATCAGACCAGTCTGTCTCTATCCTCCTGTAGTCTAAGGCTATCTTGCTCACTATTTACCACACCACCATTTCTCCTATCATCTGTGAATTTAACTGATCAACCGTCCTACATTCAAGTCTAAATTACTTACATAGACCATGAGCAGCATGAGCCCCAACACTGACCCCACTAGACGTAGACCCCCAGTCGGAAAAATGCCCCTCAACCATCACCCTCTGCTTCCTGCCACTCGACCAATTGTGGATCCAATCTGTGACATTCCCTTGGATCCCGTGGGCTCTTACCTTCACTATCAGTCTCCCATGAGGGACCTTATCAAAAGCCTTGCTGAAGTCCAAGTAGGCTACATCAAAAACATTTCCCTCATCTACACACCTGGGCACCTCTTCGAAAAAGTCAAGTTGGTCAGAAATGCACATTCCGTCTTGCACTGTCTATACTCTTCTACAGCTTCTGCTGTTTTGACCCCTCAGTATCTGCCCTCAGCCTCACTTTCTGTCTGTATCCAATCTTATATATTTCTTGATATTGAGATTTCACAGGATTTGTTTGTCCTACCCTTTGTTTTTATTGGAACATGTTGGTCCTGTACTCTCCTCATTCCCTTCCTGAATTGTTCTGAGACAGATTTACCCGAAAGTATGTACTCCCAGTCCACTCTGGCCAAATTGTATCTAATTTTATTAAATTGACCTTCCCCCACTTTGAGAACTTTTTGATTTCAGGCCCATCCTTGTCCTTTTCCACACAATCTTCAATCAAATGGATTTATGATTGTTGTTGGCAAAATCCTCCTCCACTGAAAATTCACCCACTTGCCCAGCTTCGTTATCTAAAATTAAGCCTCAGATGCATCTTAAGAATTTTACTTTGTTCGTACTTTACACATTAGGACTAGCCCTGTTAATGTTGGGGAGGTTGAAATCCCCACTGTCGCCACCTGTTACTTTTACACTTCTCTGAAATGTACTTCAATATCTGCCCTTCCTTTTCTTGTGGACTGTTAGAGGCCCTTTACCACACTCCCAGGAATATGATTGCATCTTTCTGGTGTTTTTAAGTTCTACCCATATGGCTTCATCTCATAGAAATTTGGCTAAACTAAATTAAACAGCAGACAACAGCAATTGGCTACCGAGAATAATGGATGTTTCAAAGGTTTGAGGGCTAACAGTTACAACTCCAGTTGGGAGTTGTGTATTGGAAAAGTGTTGAGGATGAGCCAGAGGATGTGCACCTTGCACCTCTCAGTGTGACCTCAGTGAAGGGTGTCAGTGTGCCTCCACCTAGTTCAAGATCCCATTGACCAAAGGCCACAGAACATTTCAGAAGGTCAGAGGTGAGGTGGATAAAAACACAAACATCTGGAAACCAGCCCTTCAATGAAGTCTCAACGAAGACTCGACCTGGTCCCAGAAGCAGATCTCCAAAGAGAGAGCAAGAGAGAGAGAAGATTATTCGCCTTGACCTGCAGAAACCACCTACATGGAAGGGAGCCAGCCCTACATCGGAGAGAAGGAGATTCCACTGCCCCAGCTCAAACAGGTGAATCATTGCATGTAATAGGTGGGTAGAGCTAGATAGAGAGTAAATATTGTGGGAATTTGAAAAATGCTCACATGGTGCTTTTTTAGTAAGAAACATTTTGTTATTAAAGTCAAGGTGAATGTCAAACTGAATTCTGTGTTCTTTGTCTGCCTAACTGACAAAAATGCTCGGGTAAAGTCATTTTAACATACAAACTGATTATGGTGTCCAAAGCATGGACAACATGGCTGCCTTGCTGTCTCCTCTCATTTTCGCCTTTCACCTCCTCCCTGTTAATGCTCTGTCTGGTTCAGCCCCATCTGACCAGTCTGTCTCTATCCTCCTGTAATCTAAGCCTATCCTGCTCACTATTTACCACACCATCATTTCTCCTATCATCTGTGAACTTAACTGATCAACCCTCTTACATTCAAAGAACAAAGAACAAAGAAAATTACAGCACAGGAACAGGCTCTTCGGCCCTCCAAGCCTGCGCCGATCCAGATCCTCAATCTAAACCTGTCGCCTATTTTCCAAAGATCTGTATCCCTCTGCTCCCTGCCCATTCATGTATCTGTCTAGATACATCTTAAATAACGATATTGTGCCCGCCTCTACCACCTCTGCTGGCAAAGCTTTCCAGGCACCAACCACCCTCTGCGTAAAGAACTCCCCATGCATATTTCCCTTAAACTTTTCCCCTCTCACCTTGAAATCGTGACCCCTAGTAATTGAGTCCCCCACTCTGGGAAAAAGCTTCTTGCTATTCACCCTGTCTATACCTCTCATGATTTTGTAGACCTCAATCAGGTCCACCCTCAACCTCTGTCTTTCTAATGTGAATAATCCTAATCTACTCAACCTCTCTTCATAGGTAGTACCCTCCATACTGGGCAACATCCCGGTGAACCTCCTCTGCACCCTCTCCAAAGCATCCACATCCTTTTGGTAATGTGGCAACCAGAACTGTACGCAGTATTCCAAATGTGGTCGAACCAAGGTCCTATACAACCGTAACATGACCTGCCAACTCTTGGACTCAATACCCCATCTGATGAATGAAAGCATGCCGTATGCCTTCTTGACCACTCTATCCACTTGCATTGCCACCTTCAGGGAACAATGGACCTGAACACCCAGATCTCTCTGTGCATCAATTTTCCCCAGGGCTTTTCCATTTACCGTGTAGTTTGCTCTTGTATTGGATCTTCCAAAATGCATCACCTCGCATTTGCCTGGATTGAACTCCATCTGCCATTTCTCCGCCCAACTCTCCAATCTATCTATATTCTGCTGCATTCTCCAACAGTCCCCTTCACTATCTGCTACTCCACCAATCTTAGTGTCATCTGAAAACTTGCTAATCAGACCATCTATACCTTCCTCAAGATCATTTATGTATATCACAAACAACAGTGGTCCCAACATGGATCCCTGTGGAACACCACTGGTCATAATTCTCCATTTTGAGAAACTCCTTTCCACTACAACTCTGTGTCCTGTTGCCCAGCCAGTTCTCTATCCATCTAGCTAGTACACCTTGGACCCCATATGACTTCACTTTCTCCATCAGCCTACCATGGGGAACCTTATCAAACGCCTTACTGAAGTCCATGTATATGACATCTGCAGCCCTTCTCTCATCTATCAACTTTGTCACTTCCTCAAAGAATTCTATCAAGTTGGTAAGACATGACCTTCCCTGCACAAAACCATGCTGCCTATCACTAATAAGCCCATTTTCTTTCAAATGTAAATAGATCCTATCCCTCAGTATCTTCTCCAGCAGCTTCCCCACCAGTGGCGTCAGGCTCACCGGTCTATAATTACCTGGATTATCCTTGCTACCCTTCTTAAACAAGGGGACAACATTAAAAATTCTCTAGTCCTCCAGGACCTCAACTGTGCTGAAGGATGTTGCAAAGATATCTGTAAAGGCCTCAGCTATTTCCTCTCTCTTCCCTCAGTAACCGAGGATAGATCCCATCCGGACCTGGGGACTTGTCCACCCTAATGTCTTTTAGAATACCCAACACTTATCCCTCCTTATGCTGACTTGACCTAGAGTAATCAAACATCTATCCCTAACCTCAACATCCATCATGTCCCTCTCCTCAGTGAATACGGACGCAAAGTACTCATTAAGAATCTCACTCATTTTCTCTGACTCCTCGTATAACTTCTCTCCTTTGTTCATGAGTGGGCCAACCCTTTCTCTAGTTATCCTCTTGCTCCTTATGTATGAATTAAAGGCTTTGGGATTTTCTTTAACCCTGTTTGCTAAAGATATTTCATGACCCCTTTTAGCCCTCTTAATTCCTCGTTTCAGATTGGTCGTACTTTCCCGATATTCTTCCAAAGCTTCGTCTGTTTACAGTCACCTAGACCTTATGTATGCTTCCTTTTTCCTCTTTGCTGGTCTCACAATTTCACCTGTCATCCATGGTTCCCTAATCTCGCCCTTTCTATCCCTCATTTTCACAGGGACATGTCTATCCTGCACTCTAATCAACCTCTCTTCAAAAGCCTCCCACATATCAAATGTGGATTTACCCTCAAACAGCTGCTCCCAATCCACATTCCCCAGCTCCTGCCGAGTTTTGTTATCGTTGGCCTTCCCCCAATTTAGCACTCTTCCTTTAGGAGAACTCTTGTCTTTGTCCATCAGTATTCTAAAACTTACAGAATTGTCATCATTATTCCCAAAGTAATCCCCTACTGAAACTTCAACCACCTGGCCGGGCTCATTCCCCAACACCAGGTCCAGTATGGCCCCTTCCCGAGTTGGACTATTTACATACTGCTCCATAAAACCCTCCTGGATGCTCCTCACAAATTCTGCTCCATCTAAACCCCTAACACTAAGTGAATCCCAGTCAATGTTGGGAAAATTAAAATCTCCCATCACCACCACCCTGTTTCTCCTACATCTTTCTATAATATGTCTACATACTTGTACCTCTATCTCACGCTAACTGTTGGGAGGCCTGTAGTACAGCCCCAACATTGTTACAGCACACTTCCTATTTCTGAGCTCTGCCCATATTGCCTCACTGCTCGAGTCCTCCATCGTGCCCTCCTTCAGCACAGCTGTGATATCCTCTTTGATCAGTAATGCAACTCCTCCACCCCTTTTACCTCCCTCTCTATCCCACCTGAAACATTTATATCCTGGGATAACAAGGCGTGGGGCTGGATGAACACAGCAGGCCAAGCAGCATCATAGGAGCAGGAAAACTTGACGTTTCGGGCCTAGACCCTTCATCA
>JAHRHZ010000017.1:52487010-52509393 GCA_024137785.1 Ginglymostoma cirratum
AATGATCATTTCTGATGAAGGGTCTAGGCCCGAAACGTCAAGTTTTCCTGCTCCTATGATGCTGCTTGACCTGCTGTGTTCATCCAGCCCCATGCTTGTTATCTCAGATTCTCCAGCATCTGCAGTACCTTTTATCTCTTATATCCTGGGATATTTAGTTGTCCTTCCCTCAAACAAATTCAAGTCTAAATCACTTACATAAACCATAAACAGCACGGGCCCTAACACTGACCCCACCGGACACAGAGTCCCAGTTGGAAAAATGCCGCTCAATTAGTTCAAACCTTCCCAAACAGCAGTAGCAAATCTCCCCCAAGGATGCTGCTCCCATTTCAGTCCTGTCCACCTTTTCCAGGCTCCAACATCACCAGAAACAGTCTCAACATCCCAGAAATCTAAAGCTCTCTGTCCTGCTCCATCCCTCCAGTCACACACTGAACTGGACTAACCTCCTGTTTCTAAACTCACTCGCACAGAGATTTTTAAAAGATATTTTCTTTAAAAATGATCGTTTCTTCCTCAGTTACTAAACACACTTTGGAAACATTCCACTTTCTCTGAGTGTACTGTTCAGTCAATGAGGCCCTATGTAATTGTTTATTTGATCATTTGAACATATTTGAATAAAATATTCTGTCTCTTCAATGACTGGACGGCACTGTTCAATCTCATGCAACTATTTTACTTGCATACATCATTATAACCCACAGGGGTAGTGCATGTTAATTGAATCCCACCATCCCCAGAGTTATACTAAAATGTTAAAGTTTTTTTTATGGTTTTCACACCATTCCCCAATTTTCCTGCCTTTCAGATCAAGGTTGACAGAAAACACAGACCAGGTTTCTGTAAGGAGTAAAAACTCTCACTTGTTGTGAATAGTTCGACTGTGGTGTGACAATACTGGAATTTGAATGAGCATTAGGTTTGTTGTCATGTGTACTCAAAATGAGAAAGAACAGGAGTACAGTGAAACGTTTACAAAGCTTCCAACACATGGCACCATCTTTGGTACAAAGTACCTCGGTCCAAATCTTCGGTACATGAAGAAAATGGAGAAAAATGTTACACTACATTACAGATAAACATAGTAACGTATAAGTTGGGAAAATAAGAAATAAAGCTAAAAGGATAGACAGTACGACCTTTTTGTAAGGGCTTCAAAGTGGTCTGTCAGGGCTCTGTCGGTTCCCAACCAGTAGCCATCTTCACTCTGGGCCCTCTGGCCACCATCTCTGCTCTGCTTCAGGCCACTAGCAGAAAAGAACAAGAGTGGGGAAAGAAAAAGCCACTGTGGCTTTCTGAGGTGCACTGTGTTTTTGTTTTGTTTTGAAGAGGGGTTTTAAGGCAGAGGCATCGAGTTGTCTATGGAGATCTGCTACAGCAAACAATTTGTGATGACTTGGGTTCTTTTTAAACGTTGGAACAATGGAAGTTTCTTGAACGAGTGTGGTCAAGCTCCCACAAAACCAGGATTTTTAGTTTTAGGTTTGCAGTTGTTTCTGGGGTCTCAGCAGGGTTGGAAGCTGCAGGACATCTCTTCCTGCTACTATCTTTCTTTCAGAGTTTTCTCCTGATGTTTTTCCTCCTGGGCTGCTAGAATTGCATGTGCAACAATCTATTTCATTGAATTTGTGTTTTGTCAAGGGTATGTTTATGGGATGTTAGTATATTGGTACAGTTACAGTTACCGTTCAGTAGTAAAATAATCTATTATTCTGTTAATTTTTCCAATAGATTTAATTATTCCAATCCTTTATTTGGTTGTATTTTAGCTATAGTGTATGAATAAATGTGTTTTGCTTCAAATCTGGTACCAATCGAATTGCATCCAGAATGAAATGTTCGGCACTTGCCTTTAAAATAAGAAGAAGTTAGGGTCTAGGTTATTTTCTTAATACATTTTGAGGGGCTTTGGTTTGATCCATAACAAACTGGGGACTCTTGTTGAGATCAAAATCTCTAATTCCTGACTGGGTTCAGGATTATTGGACACAAAGGCAGTGAGTGGTGAGTGCTGGTATTTATTTCTATTTTGCTTATTGAATTCGATTGGTTTAAACAGGGTGTGCCTTGTGTAATAATGGCTCTTTCAGTCACAGAGAGTTTCATGGGGGTGGAAGAAGTCACTTTCGGAGATTTACAGAAAGTGAAAGCTTTTGGAATTGGCAAACAAACTGGGGTTGGCTTCACCTGTGTCTGTGAGGAAAGGGGAATTAATTGCAGCAATAGCTTCACATTTACAATTGCCAGGAATGCCATCAGAATCTTTGGAGATTGCTAAAACTCTATTGCAAATGAAGCAGCTTGAGTTAGAGCCAAAAGAGAAGGAAAAAATAGCCCTGGCAGAACAAAAATAGAGAAAAGGAAATGAAACCGTTTGAATTACAATTAAAAGCAGAGAAAAAGAAAAAGAAAGGAAGGCTTAGCAGAAGAAAGAGACAATGTTTGTTCTCTATATCAATGATTTGGATGAGAATGCACAAGGCAGTAAGTTTGCAGATGACACTGTCGTTGACAGTGAGGAAGGGTATCAGAAATTGCAGCAGGATCTTGACCAGCTGGGAAAGTGGACCGAGAAATGGCAAATGGAGTTCAATATAGATGTGTGAGGTGTTGCATTTTGGAAAGTCAAATCCAGGCAGGAGTTTCATGGTGAATGGTAGGGCCTTAAGGAGTGTAGTGGAACAGAGAGGCTTTGGAGTTCACGTGCATGGTTCTCTGAAAGTGGAGTCACAGGTAGACAGGGCAGTGAGGAAGGCTTTTGGCACACTGGCTTTCATCAGTCAGGGCATTGAGTATAGAAATTGGGAAGTTATGTTGCAGTTGTACAGGATGTTGGTGAGGCTGCGCATGGAGTAGTGTGTTGTCACCTTTCTATAGGAAGGATGTTATTAAACTGGAAAGAGTGCAGGTGAAGTTTGCAAGGATGTTGCCAGCACTCAAGGGACTGAGTTACAGGGAGAGATTGGACAACCTAGGACTTTTTTTCTTTTGAGTGTAGGAGACTCAGCAGGGATCTTATGGAAGTGTATAAGACCATGAGAGGCATGGATAGGGTGAATGCACTCAGTCTTCTTCTCCAGGGTTGGGGAATTTGAGGACGAGAGGACATCAGTTTAGGGTAAGAGGGGAAAAACATGTGAACCTGAAGGGCAACTTTTTTTTACACAGAGTGTGGTATGCATATGGAATGAGCTGCCGGAGGAAGTGGTTGAAGTGGGTACATTAGCCACATTTAAAAGGCATTTGGACAAATACATAGATAGGAAAGGTTTAGAAGGATGTGGGTCAAGTGAAGGGAAATGGAGTTAGAATGGATGGACATTTTAGTCGGCATGACCAGTTTGGGCCAAAGTACCTGTCTCTGTGCTGTGGGACTCTATGACTCTATGAGAAGAAAGGGAGGAAGAGAAAGCTTTTGAAATCAGAAGTTGGAACTGAAGACTATAAATCGACTTAAAATGGTGTTGGTGAAGGTGAAAGTGATGAGGACAGTGATGGAGAGCAATCCCATCATAGCCAAAGGCCTGGTAGGGATCTGTCTAAATATTTACAAACATTGCCTAAATTCACTGAGAAGGATGCAGAAGCCTTTTTCATTTCATTTGAGAAAGTAGCTAAACAAATGAAGTGGCCAGTGACCATGTGGGTATTGTTGATCCAGACAAAGTAAGTAGGTAAAACTAGTAAGGAATTTGCATCACTATTAGAGTATGAGGAGGTGAAGAAAGCCCTCGTAAGACCATATGAGCTAGTGCCAGAAGCCTATAGAAAACGTGTCAGGAATCTAAGGAGGGACACTGGCCAAACGTATATTGAGTTTGAAAGGAGCAAACAAAATGATGATAGTATAAGGTAGCGGTGGAGGTTAGATAGACCTTAGGTTTCGGGTAAAAGTTCGGCACAACATGGTGGGCAACAGGGCCTGCACTGTGCTGTACTGTTCTATGTTCTAAAATAATTCTGATAGGTGGATAAGGGCGTTGAAAATAGACCAAACATAAAATGCTCTTAGAGAGACGATTATTTTGGAGGAGTTCAAAAATTCACTTGCTGAGGCAGTGAGAACTCATGTGGAAGAGCAGAGAGTTAAGACTGCAAGGTTAGCAGCTGAAACGGCAGCTGATTATGGGTTGGTTCATAAATGAAGGTTTGGCTTTGAACATAGAACATAGAACATAGAAACTATAACATAGAGCATAGAACATAGACCATGGAATATAGAAACTATAACATAGAGCATAGAACATAGACCATGGAATATAGAAACTAGAACATAGAACATAGAACAGTACAGCACAGTACAGGCCCTTCGGTCCACGATGTTGAGCTGACCTATTATCCTACTAAGATCAATCTACCCTGCATACCCTACATTTTACTATCCTCCATGTGCCTATCCCAGAGTCACTTAAGAGTCTCGAAAATATCTGACTCCACTACCACTGCTGGCAGCACATTCCACACGCCCACCACTCTCTGTGTGAAGAACCTACCCCTGATATCTCCCATATACCTTCCTCCAATCACCTTAAAATTATGTCCCCTCATAATAGTCATTTCTGCCCTGGGAAAAAGTCTCTGACCATCTACTTATCTATATCTCTCATCATCTTGTACACATCTATCAAGTCACCTCTCATCCTTCTTTGTTCCAATGAAAAAAGCCCTAGCTCCCTCAAACTTTCCTCATAAGACTTGCCCTCCACTCCAGGCAGCATCCTGATAAATCTCCTCTGCACCCTCTCTAAAGCTTCCACATACTTTCTGTAATGAGGTGACCAGAACTGAACACAATATTCCAAGTGTGGCCTAACCAGAGTTCCATAGAGCAGCAGCTTGAAGTAGTAAAGGAAAGCACAGAAGAAGCTAAAAAGCTGCATCAGAATGCCCAAGGGGTTGGTTGAGAAGAAAGTGCTGGATCTCTTTAAAGAATTTACTTGTGAGGGTAAGGTTTACTCATGTATGCCAGGAGGAGCAGGTAAAGAAATTAAATTTTTAAGAGATATGGAAGCAAGTCAATCTTTGATGGTGAGAGATGAGGAAATATTTAATTCAGAAAAGAGTATTGCCAGATAAAAATGGTTATGTGTGGGATTCTTGGTGAGAAGGGCAGTGTTCCATTATGTAAAACTGAGGTTGGAGTGTCCGATGAAAAGGGTGGGTGGGAGTACTAGAGAAACTCTCAGCTCCAGGAGTACAGTTTATCCTCAGTAATGATATAGCGGGATCACAGGTGGGAGTGATGCCTACTGTGGTTGAAAAGCCAGTGGAAAATCAGGCAACTGAAATATTACAGCAAGTATATCCTGAAATTTTTCCTGACTGTATGGTAACAAGGTCACAAAGTGACAGGTTGAAGCAGGGGGAGAAATTAAAGAATAAAAATAAGGATGTTGAAGTTTAATTATCAGAGACCATGTTTGATCGAATGGTTTAGAAAAAGAACGAGAACAGGTGGAGGACAGGGTGGATATTTTTAATTCGGAGAAATTAGCTGAATTACAACAGAGCGATGAAAAACTAAAGCAGTTGTATCAAAAAGCATATATAGAAGTATCTGAGTGTATTCCCAAATGTTACTATCTTAAAAATGATGTCTTGATGAGGAAATGGGGGCCATCACATATTCAGGCAGATGGGAAATGGGCAGAAGTTCATCAAGTTGTATAACTGGTAGGTTATAGGAAGGAGGTGTTGTGGGGAGCACACAAATTACCAGTAGAAGGTCATTTAGGAGCAAGGAAAGCTCAAGCCAAAACACAAAAACATTTTTATTGGCCTGGATTGCATCAGGATGCTGTTGAACTTTGCCGGACATGTCATATGTGTCGGGGAGCTGGAAAATCTCAGACAGTGTTGAAACCAGCATCCTTAATATCCATTCCCGCATTTGAGGAATTTTTTACAAAGCCTTAATTGATTGCACAGGAGGTGCACCTTAAACAAAAAATGGGAATCAGTATTTGTTGACCATTATAGATGTGTCTATCAGATTTCCAAAGACCATTCCATTACACAATATCACAGCTAAAAGGACTGTCAAAGAGTTACTCAAATATTTTTTACTAAATACAGAGTATCTACAGAGATACGATCGGATCAAGGGTCAAATTTTACATCAAAATTATTCAGGGAAGTTATGGATAGCTTAGTAATGCTACAATTCAAATCCACGGCATACCTTCCAGAATCACAGGCAGGGCTAGGACAGTGCCATTAAACTTTAAAGACCATGTTGAGGGCTTATAGTCAAGACTATCCAGAGGATTGGGATAAAAGAATTTCATTTGTACATTTTGTAATTCAGGATGCACCTAATGAATCAAATAAACTCAGTCCATTTGAATTAGTTTTTGGGCATGAAGTAACAGGAATCACTGAAATTAATTCAGGAGAAATTGGTGAGTCAGAGTTCAGAGACCACATATTTGGACCATGTGTCAAACGTTAGGGAAAGATTAAATAGTGTGGGAGTGTTAGCTTAACATAATTTAAAAGCAGCACAGCATGTGATGATACATGAGGCAGACAAGAAATCAAAAATTCATAATTTTGCTACCGGTGATAAAGTGTTAGTGTTACTCCCAGTGATAGGTGAACCTTTAAAAGCAAAGTTTAGTGGACCTTATCAAATTGAAAGGAGATTGAGTGAGATGAATTATTTGATAAGAACACCAGACAGAAAGAAGCCTCACAGAGTGTGCCATGTGAGTGTACTCAAACGGTATTTTGACAGGGAAGGAAAGCAAAAGGAGACTTTGTTACTGGTTACAATATAGATTAAAGAACCAAGTTTAGAGGATTCTGAATTGGACAGTCTTCAAATTAAATTGGACAATGAAGAAGTTCTCAAAACTGGGATAAATTATTGAGTTACCTTCCACAGGAAAATCAAAATGGCCTGAAAGGGTTATTACTACTGAATGGGGAGATATGTGGGAATAAGCTGGGAAGTACTAACCTAATTATGCAAGATGTAGATACAGGAAATGTTGTTCCAATTAAGCAACATCCTTATAGACTTAACCCTGTAAAACTGGCACAGGTTCAAAAAGAGATTGAACGCATACTCAAAATTAACATAGTTAAAGTGTTTTGCTGTGACTGGAGCTCACCAATAGAAATGGTACCAAAACCAGGTGGTACCCAACAATTATCTGTGGACGATTATAAATTCAATGCAGTTACAAAATCTGGTTCATATCCTACTCCACGTTTAGGAGAATGAAAGGTCGGACAAGCAACCTATAATTCTAAATTGGATTTACTCAGAGGATACTGGCAGGTACCTTTATCTGAAAGAGTGAAGACAACTTTGGCTTTTGTAACACTGAATGCACTACACCAATTTAAAGTCATACTATTTTGTATGAAACATGTTCCAGCCATATTTTAAAACTAATGAATAAAGTCATTTCGGGATTACCCAGTTGTGCGGTATACATCAATGATCTGGTGATTTTTAGTCACATGTGGAAGGAACATTTGCAGAATCTATTGGAATCGATTGATCGACTTTGGGAGGCGGGCTTAGTGATCGACCTGGCTAAGAGTGAATTCACAAAAGCCCAAGTCACATTCCTGGGCCATGTTATTGGACATGGACCGATGTAAAAACAAAGGTTATTGGGGAGTTTCCCACACCATTGATAAAGAGGAAAATATTATAATTTCTGAGATTGAGTGCAATTTATCAGAAGTTTGTACCAAATTTTCACAGTGTGGCTACTCTACTGACTGACTTATTGAAGAAGTGCAGAAAATTTCAGTGGACGGAGGAATGTCAGAGGCATTTAACAGCCTGAAAGCTATGTTAAGCACTGCCCTAGTGTTAGTCATACCTAATTACACAAAGCCATATAAGGTGGGTATCGACGTGATTTGTTTTGTACTGAGCAGTGCTAGGATTTTGTGCATTAGGAATCCTCTCTGTACAAAATTATGCCTCTTTCTATGAATGGCAAGAAAATAGCCAGGTTCCCAGGACTCGCCCACGCTCAGAAACTAGGATATAAGCGCTCAGCTGAACATTCCATCTGGCTGTAGTAGCTCACAGTGTGGGGGTGTATATAATGACTGGTGGTCTGTACACTACCAACTAGCTTCGAGAATTAATTAGATGTAGTACCAGCAACTCCTATGAACACAGATTGCTCATGTTTGGTTTTAAACCAACAGCAGCTTTGTCGATAACACACATTCAGGAGATGGTTCGCATATCACTCTCTTGCAACAGCGAGCGCTGTGACCTGCGAGAGTTTAGTCTGTGAGGTAATTGAGTTTTCTCATTCTGAAGAGTTAGTGTAGTGACTGATAAATTGATAAACTCTTGCTTTAATCTTTTAATTTGCAGTAACTGAGTCGCTTTGATCTGTCTGGGGATTGGAATTCCAATTCAGTGTGAAATTCCTAATGGTGAGGTCTCAGGCAGCTATGGCTCACAGTCTGCTAATGTGAGCTGTTGGGGGAGTGTTGTGGAATGTACACAGCCGCAGGCTGGCTCAACTAGTGATGGAGATAAGAATGTTCTGAGGAGGATATTCCAGACTCTGAGGTTACATCTGAACACATCAGCCCTTACTCCAGATACAACAGTCCATTGCTGAAACTCTCAAAAAGTTGTCATGGTATCTGTTGAATATTTAGTTAAAAACAATACTCCATCCCAAATTTCCCTGGGGTATGGTTACAGTGCACATGAAACAGACGCTGCTCCTTTAATTTTGGTGCCTTCAACGGAGCTAACAAACTATGATGTGGATTTTAATCAAATGCCTTTTGAAAGCTCACTGGGGCCAATAACAATCACATCATCCTCATCAGCTCTCTCTGGTCCTTTATCAAAGGCCAACTCGCCTCATTAACATTCGGCCTGCCATTTTACTAAACTCACCTAACAAACTCGACATTGAGAGACTCTGATGAGGAAAACCAGAGGAAACCCTTGGCAGGGTCATCTCGCCACGTGCTCCAAACAGTTTTCTAAGAGCCCTCGTGGCTCACAGATGCCAGTGTGATTTTCCTGCGGTTCTTGTTGGGTTGTTCAGCTCAAACACAAAGGATGGAAGCTTGTCATTGCTGTCCACAGTCCGCAGCCTTGTCAACAGAGACAGTGTTTGCTCAGGGCCCTGAAACTGTGAGTTAAGGGCAGCTTCCGATACCAGTCCAGGCTGTCCTTGTGGCAGTCTGTGTCAGGATCCCCTCCCAATAAAGGGTGAGGAGGTGAATGTTGACTCTTTCCACCATGTTAAGGGCTGATTTCCTCCTGGAATGTAAGGGAGGTGGGTGCTTAGCTAAAACTGTATAGGCCTCACAGCAGGAACCCTCCAAAAATGACCGAGTGGATTATTGCTGGATTGTTAATCCAGAGACCCAGCTAATGTTCTGGGGACCAGGATTCTAATCCCACCGGAGCAGATGGTGGAATTTGAATTCAAAAATATCTGGAATTAAGAGTCTAATGACAATGATTCACTGTTGATTGTTGGAAAAGCCCATCTGGCTCACAATTGTCCTTTAGGGAAGGAAATGGCCATCCTTACCTGGTCTGGTCTACATGTGACTCCACACCCACAGCAAGGTGGTTAACTCTTAACTGCCCTCTGAGCAATTAGGGATGGGCAATAAATGCTGGCTGGTCAGCGATGCCCACATGCCATGAATGAATTAAAAAAAGTAATGCAAATCAGACTTAACCAAAACAATGTAAAATTCAGTCCAATATGTTCTTAAAGTCAGTCCTATACCTGAAAATATTGTATCGTAAAAGCTGAAAGTTTGCATTTGGAAGAACAATTGATTTTTAAAAGAAAATTTGTTTTTCTTCACTTGTATGTTTTTTCCTTTGGTCAGGGTGGGTGGATTTTTATCCTTCACTGTGATGTGAACTTTGCTCTCTGGTAGGGCATTTGTATCTGATGCAGCAATGTTTATATTAACTCCCGTGACACAGGTAGACATGGGTAATGTTGTACTGGAAGGTTTATGACAATTCCTGATGTGTACATGAGGCATAGAGTCCAACAGCATGGAAACAGACCCTTCAGCCAACTAGCCCAAACCGGACATGTTCCCAAATTAAACTAGTCCTACTCACCTGCTCCTGACCCATATCCCTCTAAACATTTCCTATTCATGTACTTAACCAAATGTCTTTTAAATGTTGTAACTGCAGCTGCATCCATCACTTCATCTGGCAGTTTATTCCGCATACAAACCACCCTCCATATAAAAAAAGTTGCCCCCCATGTCCTTTTTAAATCTTTCTTCTCTCACTTTAAAAATATGCCCTCTAATTTTGAATTTCCCTGCTCTGGGACTATTCACCTTATCTACGGCTCTCATGATTTTATGAACCTCCAGAAGATCAACCTCAACCTCCTATGCTCCAGTGAGACAAAGTCCCAGTCTTTCCAGACTAATTTTATAACTCAAACCCTCCACTTCTGGCATCATCCTGGTAAATCTTTTCTGAACCCACTCCAAATTTAATAATATCCTAGGCACCGGAAAAGACAACAGCAGAAACAGCCCTGCTGACCCTGCAATGTCCTCCTCACTAACATCTGGGGTTAAGGGCCAAAACTGGGAGAGCTGTCTCACAGACTAGTCAAGCAACAGCCTGACATGGTCATACTCACAGAATCATACCTTACAGACAATGTCCCAGACACCACCGTCACCATCCCTCGATGTGTCCTGTCTCACCGGCAGGACAGACCCAGCAGAGGGGGCGGTACGGTGGGATACAGTCGGGAGGGTTTTGTTCTGGGAGTCCTCAACATTGAATCTGGACCCGACAAAGTCTTATGGCTCCAGGTGAAACATGGGTGAGGGATTCCCTGGCTGATTACCACGTACCGTCCTCCTCAGCTGATGAATCAGTACTCCTCCATGTTGAACAACACTTAGAGGAAGCACTGAAAATGGCAACAGCACAAAATGTACTCTGGGTGGGGGATTTCAATGTTCACCACCAAGAGTGGCTTGGCAGCCGTACTACTGATCGAGCTGGTCAACTCCTAAAGGACATAGCCACTAGACTGGATCTGCGGCAGGTGGTGAGGGAACCAACTACAGGGAAAAACATACTTGACCTCATCCTTACCAATCTGCCGGCTGCAGTTGCATCTGACCATGACAGTATCGGTAAGAGTGACCATCGCACAGTCCTTGTGGAGACAAAGTCCTGCCTTCACATTGAGAATAACTTCCATCGTGTTGTGTGGCACTATCACCGTGCTAAATGGGACAGACTTCGCACAGATCTAGCAACTCAAGGCTGGGCATCCATGAGATGCTGTCGGCCATCAACAGCAGCAGAATTGTACTCCAGCACAATCTATGACCTCATGGCCTGGCATATCCCCCACTCAACCATTACCATCAAGCATGTTATCAAGCAGCACCTGCTCAGCAATAGCCTGCTCAGTGACGCCCAGTTTGGGTTCCGCCAGGGCCACTCAGCTCCTGACCTCATTCCAGCCTTGGTTCAAACATGGACAAAAGAGCTGAACTCCAGAGGTGAGGTGAGAATGACAGCCCTTGACATCAAGGCTGCATTCGACCGAGTGTGGCATCAAGGAGTCCTGGCAAAACAGGACTCAATGGGTATCAGGGGAAAACTCTCCAGTGATTGGAGTCATACCTGACACATAAGAAGGCGGTCATGTTTGTTGGAGGTTAATCATCTCAGCTCCTGGACATCTCTGCAGGAGTTCCTCAGGGCAGTGTCCTCGGCCCAACCATCTTCAGCTGCTTCATCAATGACCTTCCCACCAACATAAGGTCAGAAGTGGGGACGTTCGCCGATGATTGCTCAATGTTCAGCACCATTCGTGACTCCTCGGACACCGAAGCATTCCATGTTCACAAGCAACAAGGTCTGGGCAAGTTCTGAGGAAGGGTCACCGGGCCTGAAACGTTAACTCTGTTTTCTCCTCCACTACGGCTAGCACGAGGGGACATAGCTTTAAATTGAGGGGTGATAGATGTAGGACAGATGTCAGAGGTAGATTCTTTACTCAGAGAGTAGTAAGGACACGGAATGCCTTGCCTGCAGCAGTTGTAGACTCGCCAACTTTAAGGGCATTTAAATGATTGTTGGATAAACATATGGATGATAATGGAATAGTGTAGGTTTGACGGGCTTCAGATTGGTTTCACAGGTCGGCGCAACATCGAGGGCCGAAGGGCCTGTGCTGCGCTGTAATGTTCTATGTTCTATGTTCTATGTTCTAGATGCTGCCAGACCTGCTGAGCTTTTCCAGAAACTTCGTTTTTCTTCAAGATCTGGACAATATTCAGGCTTGGGCTGACAAGTGGCAAGTCGCCAAACAAATGCCAGGCTATGACCATCACCAATAAGAGACAATCTAACCACTGCCCCTTGACATTCAATGGAGTTACCATCACTGAATCCCCCACTATCAACGTCTTGGAGGTTATCATTGATCAGAAACTCAACTGGACTCACCACATAAACACAGTGGCTACAAGAGCAGGCCAGAAGCTGGGAACACTGCAGCGAGTAATTCATCTTCTGACTCCCCAAAGCCTGTCCACCATCTACAAGGCACAAGTCAGGAGTGTGATGGAATACTCCCCACTTGCCTGGATGGGTGCAGCCCCAACAACACTCAAAAAGCTTGACACCATCCAGGACAAAGCAGCCGCTTGATTGGCACTTCATCTACGAGCATTCATGCCCTCCACCACCGACGCTCAGTAGCAGCAGTGCGTACTATCTACAAGATGCATTGCAGAAATTCACCAAAGATCCTCAGACAGCACCTTCCAAATCCACAACCACTTCCATCTAGAAGGACAAGGAGAGCAGAGATATGAGAACACCACCACCTCCAAGTTCCTTTCCAAGTCACTCACCATCCTGACTTGGAAATATATCACCGTTCCATCACTGTCACTGGGTCAAAATGCTGGAATTCTTTCCCTAAGGGCATTGTGGGTCAACTCACAGCAGGAGGACTGCAGTGGTTCAAGAAGGCAGCTCACCACCACCTTCTCAAGGGGCAACTAGGGACGGGCAAGAAATGCTGGCTCAGCCGGTGATGCGCACATTCCACAAATGAATAATGAAAAAGATATCCTTCCTATAACAGGGCAACCAGACACAGTACTCCATAAGAGGCCTCACAAACGTCCTGTACAACCTCAACATGACACCCCAACTCCTACACTCAAAGTTCTGAGCCAAGTGTGTTAAACAGTTTCTTAACAACCCCTGTCTACTGTGATGCAAATTTTGAAGAATTATGTACTTGAACCCTTAGGTCTCTCTGTTCTACAACACTACCCAGGGCTCTGGCATTAACTGTATCAGTCCTGCCTTTTGTTTGTTTTACCAAAATGCAATACTTCACATTTATCCAAATTAAATTCCATCTGTCACTCCTCAGTCTATTGTCCCAAATAATCAAGTTCTCTTTGTAATCTCAGATAACCTTCTTCACTTTCCACTGTACCACCAATTTTGGTGTCATAGAATATAGAACATAGAACAGTACAGCACAGTACAGGCCCTTCAGCCCATGATGTTGTGCTGAACTTTTACCCTAAACCTAAGGTCTATCTAATCTCCACCCCTACCTTATACTATCATCCATATGCCTATCTAATAGCCACTTAAATGCCCCTAATGAGGCCGACTCCACTACCCCCTCCGGCAATGCATTCCATGCCCCGACCACTCTCTGAGTAAAGAACCTACCTCTGATGTCTCCCCTATATCTACCTGCACTCACTTTAATACTATGCCCCCTCGTAATAGCTACCACCACCCTCGGAAAATGTCTCTGGTTGTCTACTCTATCTATACCTCTGATCATTTTGTTCACCTCTATCAAGTCACCTCTCATCCTTTGTCATTCTAAAGGCCTAGCTCTCTCAACGTTTCCTTGTAAGACCTTCCCTCCATTCCAGCCAACATCCTGGTAAATCTCCTCTGCACTTTTTCTAACACTTCCACATCTTTCCTGTAATGAGGCGACCAGAACTGGACGCAATACTTCAGATAACATGGCGTGGGGCTGGATGAACACAGCAGGCCAAGCAGCATCATAGGAACAGGAAAACTTGACGTTTCGGGCCTAGACCCTTCATCAGAAGATATGGCCGATCCAGGGTTCCAGTATAGCTGGAGCATAACTTTACAGCTCTTGAACTCAATCCCTCTATTAATGAAAGCTAACACACTATATGCCGTCTTAACAACTCTATCTACCTGGGTGGCAGCTTTCAGGGAACTGTGGGCATGAACCCCAAGATCCCTCAGTTCCTCCACAATGCCAAGAATCTTTCCGTTAACCCTGTATTCTGCTTTCAAATTTATCCTTCCAAAATGAATCACCTCACACTTTTCAGGGTTAAACTCCATCTGCCACTTCTCAGCCCAGCTCTGCATTCTATCAATGTCCCTTTGTAACCTAGAACAGCCCTCAGCACTGTCCACAACACAATGCACCTCTGTATCATCTGCGAACTTATTAATCCACCCTTCCACTCCTTCATCCAAATCATTTACCAAAATCACAAATAGAAGAGGACCCAGAACAGATCCTTGTGGTACACCACTCGTAACTGAGCACCATGTTGAATATTTTCTGTCCACTGCCACCCTTTGTCTTCTAAAGGTCAGCCAATTCTGAATCCAATCTGCCACATTTCCCCCATCCCATGCCTCCTTACCTTCTGCATGAGCCTACCATGGGGAACCTTATCAAACGCCTTACTTAAATCCATGTATACCACATCCACTGCTCTACCTTCATCCACGTGTTTGGTCACCTCTTCAAAGAATTCAATAAGGTTTGTGAGGCATGATCTACCCCTCACAAGCCCATGCTGACTATCATGAATCAACCTGCGCCTTTCCAAGTGATCATAAATCCTATCTCTCAGAGTCCTTTCCAATAATTTGCCCACCACTGAAGTAAGACTAACTGGCCTGTAATTTCCGGGGTTATCCCTATTCCCTTTTTTGAACAAGGGAATGACATTTGCCTCTCTCTAATCTTCTGGCACTATACCCATGGACAATGAGGACGAAAAGATCACCGCCAAAGGCCCTGCGATCTCTTCCCTTGCTTCCCATAGAATCCTTGGATAAATCCCATTAGGCCCGGGGGACTTATCTATCTTCAAGTTCCTCAGAATTCCTAGTACATCTTCCTTACTAACATCCACCTCCTCTAGCCTACCAGCCTGTTTCACATTGTCCTCCCCGACAACTAGGTCCCTCTCAGTTGTTAATACTGAAGAAAAGTATTCATTAATGACCTCTCCTAACTCTTCAAGCTCTGTGCAAATTCCCTTTACAATCCTTGATCGCCCGTACCCTTTCTCTGGTCATTCTCTTATTCCTCACGTATGTGTAAATAGGCTTGGGGTTTTCCTTGATCCTATCTGCCAAGGTTTTCTCATGCCCCCTTATAGCTCTGCAATGTACTAACCATGCCTCCTATACTGTCATCCAAATCATTTGTATAAATGACAAACAAAAGTGGACCCAGCACTGATCTCTGTGGAATACCACTGTTCATAGGCCTCTAGTCTGAAAAATAACCCTAACCAGCACCGTCTGCCCTATCCAATTGGCAAGCTCACCCTCAATCACATGTGACCTAACTTTACTATTTAGTCTATCATGCAGAACATTGTCAAACCTTTACTAAAGTCCTTGTAAACAACATCTACCGCTCTGCCCTCATCGATCTTTTTGGTTACTTCATTAAAAAAACTCAGTCAAGTTTGTGAGACACCATTTTCCTCGCACAAAGCCATACTGATGATGCCTAATCAGCCCTTGCCTCCCCAAACGCGTGTAATTTCCATCTTTCAGAATCACTTTCAACAATGTACCCGCCAGTAATATCAAACTCACAGGTTTATAGTTCCCAGGTTTCTCCTGACAGACTTTCTTAAATAAAGGCACAACATTAGCGACCCTGCAGTCCTCTGGCACTTCACCTGTGGTTATCGATGATAAAAATATCTCTGGTAGGGCCCCCAACTTCTTCCCTAACTTCCCACGATGCCCTGTGATACAACTGATACTGGTTGTCACATTCAGTCCCTGGCTGAGCTTCCTCAATGTTTTACTGACCCAGATGGGATCTCACAAATCGTCAGGCTCGTGGTGATGAGAGATGAATGGTCTGCCCTTCTTTATTCACCTGCCCCCTCAGCTGATCTCAACAAATTAACTTGATCTTTATACTACCCCCTGCAGGAAATTTCTCCTTGCCTAAATAAATTTATGTTTGAAAAGGAACTATTTTAACCAGACTTTCTTGAGTGCATGAAAGAGTGAGTTTCTAAGTTACTAAAAGTGAGAAGAAAAACATTACACACATGCACAGACACAGATTAAGAATGAGAAGTGAGTTAAAAAAAAAGTATATGGATGACTTGCTGGATCAGGTATGAAAAGTCAATAGTGGAATGTTGTTAGTTGAGGAATTGACTTTGAGGGTCTTAGCTTTGCAGGCTAGACTAACATTCTTTTATCCAATTTCCTTTTGAAATGGTCTCGCAGCTCCTTCCAGTAGTCAGAATGTGAGTGAGTTATTTACCTGCAGTGCAGGAGTGCCTGGCGCATGGTTTCACAACTATGATTTTCACGTCATGTTCGTGCTTGAACCCAGGCTGGTACATGAGTATCTCAGCACCCTAGTACACATGAGTACTTTGGTTCGGTAGTACACAGAGACAAGGGTTGAACTTTGTATGTAACCACTGTCTTATGCATGGTTAGGAGTTGGAAAGGGGAAGATGTAAGCGTCCTGTTTCCTTACCATGGGCTCAGCCTGAGATACTCCAAGGAAATCACAAACCAGTTTGCAGTCTCTGCCTCTGAAGCCTCCTTGACACTACCTGGTGTGGCCTTGCAGATCCGTCTCCACACAGCCACATACTTTATATTGTACACATCTTTCCAGATCCGTCTCCACACAGCCACACACTTTATATTGTACACATCTTTCCAGATCCATCTCCACACAGCCACAGACATTATATTGTACACATCTTTCCAGATCCGTCTCCACACAGCCACACACTTTATATTATACACATCTTTCCAGATCCGTCTCCACACAGCCACATACTTTATATTGTACACATCTTTCCAGATCTGTCTCCACACAGCCACATACTTTATATTGTACACATCTTTCCAGATCTGTCTCCACACAGCCACATACTTTATATTATACACATCTTTCCAGATCCGTCTCCACACAGCCACACACTTTATATTGTACACATCTTTCCAGATCTGTCTCCACACAGCCACACACTTTATATTGTACATATCTTTCCAGATCCGTCTCCACACAGCCACAGACATTATATTGTACATATCTTTTGGCCATGTCTCTTCTTTTTGAGACACACGTTACATTTAAAAGTCCAATTGGGTTCAAGGTGATCGAGGATTATGATCTACAGCCATGATAATATGTTACGGTCACTTCAATGTCTGGATTAATACTAAACAACTCCATCATAAACAGTCACTCACTTCCATCAGCATGTCATGCTGCAAGTGGCCGCAGTAATGATGGAATCTGAGACCTTTACGGTTCAGCTGACATGCTGGGATACAGAGATGATGTCATGAATACTTCTCTTAAAAGTATACTGACTCAGTAACTGTGAAAGTTACACAGCAGGTTGTAGTAAAAGAAAAGGGGAGAGGTGATTGTCTTATGGCATTATCACTAGACTATTAACCCCGGTAATGTTCTGGGGACCAGGGTTCAAATCCGGCCATGGCAGATAGTGGAATTTGAATTCAAAAAAAATCTGGAATTCGGAGTCGAATGATGATCATGAACCCCTCATCGATTGTCAGAAAAATCTATCTGATTCACTAATGTCCTTTAGGGAAGGCAACTGCCGTCCTTACCTGGTCTGGCCTACATGTGACTCCAGACCCACAGCAATGTGGTTGACTCTTAACTGTGGCCTGTGGAATTCATTGCCATGGAGCGCAGTGGAGGCCGGGACGTTGAATGTCTTCAAGGCAGAGATTGATAAATTCTTGATCTCGCAAGGAATCAAAGGCTATGGGGAGAGTGCGGGTAAGTGGAGGTGAAATGCCCATCAGCCATGATTAAATGGCGGAGTGGACTTGATGGGCCGAATGACCTTACTTCCACTCCTACGTCTTATGGTCTTATGGTCTTAACTGCCCTCTGAGTAATTAGGGATGGGCAATAAATGCTGGCTGGTCAGTGACACTCACCTTCTGTGAATGAATAAAAACTCTTTCCTGCTAACATTCCGAAGTGATGGTAACAATGAACCATGAAGGGTTTAGGCCCGAAACGTCAAGTTTTCCTGCTCCTATGATGCTGCTTGACCTGCTGTGTTCATCCAGCCCCATGCTTGCTATCACAGTTTCTGGTTAACTGTATCCCAGTGAGTAAATTCTGACTGTTGGAAAACACTCCTTTTAAACTACTAGACAACTGGGAGATTTTGATGTTGGATTCACTTTCATCTCAGTAATGTAACCTGTGACCTCTCGGTTAGACTGATTGAGAGAGCACATAAACTGGGGAAAGGATTAAACATGGTTCAGGAGAATGATTTTGTCATAGGAAGTGGGTAGACTCACCGTCTCTCATTCATAACACTCACTGTCACTTAAAAAAATAGCTTAGTGTTTTGCACATTCTCAACAGCTGGTCGGTCAGTGTGTGTCAGTCTCTCAGGCTGTTCCCAGGGACTGCTGAAATATTGAATGCTAATTTGTGAGGACTGGGGCTAATTCAGAATCAGTCCTGTTACCACGAAGAGGCCACATTACAGTAACTGTATACAACATGTGACGGCACCATCTGTTGTTGCAAACAGACAAAATGTCGAACTGTCAGTGTCACCAGATGACTTTGGAAGGAGAACTCACTTATGGAAAGGCTTTGAATTGTTTTGCACTTCAGACCATGAAAATCTCAATTTTGTTAATACCTCCAAGTTAGCATATTTAACAAATTTATGCAAAATCTTTCACACTGAAATACAGCGCAGTAACAGGCTCTTTGGTCAACTTGTCCACACTAGTGTAAGTACCAACCCAAAACACACCATCTCCCACCTCCCTTTAACATAATGTTCAATTCCTTCTATTCCTTCACCTGCTTTATTTAGCTTCCTCTTCAATGTATCTATGCTGGTCACCAGAACAATTACTTGAGGTAGCAAATTCTCATTCTAACCTCTCTCGGAGTAAAGACGTTGAATTTTCTATTACGAATATTATTTCCCTGTTTGTTGTCCCTTAGTTTGTAATTGGACTCCTCACACAGGGAAAACCCTTTGCCATATCTACCTTGCCCAATCCTTGCATGATCTTATATACCTTTCTCTGTTTAAAGGCTGACTGCTCTTCATCTAATGGAACAGACTTATGGTTTAGAACTTTTTAATGCAAAACGCATCATTGCAGATGATGCTTTTAGAGAATACTTATTTTTAACCAGTTCAGTCTCCATGCTGGAGTACTGCACACCGCAATAGTCTCTTCAAGAGGGAAGGCTGCAAGTGCGTGGAAACAGTTGAGAGGAAGTTTATCAGACGAAGTTTTGATTCAGGCAGGTTGTCTGATGAGGAAGGATTGAACAGACTGGGCCCGTATGCACTGGAGCCTAAAAGACCAGGAGGTGACCTGATTGAAACATTAAAGATCCTGAGGGGCCTTGACTGGGTGGATGTGGAAATGGTTCCACTTCTGGACTAATCTAGAACAAGGGATCACCTTTTAAAAATAAAGGGTCACCTATTTTTAATGGAGACAAAAGGAATATTTTTCTTGCAAATAGATTAATTTTTTGGAAAGGACATTGAGACCAGTAGTGTTGAATATTTGAAAGGCAGAGGCAATGAGGTTCTTGTTTATTGGTGGGGGGGGGCGTGTGCAGGTAGGGAGGAATTCAGAGTAATCAAGTCAGCCATCTTCTTATTGAATAAAGTCAGAAGTCACATGACACCAGTTATAGAGCAACAGGTTTATTGGAAATCATCAGCCTTCAGAGTGCTGCTCATAATTGAATGGGAGAACAGGAAAGAGGGACCAGGTGGTCTTTTCCTTCTCCTAATTCATATGTTCCCGTTTATTCCTCAATCCACTGAGACAACATTTTGATAAAAATGTTTTATTCTTCTGTTGAAATGTCTCCTCCAAGGCCCCAACCCTCCTATCTCTGCAACTAACTCACGACTACAACTCCCATTGACAGTGATCCACTGATTCCTGTCTTTACACATACCTGCCCTTTGGCCTTTGCATTTCTGCCATGACTTCAGTCAGAATATTGTGTGCAGTTCTGGAATCCACATTATCGCAGTGATGTGGTTGCAATGGAAAGGGTGCACAGGAGATTTACCACAATGTTGCCCGGGCTGTAGAGTTTCAGTTAAGAAGAGAGTTTGGACAGAATGTTTTCCTTAGACCAGAGGAATTTGAGAGGGGACTTGATGGAGATGTATAAGATTGTGAGGGGCACAGACAGGATAGACAGGAACCCTTTGATGCAGGGTTCAATTACCAGGGACACAGATTTACACTAAGGGGCAAGAGGCTTAGAGGAGATGTGAGGAAAAACGTTTTCATCCAGAGGGTGGTGAGAATCTGGAACTCACTGCCTGTGATGATGGAAGAGGTAGAAACCTTCATTACATTTTAAGAAGTGTTTCGTTCTTGCTGAGGTTATGGAGCAATCACCTGAGTTAGTAAGGAAAAGTTCTTCAACAATGGAAATTCAGGCATTCAAAGCTTTTCACCATAAGGTAATGGACTTAGTTCTGGCTTTAACAGGAACAGCACTCTTTGTGAAGGTCTTGAAGGAGGTCATAGATAAAAAGGTACTGCAGATGCTGGAGAATCCGAGATAACAAGCATGGGGCTGGATGAACACAGCAGGTCAAGCAGCATCATAGGAGCAGGAAAACTTGACGTTTCGGGCCTAAACCCTTCATCAGAAATGGGGGAGAGGATAGGTGGAGAGGAGGCAGACAAGTCGAAGAGGCGGGGATGGAGCCAGTAAAGGTGAGTGTAGGTAGGGGGGTAGGGAGGAGATAGGTCAGTCCAGGGAGGACGGACAGGTCAAGGGGGCGGGATGATGTTAGTAGATAGGAGATGGGGGTGTGGCTTGAGGTGAGAGGAAAAACAGGTTAGGGAGGTGGAGATGAGCTGGGCTGGTTTTGGGATGCGGTTGGGGGAGGGGAGATTTTGAAGCTTGTGAAATCCACATTGATGCCATTGGGCTGCAGGGTTCCCAGGCTGAATATGATTTGCTGTTCCTGCAGCCTTCGGGTGGCATCACTGTGGCATTGTAGGAGGCCAAGGATGGACATGTCATCTGAGGAATGGGAGGGGGAGTTGAAATGGTTCGCGACTGGGAGGTGCAGTTGTTTGTTGCGAACTGAGCGCAGGTGTTCTGCAAAGCGGTCCCCAAGCCTCCGCTTGGTTTCCCCGATGTAGAGGAAGCCACAACGGGTGCAGCGGATGCAGTATACCACATTGGCAGATGTGCAGGTGAACCTCTGCCTGATGTGGAATGTCTTCTTGGGGCCTGGGATTGGGGTGAGGGAGGAGGTGTGGGGGCAGGTGTAGCACTTCCTGCGGTTACAAGGAAAAGTGCCGGGTGTGGTGGGGCTGGAGGGGAGTGTGGCGCGGACAAGGGAGTCGCGGAGGGAGTGGTCCCTCCGGAAGGCAGATAAGGGTGGGGAGGGAAAGATGTCTTTGGTGGTGGGGTCTGACTGTAGATGGCGGAAGTGTCGGAGGATGATGCGTTGGATCCGGAGGTTGGTGGGGTGGTATGTGAGGACGAGGGGGATTCTTTTTTGATTATTGTTGCAGGGACGGGGCGTGAGGGATGTGTTCCGGGAAATGCGGGAGACACGGTCGAGGGCGTTCTCGACCACTGTAGGGGGGAAGTTGCGGTCCTTGAAGAATGAGGACATTTGAGATGTGCGGGATTGGAAAGTCTCATCCTGGGAACAGATGCGGCGGAGGCGAAGGAATTGGGAATAGGGGATGGCATTTTTGCAGGAGGGTGGGTGGGAGGAGGTGTATTCCAGGTAGCTGTGGGAGTCAGTGGGCTTGAAATGGACATCTGTCTCTAGGTGGTTGCCTGAGATGGAGACCGAGAGGTCCAGGAAGGAGAGAGAAGTGTTGGAGATGGTCCAGGTGAACTTCAGGTTGGGGTGGAAAGTGTTGGTGAATTGGATGAACTGTTCGAGCTCCTCGTGGGAGCACGAGGCGGCGCCGATGCAGTCATCAATGTAACGGAGGACGAGGTGGGGTTTAGGGCCAGTGTAGGTACGGAAGAGGGATTGTTCCACATAACC
>JAHRHZ010000017.1:52514393-52532649 GCA_024137785.1 Ginglymostoma cirratum
CTTCGACTTGTCTGCCTCCTCTCCACCTATCCTCTCCTCTATCCATCCTCTATCCGCCTCCCCCTCTCTCCCTATTTATTTCAGAACCCTCTTCCCCTCCCCCATTTCTGATGAAGGGTTTAGGCCCGAAACGTCAAGTTTTCCTGCTCCTATGATGCTGCTTGACCTGCTGTGTTCATCCAGCCCCATGCTTGTTATCTTGAAGGAGGTCATGTTGTGGCTGTAAAGGACATTGATTAGGCCACTTTGGAACACTGCGTTCAATTCTGGTCTCCCTGCTACGTTAAAGATGTTAAACTTGAAAGGGTTCAGAAAGGATTTGCAAGTTTGTTGCTAGGGTTGGAGGGTTTGAGCTAGAAGCAGAGGCTGAATAGGCTGGGGCTGTTTTCCCTGGAACATCAGAGGCTGAGGGGTGACCTTATAGCAGTTTATAAAATCATGAGGGGCATAGATAGGGTGAATAGCCAAGATCTTTTCTCTGGGGTAGGATATAAGTTTAAGGTGAGCATGGAAAGATTTAAAAGGTCCTAAGGTGGTGTGTGAATGGAATGACCTGCCAGAGGAAGTGGTGGAGACTGGTACAATTATCGCATTTAAAAGGCATCTGGATGGCTATATAAATAGGAAGAGTTTGAAGGGATATGGGCTAACTTTTTTAAAATTCATTCATGGAATGTGGGCATTGCTGACCAGGCAACATTTATTGCCCATCCCTAATTGCCCAGAGGGTAGATAAGAGTCAACCACATTGCTGTTGGTCTGGAGTCACATGTAGACCAGGCCAGGTAAGGATGGCAGTTTCCTTCCCTAAAGGGCATTAGTGAACCAGATGGGTTATTCTTGACAATCAACAATGGATTCATGGTCATCATTATATTCTTAATTCCAGATATTCCAAATGCTGGCAAATGGGGTTAGATCAGTTAGGGAAACCAGGTTGGCAAGGATGAGTTGGACTAAGGGTCTGTTTCTGCGCTGTACATCTCTATGACTCTATAACTCTATGTCAGGTCATTGCTTGACTAGTCTGTGAGACAGCTCTCGCATGTCAACCTGATATTCTAAATAAATCTAGTCCCATTTGCCAGCATTTGGCTCATATGCCTCTAAACCCTCCCTATTCATATACCCATCCAGATGCCTTTTAAATGTTGTAATTGTATCAGCCTCCACCACTACCTCTGGAAGCTCATTCCATACACGTACCATCCTCTGCATGCTCACAGAATCATACCTTACAATGTCCCATCACTATCCCTGGATGTGTCCTGTCCCACTGGCAGGACAGACCCAGCAGAGGAGGCGACACAGTGGGATACAGTTGGGATGGTGTTGCTCTGGGCGTCCTCAACATTGACTCCGGACCCCTAGAAGTCTCATGGCTTCAGGTTAAACGTGGGTAAGGAAACCTCTTGCTGATTACCACACACCGTCCTCCCTCAGCTGATGAATCAGTAGTCATCACTTAGAGGAAACACTGAGAATGGCAAGGGCACAAAATGTACTCTGGGTGGGGGATTTCAATGTCCATCACCAAGAGTGGCTCGGAAGCAGTGCTACTGATCGAGCTGGTCGGCTCCTAAAGGACATAGCTGCTAGACTGGGTCTGTGGCAGGTGGTGAGGGAACCAACAAGAGGGAAAAACATACTTAATCTCATCCTTACCAATATGCCAGCTGCAGATCTATCTGTCCATGACAGTATCGGTAAGAGTGACCATAGCACAATCCTTTTGGAGACAAAGTCCTGCCTTCCCATTAAGAATAACTTCCGTTGTGTTGTATGGCACTATCACTGTGCTAAATGGGACAGACTTCACACAGATCTAGCAACTCAAGACTGGGCATCCATGCGGCGCGGTGGGCCATCAACAGCAGCAGAATTGTACTCCAGCACAACCTGTAACTTCATGGCCCGGCATATCCCCCACTCGACCATTACCATCAAGCCAGGGGATCAATCAAAATGCTAGGCTGCTGCTCAGGTCCATGTACGTGGTATTGGTGGGCCCGACCCAAGGCCCATGGCAGCAACATTGATTGATCTGGACATTTTCTTTTCCTTTTGTTTCTGTTTCTTTAATTTAGGCTCTTGTTTTTATTCTATAGTGCGCTGCACTCCTATACATAACGGTTATGAATAGTGGTGGTCAATTAAGCAACTTTTGAGCCTGTGATTAAGGCTAAAAATAAGCTGAATACACCTGCCCCTGGACAGCTGTGATACACTGACCGGGCTGTAGGAACCTCTCCAGCTTTATTCTGCCCGCTCAGTTTGAAAATGGTGACCTTTCCAAAAAATGGGACATTCATTTAAAATATAGCAAAAGTAACATTGAAAATAATGACTGTCTGAGGGCAATTATAAGACATCTATCTGATTATGTGACTTAGGGAGAACTCCAGATTATAAGAGGGAATCTAAATTGATTGCAAAGGTTTGACATTCTCAAGATGTTGCTGAAACTCTGACATCGGCCTTTTTTAATGTCAATGTTTATAAATATGTGTGTGTCATGGCAGATACAGATACAGAAGTCAGTGAATGTCAGTGATACTTGAGTGATGGAAAGTATGGATCATCAAAATAGAGCCCCAACTTTGTAATCAGGAAGAAAATTTAGTATCAGCTATATCTGTGTAACTGGCACTAAATGATGATTTATTTATTGTCACTTGAAATTTACAGGGAATTCTACAGTAAATTACAGTGAAAAGCTTCAACAAGCACCACAATTCTGCAGCATTTTGAATAGTTTAAGAATAAAAAGGATAAAAGATATAACTGAAAGAGAGGACTTAGCCAACTCACCAACGACGCCCTGGGCACCAGCCTGCTCCACTGTCTCCCTGTCACCTGGGCAGCTGTGATACACTGACCAGGCTGTGGACCCACCAACGTACAGCCGCCACTCATTAGGTGTCATCTCCCCCTTCACCCTTTGGCCCTGCTTGCTGATGCCGCTGCCAATGCTGGGTACCGTGTGGAACACGCACTCACCCCACAACCAGGAGTCTCCAGCTGCCATTACCACCTTGATGATGCCAGGAGTCCCTGACTGCGCTGCCAGACCAGGCAGTCACCACCACCTCGCTAAGACACCTGCTCCAGGTGCCCTCCTCTGAAATGCTGCCTTGCCAGTGTGGACATCTTGAGAAGTCCGCCTCTGCCTCCAGTCACCGTGAGGAGCCACCTCCGTCGCCACTGCCCACCACCTGGAGGAGCTGCCATTCTGCGCACGGCCTGCTCTAGCTGTCACACTGATGTTGACGAGTAACCTGCTGCAAAAGGCTCCAAATAAAATAAAAATGGAATAAAATAATGAAAGAACAAGAGCAGAAGTGAAAAGAAATGAAGAGAAACAAAAGCTCATGGGAGCACATGTGCCCCAGGCAAGAGCCTGTGTGCACCGTGCTACTTCACCACCATCTTGAATCACTCGATTGCTGTCATTCAGTTATAATGTTGACAATTTTTCTTTCAAATGCAGCATTTATAGAATCTGCTCGTTTCAAAAGGGGTTTTTCACAACAAAGGCATTTAACTTCTCCAATGAAACGACAATGGTCCATAAACTAGCAGTGACAATGGGGGCCTCAGCATGATGTTGCAGTCCATATTTATCAGTGTCTCTAACAATCCATAGCTTCCTGCCCATAATTATTGGCACCTTAAGGATGCCGACATGTACCAACCCTTACTGAGAACTTGCAGAAACCTTCTAACAGCTTTGTAATCTTCTTGTTGCAAGGGTGACAACATTCCTGATGTGTGTTCCAGGGCAAGTGATTCCCACATCAGTGAGGAGGTTACACTTATTTAGGGAGTGTCCTTATAGCATCTCTTCTGCCCTCCCAGCTATAGCTTTCCATTGCGGAGATCCACAAGGCCACAACAGATAAGAGCTGAATTAGGCCACTTGGCCCATTGAGTTCTGAATGAAGGTGATACTTTCCAGATTGCATGCATCTGACATTGCAGAGTGTGATTCATTTCTGGAAAGACCCCTGAGTGAGCTATATACCTGGTGTAATTGGACACTATTCCCCCGCAGGCAGTCTTTCTGCTCATTTCTGCCTAACTGTGCAATGCAACCTCTGTCAACGTTGTTAGCTTCTGTATTAACCTGTGTGAGTTAGTGAACAGGTAAAAGGGGAAATTCCAGTCACATTTAGTCATTTCATCTTGAATTTCTAGGTTGTTAATGAAGAAGTGGGAGCTCTAATACTCAAACCATCTGTTAGCTCAGCATTACAGCTAACTCCAGACAGAATTTAGTCTTCAACCACTGATTCTCATTTTCAGTGTAATGTATATTTGGGTGAAGCGAAAACCAATGTTATCTGGCTGTAAGGCTTGGGTAGCTGGTCAGTTCACATCATGAGGGTATTTCAGTAAAATAATGCAAATTTTCAAAGCAACATACTACTGCCCTTACCATTGAAGTGACACCGAAAAGAGGATGTTATGTTATTTGTACGGATACAGTTTCAGATTTGATGGAACAAAAACAGAATTAGCTGGAAAAGCTCAGCAGGCCTGGCAGCATGTGTGGGGAGAAATCAGAGTTAACGTTTCTTCCTCAGTTCTGAGGAAGGGTCACTCAATCCAAGATGTTAATTTTGATTTCTCTCCACACATGCAGCCAGACCTGCTGAGCTTTGCCAGCAATTTCTGTTTTTGTTTCTGATTTACAGCAACGGCAGCTCTTGCTGTTTTTATTCCGATTTGATGGAGACGGATTGACAGAGAGAAACCACAGAGACTGAACATTCATGCATTTTTTTCCTTCTTGATAAGGTTTTAGTTCAGAAACGTAACATTCCCCTGGATCAAGGACCTTATCACTGCTGAATCCAACCCGAAATCAACTTCATAACAAGCCTTTAGGTTTCCGTTAGGCATCTCATTTGGCTAAACAGTACAATCAGGGTGAAGATGGCGTGTTCGGTGCCATATTACACATAAAGATCTATTAAAGACACCCTCACCAGGTTTGTTCAAGGGACAAAAACTTGAAATCAAAAATGTAACTGAAGGTAAGTAATTTAATCTTTCTCACTGAGTAGGAATTGACAGATGTGGAGGTGCTTGATCCCCTACAGTTTGCCTACCAACACAACAGGTCCACAGAGGATGCTGTATCCCTAGCCCTGCATTCAGCCTTGGAATATCTGGACAACAAAGACACCTACATCATACTCCTGCTCGTTGACTACAGCTCCGCCTTCAACAGCATTATCCCCTCCAGACTCTGTGACCTTGCTTTCCGCTCCGCCCTCTGTAACTGGATCCTCAGCTTCCTGACCAACAGACTGCAATCAGTGAGGATAGGTAACTGCACCCCCTCCACTATAACAGTCGACGCTGGAGCCCCCCCCAAGGATGTACCCTCAGCCCCGATTCTGTGTTGCCAAACTCTGAACGAACGCCATCTACAAGTTTGTTGATGACACCATCATGTTAGGACAGATATCAAACAATGACGAGTCAAAATACATAACGGAGATAAAAGTGCCATTTTGCAATGATAACAATGTCTCTCTCAATGTCAGCAAAGCTAATGAACTGATCATTGACTTTAGGAAGAATGGAGGAGGGCACAGCCCTATTGATATCAATGGAGCCGATGTTGAGAGGGTTGAGAGTGTCAAGTTCCTTGGAATGATGGCAATCAACAACCTGTCCTGGACTTCCCACTTGGATGCGACAGTCAAGAAGCCACAACAATGCCTCTTCTTCCTCAGGCAGCTCAGGAAATTTGGAATGTCCATAAGGTTCCTCACCAACTTCTACAGATGCACCACTGAAAACATACTGTCTGGGTGCATAATGGCCTGGTATGGCAACAGCTCTGCCCAGGACCGTAAGAAACTACAGAAGGTGGTGTGCACAGCCCAGACCATCATGGAAGCCAACCTTCCATCCATGGACTCCATTTACACGGCTCGCTGCCACGGAAAGGCGGCCAACATCATCAAAGACCCATAGCACCCTGGTAACAATCTCCTACAACCTCTTCTGTCAGGTAGGAAATACAGAAGCTTGAACACACACACCAGCAGGTTCAGGAACAGCTTCTTCCCGGCTGTTATTCAACTAAGAATGGACTCTAACTTCAAATAATGTTGATCTTTTTGATGTTGATCTTGCTTGGTGCACCTCTTGTGCAGTGTAACCTGTATGCCTCACGCTGTTTAAGTTTTTCTCACTCCATCATCTCTATGTCTTTGCTTACTAAGATCTGCCTGTACTACTCGCAAACAAAGCTTTTCACTGTACATGTGACAATCAATCAATAAAATAGCCAAAATAGGCCATCTGGTCATATCAAGGTTTCTAAAGATCCAAATAGATCACATCCACTGGCTCTCCTTGTCTACAAATGGGGAGGCAATGGCCTAGTGGTATTATCGCTGGACTATTCATCCAGAGACCCAGATAATGTTCTGGGGACCCAGGTTTGAATCCTGCCATGGCAGATGATGGAATTTGAATCCAATAAATATCTGGAATTAAGAGTCAAATGATGACCGTGAATCCATTGTCAATTGATGGAAAAACCCACCTGGTTCACTAATGTCCTTTAGGGAAGGAAACTGCCATCCTACCTGGTCTAGCTTACATGTGACTCTAGACCCACAGCAATATGGTTGACTCTTAACTGTCCTCTGGACAATTAGGGGTTGGCGATAAATACTGCCTAGCCAGTGATGCCCACATCCCGTGAATGAAAAATGGAATAAAGGACATTGCCTTCTCAAAGAATTGTAACAGATTTGTCGGGCTTACTCAGCCCAACTTAACCACACTCTTCCAAGTGCTCCGCAATCTCATCCTTAATAATGGAGTCTATAATCTTACCAATGACTGAGGTCAGGCTAACTGGTCTGTAGTTTCCTGTTTTCTGCCTCCTTCCCTTCTTAAACAGGAATGCTACATTAGCCATTTTCCAGTCTTCTGGGACCCTTCCCGACTCCAGTGATTCCTGAAAGATTACCACCAATGCCTCTACAATCCCCTCAGCTATTTCTTCACAACTTTGGGCGTAGTCCATGTGGTCCGGATGATTTACCCACCTTCAGAGCTTTCAGCTTCCCCAGTACCTTCTTCTTAGTGATGGCCACGACACTCACCTCTGCCCCCCTGACTCTCTTGAAGGTCTGGTATGTTGCTGGTGTCTTCCCCTGTGAAAACTGATGCAGAGCATCTGTTCAGTTCCTCTGCCATTTCTTTGTTCCCCGTTACTACTTCTCCAGCCACATTTTCCAATGGCTCAATGTCCGGCCTTGCCCATCTCTTACCTTTTATATATCTAAACTACAACAAATGTGCCTCCATGGTTAGCACTGCTGCCTCACAGCACCAGGGACTCAAGTTTGATTCCACCCTCGGGCAACTGTCTGTGTGGAGTTTGCACATTCTCCCCGCTTCAGCGTGGGTTTCCTTCCGGTACTCCGGTTTCCTCCCACAGTCCAAAGATGTGCAGATTATGTGGATTGGCCATGTTAAATTGTCCGTAGTGTTCAGGGATGTGTAGGTTGGGTGAATTAGCTGTGGGAAATGTGGAGTTACAGAGACAGAAGGGGTATATGGTCTGGACGGGAAGCTCTTCGGAGGGCCAGTGGGCTGAATGATTTCTATCCGCACTGTAGGGATTCTAAGATAAATAAACTCTTGCAGTTTTTTTATGTTACTAGCTAGCTTACATTTCCTCATATTTCAACTTATCCCCTTTTTTTAAGTTATCCTTGGCTGTTTTTTAAAGGTTTCCCAATCCTCTGGATTCCTACTAATCTTCACCACATTGTGTGTTTTCTGTTTTGCTTTTACACTGTCCATGACTTTCCTTGACAGCCGTGGTTGCCTCATCCTCCCCTAAATATGTTTCTTCTTCCTTGGGATGAATTTCTGCTGTGCCTCCTGAATTACCTCCAGAAACTCCTGACATTGCTGCTTCCCTGCTAGGCTCCCCTTCCAATCAACACTGACCAGCAACTCCCTCATGTCTCTTCACTCAATTATAACCTCCTGCTCAAACTGCAGGGCGAATTCAATCATATTGTGGCTGCTGGCCCCTAGGGGTTCCCTCATGTAAAGCTCCCTAATCAAGTCTGTCCCATTACATATCACCAAATCCAGAATTACCCTGTTCCCCATTGGGCTCTATCACAACCTTCTCCAAAACAACAATCTCATAGACTTTCCACAAAATCCTTTTGTTGCAATTTGCTACCAACCTGATTTTCCCAGTCCATCTGCATGTTGAAGTCCCCCATGATTGTTGTAACCGCTCGGAGTATAACATAACACAGATAACCCAGTGTGGAGCTGGAGAAACACAGCAGGCCAGGCAGCATCAGAGGAGCAGGAAAGCTGACGTTACGGGTCGGGACCCTTCTTCAGAAAATTTTCTGAAGAAGGGTCCCGACCCAAAACATCAGCTTTCCTGCTCCTCTGATACTCTCTGGCCTCCTGTGTTTCTCCAGCTCCACACTGGGTTACCCCTGACTCCAGCATCGGTAGCTCTTACTATCTCGGAGTGTAACACTTGTTTAGGGAATCTTATATCAGTACATGGACAATGTGGCTCACTGATTGTAGTGCCTCAGTACTGTGGATATTGGCTTGCGACAGGACATTCACATTGAATGCCTAGGCTACAAGTATTTTCGCAAGATTTTATGAAGGCAGCACTGCTGATAACTCTCCAAGGATTTGAGATATCTGCTGTACATGCTCCTTGTTTCTGATCCATACAGGAGGTTGGCAGCACACCATGAGCTTGGTGTTGGGTTTAAGGACTCAGTCTCTGAACATTCTGTTTCTCAGGCAGCTATAGCTGCATTGATGCATTGGAGTCAGTGTTGGATTTCATCATCAAGTTCTATTTGCATCCTTTTGTAAAAGGACGTTCCTGATGTATGGAAAATGATCCACATTGTCCAGGGACTCACCATGGATTTTGATGATCAGGGTACAGTGTAGTAATGCAGGAATGGGCTGTTTTTCTGGATGTTTAGTGAATGCATTGACAATAGTTTGTATCTTGGTGCTGAATGTGTGCCTATGCATGCCTGTGATAGAGGGCTGTAGAGTACTGGGTAGGCATGCTCACTGATAAAGAAACTTATCAGGATTTCAGGATCAATTCTCTGCAGGACTGAAATTTTGTTGGAGTTCAGCAAGGAACACAATGACGTGAATAGTGCCAGATGTGGGTAGGAGGTATTTTGCTGCCTTATTGATTTTCAATGGCTTCTGTTACCCAGCACCTCAGACTGAAAATCCTGATCCTTCTGTTTAATGTTCCTCACAGCTTCACCCCTTCCTTTATCTGTAACCTCCTATACTCCTATTACTGCCTCTCTAAACTGTCTTTCCCCAGCTGGGGCCTACAGCATGGGGGAAGTCCCCAAACATTCCTCTGCCTCTTCTCCTTCATCTCCTGAAAGATCCTCCTTGAAACTTACCTGTCATCACAAAGACAATCGGGTGAAAGGCTGAACAATAAATATTGCCAGACAATCTTCCCCCATGGTGAGTTGAATGTGTTTGAATCGCTCCACTGTGGGAACAGGCTATTCAGCCCAACTAGTCCACACTAACTCTCTGAGGAGCATCCCATCCAGACTCATTCTCCACCCTATCCCTGTGGCTAACCCACCTGGCCTGCATACCCCTGGATGATTTAGCATGGCCATTCCTCCTAACCTGCACATCTTTAGACTGTGGGAGGAAAACCAGAGCACCCAGGGGAAACCCGTGCAGACACGGGGAGATTGTGCAAACTCCACACAGCCTGAGTCTAGAATTGAACCTTGGTCACTGGCACTGTGAGGCAGAAGTGCTAACCACTGAGCCGAGACTGCGTTCTCAATAAACATTGCAGGTTCCTGGCTGTTTACCCTCCTCAGCAAGAGAGTCTGGGAGTGCTTTCCAACATCAGTTAACACATTTTAAAGAAATGAGAATGCCATTAGTAATCAGCCCTGAAAAAGAGTCAGACTGCATTCTGTTTTTCTCTCTCTGTAGACGCTGACAGACCTGTTGAATTTCTCCAGCATGCTCTATTTTGATTCCAGATTTCTAGTATCTGCAGTATTTTGCATTTATAACTGATTATGTAGTCTGGGCATCAAAGGGGCTGTTGAGGTGCAGTGGTAGCATCCATACCACTTAACTAGGAGTACTGGGTTCAAGTCTTACCTGCTCCAGAGATGTATGTACTAACATCACTGAAAAGGGGTTGATTAGAAAGTGTCTCTAGGCTGGACATTAAACCCAGGCTATTCTGATCATGTGGGATTATAAAGAAGAATACCAGGCTGTCCCTTTGCCTACCATCCTATCAGGAAAACTCCTCGCTACCATTTTCATTGTGAGCCTGCCAGAACGTTGACACTCCTCTCAAAGCCACTGATTGTTTTTGGCATATCTCCTGCATCGTGTGAGCTCCGACCAGTTGGACCATCTGTCCACAGCTTTAGATACTTTCTTTGTGTTGACCAGGTACCTGAGCTGGCATTATCTCCCAGCCAGCAGGTCTTTGATGCCTTTCATTAGTCTTAGCCCATCTGGGAACAAATGGCCTGGTTTGAACGCTGCAGCACAGGGGAGACAGCTCAAACTGAGCGCTACAGCAAACAAGGAGCAGAAAAGCCACAGGGCATGGAATGTAAACACAACACATTTTGATCTGGTATACAGGACAATAGAGGCAAGGAAATGGTAAAACTTGTAAAAACATAGGTTAGGAATGCATTGGTAAAGGGGTTGCATATTCGTGGAAGCAAAAGTTTTACAAATAATACTAGTTACTCTTCAGGCAGGGGTCTCAACAGCGCTAAATAAAAACTAAAAGAACTGCGGATGCTGTAAATCAGGCAAAAAAACAGAAGTTGCTGGAAAATCTCAGCAGGTCTGGGAGGATCTGTGAAGGAAAAAAATCAGAGTTAATGTTTTGGGTCAGGGTTCTGAGGAAGGGTCACAGGACCAGAAACATTAACTCTGATTTTTTCTTCACAAGTGCTGCCAGACCTGCTGAGCTTTTCCAGCAACTTCTGTTTTTGTTCTCACCAGCACTGTTTGTAACAGAGAAGAAGAAACAAGTTTTCATTGAGAGCTTGTTCCTCAGAACAAGGCTGACACTTGCTCATGGTAAGGAGCTACATGTTGGTCTTTGATCTTGGGCAGGCTGTGATACTGAAGCTTTGCCCCACTTTGATCCAGATCACCCAGGAGACCGTGCCAATCTGTGGAGCTGCCATCAGCAGGCACGTGGATGTGTTTGAAAATTGATAGTCAACACCTTCCATGGCCATCAGATCCTGAGATGGAGGTTCTGGCCCAAAGACAGGTGGTGATGGTGCTGGTGGTGGGGGTGGTGGTGGGGGTGGGAGTTGGTGGCGGTGTGGGGGGCAGGTGCAGTTATCGTAGGATTCCTCAGCCATAGCCCCCTCCCCGAATAAAGAAGGAAAATCCTTGGTCAGGCCGTGCATGATTTCCTGATTTGAGGGCAATTAGGGATGGGAAACAAATACTGCCCTTGCCAGTGACACTCTCATCCCATGAAAGAATAAAGAGAACAGTCTGGGCGTGGGTTTCAGTGCCAAAGTGGGTTGTAATGAAATGTTACAGTGCTGATGAGATGCTGCTGTAAGTATTTTCGGCATTTTTTGAATTTTGGAAATGCTTTTGACGTGGAGAAATTACCGAAGGCATTGCGGGAAGTGTAGGAAGGCTGAAATGGACCTCAAGCCAAAGGAGAATATTTGATAGGATGGCTAAAGAATTGTAATCAAAGCGGGAAACGTAATTGAGGAGAGAGAAGTGAAATGGAGAGGATGCCAAGATTCATTTTAACAGTGAAGCCACAAACGTTGGGGACTAGTGCAAAGAGTGACAGTGGGCTGGACGTACTGGGGGCTGTACAGAGGAGCCAACTGGTCTCAGAGGGCACTAGGACTGGACAAGGTTTCAGAGGTAAGGAGAAGTGAGGGGTTAGAGCAGCAAAGTTTGAAGGAGGGCGCAGACTCTTTATATTTACATTTATTTTGGCCAGTTTTCAACTGCAGCTGTTTTGTTTTTATTGCTTGACAATATTTTGAGTTACAGTCATCTTGCAGAATCCCAGATAACTGGCTTGTACGTAGCAGTAGGATCCCTTGTGTGAAAACAGCTAAAGTCTGTATAAATAGGCTAAGCTGGAAGTGATTTTCTCAGAGGCTAAGTAAGAACATGAGAAGCTAGGAATGCGAAAAGGTCATTCAGCTGATTTTGCTTCCCCTCTCATTTAGTTCATGCACATGTAATGATCTGGTTGTAATGTAGACAGCAAATCATAGGAAAAGAATGGGGAGTGCTACCCTCAGCACACTGTTCCTCTTTGTGATGTTATTATGTGGAGGAATTACATAATACCATGTCAAAATGTCTGATAGCTACCAGGCAGCTTCAAACTATTCCAATCGGAAGGCTGTTTCATATAATGTTAGTCTTTGTGTTCCACTGCATGGGTCTGATCAGAAGCCAGTGTGGCTGAGGACCCATGCACCCTGTAATTGTCATTGCAACTGGAACACTGAAGGCTCCAAATCTATAAGAACTCCAACAGATTCCTGGGATTCCTTAACGAGGCGCTGGGACAGAAATCGTGATGTGACCCCTCGGACCTGCCGGACACTGTGACATCAGCTGATGATTGACGTCATGATGTAATCACTGTGTGTGTGAGATGGAGTGTCAATCATTCACCTGGAATTTCCCTGGGTACAGGAGCAAGTCTCAATATCTCCTCCCTACCCCCCCACCTACACTCACCTTTACTGGCTCCATCCCTGCTTCTTTGACTTGTCTGCCTCCTCTCCACCTATCCTCTCCTCTTTCCATCTTCTATCCGCCTCCCCCTCTCTCCCTATTTATTTCAGAACCCTCTTCCCCTCCCCCATTTCTGATGAAGGGTCTAGGCCTGAAACGTCAAGCTTTCCTGCTCCTAATGATGCTGCTTGGCCTGCTGTGTTCATCCAGCCCCACACCTTGTTATCTGTAAAAGCAAGTGTTTTGCAGCCTTAGCTGTTTTCCCATGATCCAGACTACAATATTAAAGTACATTGGGAGACTTCATTAACACTTCTCATATATCACCTGGCAATTTTTAGGATATATGGCAATTTTGTACAACAGGGCAATCCAATCCAGCCCATTACAGCTCCATCAGTCAGTAAACAGAAAGTAAAAGTCATCGAGATGGACAACAAGCCAACAGTGATAGCTGCCCATTGATTCCCAGCTTGAGTTCTATCAGGAGGAGCAGGATCCACGGCCTGTTGAAGCCCAATTATAGACAAAAGATCTGGATTGCAGAGCTGAGCTGAGAGCATTTGATCTTCAAGGATTTGACGGAGTGTGATGTCAAGGAATCCAACTTGAATTGGAATCACTGGGAATCAGATGGAAACCTTTTCCCTGGTCGAAGTTTCGTTGAGATAAAGGAAAACCAATTATTTGCTTCAGGCTTATTCCCAGGACCATCTCTGCAGGTGTTCCTCAGGGTAGTGTCCTTGGCCCAACCATGTTCAGCTGCTTCATCAATGACCTTCCCTCCATCGTAAGGTCAAAATTGGGGATGTTCGCCGATCATTGCACAATGTTCAGCACCATTCGTGACGCCTCAGTTACTATGACCACCATCAATAAGAGACAATCTAACCACAACCCCTTGACTTTCAACAGTGTTACCATCGCCGAATCCTCCTGTATCAATATCCGGGATGTTATCATTGACCAGAAACTCAACTGGACTCACCACATTAACACAGTAGCTACAAGAGCAGGCCAGAATCTATGAATACTGCGGCAAGTAACTCACCTCAGGTTTGCTTCCACCCTTGGGTGGCTGTCTGTGTGGACTTTGCACATTCTCCTTGTATTTTTTTAGGATCCCTCCAGGTACTCTGGTTTCCTCCCGCAGTCCAAAGATGTTCACGGTAGGTGATGGCCTCATGGTCTTATCGCTGGACTGTTAATCCAGAAACCCAGGTAGTTTTCTGGGACCTGGGTTCGAATCCTGCCGCAGATGTTGGAAATTCTATTCAGTAATAATCTGGAAATAACTGTCTCATAATGACCATGAATCCATTGTCAGGAAAATCCATCCTGTTCACTAATGTTCTTTAGGGAAGGAAACTGCCATCCTCACCTGGTCTAGTCTACATGTGACTCCAGACTCAAAGCAATGTGGTTGACTCAACTTCCCTCTGCGCAATTAGGGGTTAGGTGGATTGGCCATGCTAAATTGCCTGTAATGTGCAGGCTAGGTGGGTTAGCCATGGGGAATGCAGGGATAGGGTGGGGGGTGGTGGGTCTGGGTGGGATGCTCTTCAGAGGGCTTGATGGGCTGAATGGCCTGCTTCCACATTGTAATGTTTCTATTCTATTCATACTCCAGTCCTTTCTTATTTGGAAAATCGCAGTTTGATTAGAAATAGTCAGCATGGCTTTGTGAAGGGCAGGTCATGCCTCACAAGCCTTATCGAATTCTTTGAGGATGTGCCAAAACACATCGATGAAGGTAGAGCAGTGGATGTGCTGTATATGGATCTTAGCAAGACATTTGATAAGGTTCCACATGGTAGATTCATTCAGAAAGTAAGGGGGCATGGGATTCAGGGAAATTTGGGCTGTCTGGATACAAAACTGGCTGTCCAATGGAAGACAGAGGGTGGTAGTAGATGCAAAGTATTCAGCCTGGAGCTCGGTGACCAGTGGTGTGCCGCAGGGATCTGTTCTGGGACCTCTGCACTTTGTGATCTTTATAAATGACTTGGATGAGAAAGTGGAAGGATGGGTTAGTAAGTTTGTCGATGACACGATGGTTGGTGGAGTTGTGGACAGTGTGTAGGGCTGTTGTAAGTTGCAATGGGACATTTACAGGATGCAGAGCCGGGCAAAGAAGTGGCAGATGGAATTCAACCCAGAAAAGTGTGAAGTAATTCATTTTGGAAGGTCGAATTTGAATGTAGAATACAGGGTTAATGGTAGGATTCTTGGCAGTGTGGAGGAACAGAGGGATCTTGTGGTCCATGTCCATAGATCCCTCAAAGCTGCTATCCAACATGACAAGATTATAAAGAAGGAGTATGGTGTGTCGGCTTTCATTGGCAGGGGAATTGAATTTAAGAGCCACGAGGTTACGCTGCAGCTCGATAAACTTCTGGTTAGACCACACTTGGAATATTCTGTTCAGTTCTGGTGGCCTCATTATAGGAAAGATGTGGAAGCTTTAGAGAGGGTGCAGAGGAGATTTACCAGGATACTGCCTGGCTGGAGGTCAGGTCTTATGAGGAAAGGTTGAGGGAGTTAGGGCTTTTCTCATTGGAGCGAAGAAGGATGAGAGGTGATTGAATAAGGTGTACAAGATGATGAGAGGCATTCATAGAGTGGATAGGCAGAGACTTTTTTCCAGGGTAGAAGTGACTATTTCAAGGGGGCATAATTTTAAGGTGATTGGAGGAAGGTATAGGGGAGATGTCAGAGGTAGGTCCTTCACATGGAGAGTGGTGGGTGTGTGGAATGCGCTGCCGGCAGTGGTAGTGGAGTCAGATACTTTAGAAACTTTGAAGCAACTCTTGGATAGGCACATGGAGGATAGTAAAATGTAGGGTATGCAAGGATAGATTGATCTTCGTAGGAGAATAGGTCGGCACAACATCATGGGCCGAAGGGTCTGTACTGTGCTGTACTGTTCTATGTTCAATATAAAGGCCAGCATTCCGTTAGCTTTATAGAATATTTTTTTCACCTGCTTGCGACAGTTTAAAGATCTATACACCTGAAATACCAAGTGTTTTTGGAAGCCCATCACATTGAACTTCGTATCTTCTGGAATATATCCCTATCTAACGTTTGAAAAATAAAGCTCATGTGATGTGGACATTGCTGGCCAGGCCTGCATTTATGGTCCATCCTTAATTGCCCTGAGGGCTGTTGAGAGTCATCCACATTGCTGTGGGTGTGGAGTCACATGTAGACCAGACCAGGTAAGGATTCCCTAAAGGGCATTTGTGAAGATGGGTTTTTCCCGACAATTGACAATGGATTCGTGGTCATCATTAGACTCTTAATTCATTATTTTTATTGAATTCAAAGTCCACCATCCGCCTGGTGGGATTTGAATCTGGATTCCTGGAGCATTACCTCAATTTCTCGAGTTATAGTTTGTGACATTACCAAACAACTATTGCCTCCCCACACAAAATGATCCAAATAGCTGTCCTGTAACACTGCCATATCCTCTTGCAGTGTAAGTCTATGTAACGCTGTCCTGAGCCCTCCCTGCTCAACAGCCCTCTGCACAGAAATTCCAATGGCTTTGTTGGTCCTAAACCCTGATACATTACCTGCTGACAGACTCTGTGCCCCCTTTCTGAGCCACTACCCCCTGCCTGAAACATTACTCTATCACTGAGGCGATATCCCCGACTAGCTGTGGTCCCACGTGACTCCAATAACAGACTGCTCCCCATGGACTCTCTGAAATGGTCAATTACTGGAAGTACAGGCCGTGTGTTTGTGGATAGAGGGCTGGTACATGCAGTCAGTCTGATTTTGACATAATTCTGTACCACACAGCGAGCTCCCTGTGGGGTTGATTGGTTGAATGTTCTGTGGTCCTTGCCATACCAAGCTGCCTGTCTCTCCCACAGTCTGAGCAGCACAGAGGCTGGGCAGTGCCAGTGCTGACAGCGGGCCAGGCAGCAGCAGAGGAGCAGGAACTTTGACATTTCAGCTCGGGACCCCTACACAGAATTTTCTTCAGGTCTTCAGATTTTCTGAAGAAGGGTACTGACCCGAAACGTCAACTTTCCTGCTCCTCTGATGCTGCCTGGCCTGCTGTGTTCCTCCAACTCCACACTGTGTTATCTCTGACTCCAGCATTGGCAGTTCTTACGATCTCTCAGTGCTGACAGCAGTGTGCAGTAAGGAAGCAACGTAATGGACCAAGGCTGGGAGCCTTCAAATATGTGCAAAGGTAAGTCAACACTAAGAAAACATCCTGACTAGGAAATAAATCACCATTCCTTCAGTGTCGCTGGGTCAAAATTCAGGAATTCCCTCCCTCAAGGCATTGTGTGTCTACCTATAGCACATAGACTACAGCGGTTTAAGAAGGAAGCTCACCACCACCTTCTCAAGGGGCGATTAGGAATGGGCAAGAAATGTTGACCCAGCCAGTGATGCCCACATTGCATAAGTGAATGAAAGAAAATTGCCTGTAGAAACTCAGCAGGTCTGGCAGTATCTGTGGAGAGTGAAATAGAGTTAATGCTTTGAGTCTGGTATGGCTCTTCTTTGAAACTGAAAGATCCTCGGACAGCACCTTCCAAAACCACAAACACTTTAATCCAGAAGGACAAGGGGCAGCAGATACATGGGAACACCACCCCCTGCAAGTTCCCCTCCAAACTAGTCATAATCTTCACTGGGAAGTATGTTGCCGTTCCTTTACTGTTGCTGAGTCAAAATCCTGGAATTCTTTCCCTAAGGGCATGGTGGGTCAACCTACAGCAGGAGGACTGCAGCAGTTCAAGAGGGCAGCTCACCACCACTTTCTCAAGGTGGCAACTAGAGATGCCCAATAAATGCTGCCCAGCCAGAAAAGCCCATGTCCTAATACTGAATAAAAAAAATGCTAAGGGCCATAGGATGTGTGTGGCGATGTAATATTAAACCATCCCGTGTCAGTGCATGAGACACGAGTCTCTCCCCATACACAAGGCAAGCTGGAAGAACATGGAAGTCTGAATTGTCCCTGAACTTGGGAGTGCTGAGAGAGTGAGGTGGTGTTGGATTTGTTCTAAGGGTGGACAGGATGGTATGGTGGAGCAGGAGGTTTGCTGATACTGATTTGCATGGGTCAATGGTTGAAGAGGACGGTTGAGTCACTGAAGGGCACAGATGTACAATAACCAGCAGAAACAGGTCAAGGTGCAGCCTATAATGCCCACTCTGATTGACTAAGCAGACATTTGCATCCGTCTATTTTCTCACGGCAGGGGAGGAGGATTGCACATGGCAGACAAAGAGGATGAGTTAGGAGATAACAAGCATGGGGCTGGATGAACACAGCAGGTCAAGCAGCATCATAGGAGCAGGAAAACTTGACGTTTCGGGCCTAAACCCTTCATCAGAAAAATCATGCACACATGTTTTTCTGATGAAGGGTTTAGGCCCGAAACGTCAAGTTTTCCTGCTC
>JAHRHZ010000017.1:52533049-52546348 GCA_024137785.1 Ginglymostoma cirratum
AGACCCAAAACGTTAACTCTGATTTTTCTTCACAGATGCTGCCAGACCTGCTGAGCTTTTCCAATAACCTTTTTCTCCCCATGTTATATTTACAGTTTTCTAATCCTCTGGTACTTTACCAGAATCTAAGGATTCCTGGAAGATTACTCCCAGTGCACCCTTTATCTCTGCAGCTGCTTCCTTTAATATCCTGGGATGCACCCCATCAGTTTCTATTGAATGATGACACCTTATTTCAACGAATTGGCATCTTATTAAGATCCCACATCCAATTCTCCTCTCCTTCCTGGAAATACTAGAGGATACAAATTCTCATCATGTAAATTGGAGTGGGTTCCTGGAAGCTGCATCTCACTGAATCCTTATCCAGTCCACCATCTACCTGCTTCTCTACACTAACATTCCAGCCTGCTCCATCACAACCAGTCAAAGGCACCTACGATATACATGCTTCCATCAGCTGCTTTGCATGGATACACACACAGATACAGACACATACGCAACCACACACAGACACACACACACACACACGCAGACAGGCACACACACTCAGACACAAATGCACAGACCCACACAGATGCACACACATGCACACAGACACAAACACAACACACATGCACACAGACGCACACACACATGCAGACATACACACACAAACACACACAACACATCATCAACACCAAAGCCATCTTCGCTTTCTTAGCTATCACCTACTTCATACTCTGCATACTTTACATTGCTTCTGGATATCTTACATTGCTTTTTAGTACATGTGATGTTTAGTGCTCAGTTACAGGATGCCAGTCTCTGCCTTGCATGGTCTTTTAGCAGAGAGAGATGGAGAGAGGCAGGCAACTTGTGATGGTGGGGTGAACAGGAAAGGGTATGGACATGAGATATCAGAGATAAAAGGTACTGCAGATGCTGGAGAATCCGAGATAACAAGCATGGGGCTGGATGAACACAGCAGGTCAAGCAGCATCATAGGAGCAGGAAAACTTGACGTTTCGGGCCTAAACCCTTCATCAGAAAAACATGTGTGCATGATTTTTCTGATGAAGGGTTTAGGCCCGAAACGTCAAGTTTTCCTGCTCCTATGATGCTGCTTGACCTGCTGTGTTCATCCAGCCCCATGCTTGTTATCTCGGATTCTCCAGCACCTGCAGTACCTTTTATCTAGGATGAGTTGGGATGTTGGTGAGGTCCCAATACACTGACACAACACCATTGCTGCTGCATAGTGAGATTCTGAAGTCACCATTTAAGGCATGAGGGAAAATCAGGAACATGTTTTGTGACATCAATAATCAGATTTTTTTTTGATTCTCACTGCATTTTCCCACTTTTCTGAGCATGATCCTGTCACACCAGGGAAGGTACACTCCTGGGATTGTATTCATCAGAGTTTAGAAGTTTGAGGGGAGATCTAATCGAAACTTACAAGATAATGCATGGCTTAGAAAGGGTGGACGCTGGGAAGTTGTTTCCGTTAGGTGGGGATACTAGGACACGTGGGCGCAGCCTTAGAATTAGAGGGGGTCAATTTAGAACGGGAATGAGGAGACATTTCTTCAGCCAGAGAGTGGTGGACCTGTGGAATTCATTGCCACGGAGCACAGTGGAGGCTGGGACGTTGAACGTCTTCAAGGCAGAGATTGATAACTTCTTGATCTCGCAAGGAATCAAGGGCTACGGGGAGAGTGCGGGTAAGTGGAGTTGAAATGCCCATCAGCCATGATTAAATGGCGGAGTGGACTCGATGGGCCGAATGGCCTTACTTCCACTCCTATGTCTTATGGTCTTATGGTCTTATGGTATAATTTCACATTTCATCCTTCTTCGTTCAGAGTCAGTCTCTCACACTGACACAGGAAGGAGGCTGAACCCGGTGAGTAGACACAAAACAGATGGTTGAGGTGGATAGCCAGCACAGAACCAGAGTGTGAGGCACAACACGAACAAATAAACAGAAAACCATCCAGTTGTGACTCATTGTGCCTGTAATGGTGTTCTGCAAGAGCAAACCGGCTCATCTCAATCTCCTCGTCTTTCCTCACCACTCAAGAGGAATGTCCTTCATCCTACTGAGACATTGACTCCACAACTAATACTTTTTGGGAAATGCTTAAAAAGCAGAATCTTGCCATTGGAAACAACAGATCTGAAGGAAAGATTAATAAAGAACAAAGAACAGTGCAGCACAGGAACAGGCCCTTCAGCCCACCAAGACTGCGCTGACACATTATGCCTTTCTAAACTAAAAACATTTTGTCTCTGAGCAGTCCTTATCCCTCCATTCACTGCCTATTCCCTATATCTGTCAAGGTGTCTCTTAAATGTTGCTATTGTACCCACCTCCACCACTTCCTCTGGCAGCACATTCCAGGCACTTACCACCCTCTGTGTAAAAAACCTGCCTCTCACATCTCCTTTAAACTTACGCCCTTTTATCTTAAACCTATGTCCCATAGTAACTGACATTTCTACCCTGGGAAAAAGACTGACTATCCATTTGATCCATGCCTCTCATAACTTTGTGAACTTCCATCAGGTTTCCCCTCATTCTTTGCCACTCAAGTGAAAGCAAAACAAGTTTGTCCAATCTCTTCTCATAGTCAATACCCTCCAAACCAGGCCACATCCTGCTAAATCATTTCAGTGCCCTCAGAAAGCCTCCATGCCTTTCTAATAGTGTGGCGACCAGAACTGGACACACTATTCCAAATGTGGTCCAACTAAAGTTCTATAAACCTGCAATATATGATCAATATAAGGCTAGCAGCCTGTAAATCAGTGTTAATGTGCACTAAGAAAGCAATTTTTATATTTTTTATACACTATGCCCTGAGTGATGAAGACAAGTATGCTTTATGACTTCTATGGTGGTCACCATTATCCACTTGTGTTGCCACTTTCAGGGAACTGTGTACCTGTACATCTTGATCTACCTGTATGTTAATGTTTCTAAAGGTTATGCCATCTACTGTATACTTCCGTCCTGCATCAGAGCTCCCAAAATACATCACTTCCCATTTGTCTGGATTAAATCCTATCTGTCATTTCTCCAACCAGGTCTCCAGCCTATCCAAATCCTGCTGTATCCTCTGGTAATCCTTCTCACTATCCATAGCTCCCCAATCTTTGTGCCATCTGCAGCTTTATTCATCAGACCACCTGCATTCTCCCTTCTAACTAACAGGAATCCCAGCGCTGATATCTGTGGAACACCACTGGTCACAGATCTCCAGTCAGAAAAACACCCTTCCTCTGCTACTGTCTGCCTTCTATGGCTAAGCCAATTCTGTATCAATTTTGCCAGCTCATTACGGATCCTATTTGACTTCAAAAAGAGCCCAGGCAATAAAATAATTCTTTGCTTGAAAGCTTTGTCGTTTGATTGGAATGTTTAAAAAATAATGTGTGAATGAATTACAAACTGAAGAGTTTGAAGTGAGGATGTTACTGACTAAGAACCAGGCACACAGCTGGATCAGCACATGTTCACATTCACCAAAGGACTCGTCCAAAAACTAAAGCAGCTGAAATAATATTACTTTTTATTTGACATTGATACCAATTGATACCAGGACAATATCTGTAGAGTTGTGCACAATGCTTTAAGTGGTTGTAGCATTTTAATTTCAGCTGTGAAACCCAAAATCAAATAATCTTTGTGGTGGCAAATACTCTGCCATCGATATACATTGCAAAATCTAAATAAGGGATGGGATGTGGCTTTGAAGTTATGAACCTTATTCTCCTTCACAATGTCATTTCGAAAATTCCTCCAGGACAGTTACGGGCTGAGAAGGGATGCTAGTTGCTCGTCATTTTCCTTTTTATAGATTTATGACTGAACACCTGTCTGCTAAATTGGTAAAAGTTGCGCGTCCCTCTTGTTGCCAGAGCTCCAAATTTCAAACAAGTGAAACTTATTGGATATGTTGCCTGTTGTTTCTCAACCCATTCCGTATCTTTTATCTGATGCTTACAGACTGATCATCATTTTGTGGTTAACAGCAATTAATGACTGGGAAATGTGGAGCTGCGGTATATGTTTAAGTGGTTATTTTAGTGTAAAATTTAAACTGCATGTGAAATGACTTTGCCCAAAGTCTTTGTTAATTCTGAATGAATAAGCATGCTGCTGATGCCAATCTGTTAGGCATTTATAGAGTAACTTCTGTGATTCAAGCAGAGAGGTTTGGAAGGGATTGAAGTTACATTGGAACCACAACACTGGCTGTGACTATGTCTTCTGTGACCCCCTCAAGGCAAGGAATTTAAATAATAAGCCCGATTGTTTTATGAAGGAAACAAAAGAAAAACACAATTATTGAGGAAGATCTTTCTCGAACTGTTAAGACAGATGCACTTTAATATGGAACATCAAAAGATTTACATTGTATAGAGGATGTTTTCTCAAGATGTGCCACCACCATATTCCTTAAGGCAATGTTATTGTGAAGTCTTAGACTCATCATAATAAAAGATGTCAGGCAAAAACTGTCTGTGGAGTCTCTAAAGTTAAGGGGTGAGGGGGTGAGGGGACGAAGGAGTGGGGGAGTAGGAGCAAGGGAGTGGTGGAATCTCTCGACTATTGTTTTTGAGGGTTGGGATAAGATCATCTGACATAAGTCCAGAGGCTGTATGTGGATCACTGCCAGTTATCCGGGGGAAGGGCGCAGTTGACTGAACTGAACATCTTTTCTCCAAAACTGTCCAGCTCCAACAGCCGTGCTTTTCAGATAGACACGCGTCAGGCAGCAGCAGGCTTTTGGAAGGTTTCCAACCCTTGTTGATATTTTGTTTGTGGATTGTGATCTTCATGAGAGAAACTTGACTGCTGCGATGACTCGATCAGGTTAGGACAGATATGTCCAGCTTAGAGCTTGACTCGGGTGTCCAATCTCGGAATTCCTTTAACTTTTCAGGACCACACACAGACACTGAGACTTTATCCCCCTTTTAAGAAAGGGAAAGTTTTAGATTGTATAGGGGTTACAAGACTAATGAATAAAGTAGGCTCGCTTAGGAGAACCACACACCAGTAATATTAAACAATGTGCTTCAAAACATTCACTGTGAAAAGAATAGATCGATGGCAGCGTAGAAGATAACAGAAAATGCAGTCAGCATTGTAAAAACTATTAATTAAACAGGAGTTCAACTTAATTCATTACCTTAGGTTGTACAGGATGTACAAACATTTTGATGCCAATGTTTCTTTTAAAATATGCATCTTGCAATTCAGTGCCCTCCTCTCCAGCAGGCAATTACATTTGTTATAGCTTCATAAACACCAATCATCAACAGCACATTAGTACATCACCTATGTAGCTATTTACCACTTTCCTCTTACCATTTTTTTATAGATGCACCTTAGAAAGCATCCTAGCTGGATGCATCTCCGCTTGGTATGGCAACTGTTGTTCCCACGTCTGCGAGAAGCTACAGAGAGTGGTGAACACAGCTCAGTCCATTATGCAAACCAGCCTTCCATCCATTGACTCCATCTATATGGAATAAGATAAATGAGCTTGTGGTGCAAATCGAAATTGGCAGGTATGATATGGTAAGCATCATAGAGACATGGCTGCAAGGGGATCAGGGCTGGGAGCTAAATATCCAAGAATATGCATCCTATAAAAAAGACAGGTGGGTGGGCAGAGAGGGTGGAGCAACCTTATTAGTAAGAAATGCAACTAAATCAGTAGTAAGAAATGAAGTAGGGTCAGAAGATGTAGAATCAACGTGGGTAGATTGAGGAACTGCAAAGGTAAAAAGTCAGGACGTGCAGCACAAGATACACCAGGAGATAGAAAAGGTGTGTAAGAAAGGCAAGGTTGCAATACAATGATCATGGGGGATTTCAATAGGCAGGTGGACTGGGAAAATCAGGTTGGTAGTGGATTGCGAGAAAAGGAATTTGTGGAATGTCTACGAGATGACTTCTTGGAGCAGCTTGTGGTGGACCCCACTAGGGAACTGGTAATACTGGATTTAGTGTTGTGCAATGAGGCAGACTTGATAAGGGAGCTTAAGGTGAAGGAACCTTTAGGAGACAGTAACCATAATGTGATTAAATTTACTCTGCAATTTGAGAGGGAGAAGATGGAATTAGATATAACAGTATTACAGTTGAGTAAAGGCAACTACAGAGGTATGAGCAAGGAGCTGGACAGAATTGACTGGCAGAGGAGCCTAGCGAGAGAGACAGTGGAACAGCAATGGCGGGAGACATTCGGGAGACACAGCAACAATTCATCCCCAGGAAAAAGAAACGTACTAGAGGGAAGATGAGGCAACCATGGCTGACAAGGGCAGAAAGCAAAAGAGAAAGCATATAACGTGGTGAAGGGCAGTGGGAATCCAGAGGATTGGGAAGCTTACAAAGTCCAACAGAGGGCAACCAGAAAAGAATTAAGAAGGGAGAAGACTAAATATGAGGGTAAGCTAGCCAGTAATATAAAGGAAGATTGCAAGAGTTTCTTTCAGTATATAAAGGGCAAAAGATAGACAAAAGTGGACTTTGGGCCACTTGAAAATGATGCTGGGGAAGTAGTAATAGGTAACAAAGAAATGGCAGAGAAACTGAATAAGTACTTTGCATCAGTTTTCACAGTGGAAGACACAAATAATATGCCAAAAATTCAAGAGAGTCAGTGTGTAAAGCTGAGTATGGTAGCCATTACCAAGAGAGGGTGCTAGAAAAACTGAAAGGTCTGAAGGTGGATAAGTCACCTGGACCAGATGGACTACACCCCAGAGTGCTGAAGGGCCAATGGTATTAGAGGCAAGGTACTAGCATGGATAGAAGATTGGTTGCCTGGCAGAAAGCAGAGAGTGGGGATAAAAGGATCTTTCTCAGGATGGCAGCCTGTGACAAGTTGTGTTCCACAAGGGTCAGTGTTGGGACCACAACTTTTCACTTTGTATATCAATGATCTAGATGAAGGAACTGGTTGCAGCTAAGTTTGCAGACAATACAAAGATAGGTGGAGGGACAGCTAGTATTGAGGAGGCAGGAGGCTGCAGAAGGATTTGGACAGGTTAGGAGAGTGGGCAAAGAAGTGGCAGATGGAGTACAACATAGGAAAGTGTGAGGTCATGCACTTTGGTAAGAAGAAAAGAGGCATGGACTATTTTCTAAATGGGGAGAAAATTCTGAAGCCTGAAGTGCAAAGGGGCTTGTGAGTCCTAGTCCAGAATTCTCTTAAGGCGAACTTGCAGGTTGAGGTAGCAGTTAGGAAGGCAAATACAATGTTGGTGTTTATTTCGAGAGAACTAGAATATAAAAGCATGGATGTACTTCTGAGACTTTATAAGGCTCTGGTTAGACCACATTTAGAATATTGTGAGCAATTGTGGTCCCCATACCTCAGGAAGGATGTACTGGCTCTGGAGCAGGTCCAAAGGAGGTTCATGAGAATGATCCCAGGAATGAAAGGCTTAACAAATGAGGAACGTTTGAGGACTCTGGGTCTATACTCAATGGAGTTTAGAAGGATGAGGGGTGGATCTAATTGAAACTTACAGAATACTGAATGGCCTGGACAGAGTAAATGTTGGGAAGATGCTTCCATTGGTAGGAGAGACTCGGACCCGAGGGCACAGCCTTAGAGTAAAGGGAAGACCTTTTAGAATGGAGATAAGGAGAAACTTCTTCAGCCAGAGAGTGATGAATCTATGGAATTCACTGCCACAGAAATCTGTGGAGGTCAGGTCATTGAGTACATTTAAGATGGAGATGTATAGGTTCTTGATTGTTGAGGGGATCAAGGGTTATGGGGAGAAGGCGGGAGAATGGAGTTGAGGAACTTATCAGTCATGATTGAATGGCAGAGCAGACCCGATGGGCCGAATGGCCTAATTTGTCTGATGGTCTTATGGTCTTATATTTCCCACTGCCTTGGACAATCAGCCAACATGAAACAAAAACTGAAAGAACTGCAGATGCTGTAAATCAGAAACAAAAACAGAAGTTGCTGGAAAAGCTCAGCAGGTCTGGCAGCATCTGTGAAGAAAAAATGAGAGTTAACGTTTCGGGTCTGGTGACCCTTCCTCAGAACAGGTCACCTGACCTAAAACATTAACTCTGTTTTTTTCTTCACAGATGCTGCCAGACCTGCTGAGCTTTTCCAGCAACTTCTGCTGTTGAATGTAATCAAAGACCCCTCCCACTCTGGTTATACTCTCTTCCCCCCTCTTCGATTGGGCAGAAGATATAAAAGTTTGAATACATATAATAACAGATTCAAGAACAGCTTCTTCCCCGCTGTTATCAAAGTTTTGAATAGACCTGTCAAGCATTAATTCTGATTTCTCTCGCTCTGCACCTTCTTTGCATCTGTAACACTGTATTCTGCACTTTGCTCTGCCATCCTGATGCACTTTGTATGGTATTATCTGCCTGTATAGCGTGCAAAACAACATTTTTCACTGTACCTCAACACGTGGCAACAATAAATCAATGAATCATTGTTCCCCTATGGACAAGCTCATTTCTTGGTTCACTCTGTCACAGCTGAGTGACACACATTTTTTTATTCATTCACGGAATGTGGACATTGCTGCCTGGGCCACCATTTATTGCCCATCCCTAATTGTCCAGAGGGCAGTTAAGAGACAACCACACTGCTGTGGTCCTGGACTCACATGTAGACCTGAACGGGTAAGGATGGCCGTTTCCTTCCCGAGAGGACATTAGTGAAGCAGATGAGTTTTTCCTGATAATTGACAATGGATTCATGGTCATCATTAGACCCTTAATTCCAGATCATTGTTGAATTCAAATTCTACAATCTTCCAGCATTATCTGGGTCTCTGGATTAATAGTCTAGCGATAATACCACCAGGTCATCACTTACCCTACATATACATCAACCTGCAGGGATTGCTGCATACTGACCAGCAATGGGATCCTCTGCTGGTCCTCTTGGTAATGCAGTCTCTCAGTTCCCACAGGCTCTGACCTACTGAGGTGAAGGCTGTACTGCAATCTCATCTGAGAACAGAGAGCTCCACGCAGCCGAGGAGGTGAACTCTTTGAGGAGTCTGGCTCTGCCATAGACTCTGCAGGGGACTGGTGCTGTGGGCTATGGGGCTGGGTGGAAACGGGTGGTGTGGGGTGGCTGAGGAGAAACTTGATAATGCAGTTTGTATGGAGTTGTAAACATTTCAGCAAAAATATCGAGAGATGACTACAGTCAAATTGCATTGTAAGTAGTGGTGTTGGTGACCCCCTCTAAGGTCAGGAGAAAAGAATAGAGATTGAGGTTTTTGTCAAGCTATCACCATGTTGGGTCCGCTCCTTACTTTGTGGGAGGCAGAGCTGGGGGTGACTCATCTGGTTGTGGTTCCCATGAGTGTTGAATTTCCTGAGCAATGATGCAAGTTATTTTCCATCTTCAGCTCCAAATGTATTTCCACTTCCATATTTGTCTTGCTCTGGGAGCAGTTCTTTCAACAATAATTGCCTTTTACTCTATTTTTGACAACCAGGTGTGTCATTTCCTCCAGGCTGCTGTTTAATGTTTTCAGTGATATTTTTTATCCACTACCTATTAGACCTTGGGCATCACCCTGCTGCCTGAGGCCACCCAGCTGCTGCTTATTGTCTCTCAGAGCTCACAAGACTTGTACATTTCTTTGCTTTAATCTATTCCTTCACTGTTTATGATATCAGATAGAGATGGCCAGAAACCTTCATGTGCTAAAAATGAGAGCTGTACAGGAATGAAGCAGTATCTTAATCTTTCTCCTCCAACATTTGAATTCCAATCCATCCCACATTGACATCCATTCTTTCCATCAGTTCAAAAGGCTTCATGGTGCATATGTTTGTCTGAGATGGGGTATGACACCAGCTGGTGGCAAAGAAACAAGAAATAGGGGCATAAAGGTGAAAAATGTGGCAATTGAATTTTCTCTCATTCTCCGCTACTCTACTGCCTAATGTTGGGCAGTGCAAGACAGCAAAGCCCAGTCCAATGAGTGGGACAATTTTAAAACACATAGAATTAAATAGCAAGAGTAGCAACTTGTCAATGTGCTGAAATTAAATAGAGATTGTAAATCTGTAAAGCATAGGAGCAGAAGGAAGCCATTCAGCCCGTAGAGTCTGCTCTGCCATTCGATGAGATCATGGTTGAGATCAACTCCGCTTTCCTACCTTTTCCCCATAACCCTTGACTCCTTAGAAATTAAAAATCAGAAGTTATATGACAACAGATTAGAGTCCAACAGGTTTATTTAAATTCTCGAGCTTTTGGAGCATTACTCCTTTGTCAGGTGAAGTAGAGGGAAGCACACAGGCACAGAATATATCAGGAAAGATATAATGGCAAGATAATTCCAGGTAATTTAGAGTGTCAATAGATGAGTACATATAGTGTAAGTAGACTGTCAAAAGACTGAAAAACAAATCTGTACCCTAATTAGTTTGTATAGTTTTTGACTACTTGTTACTTTGGTTAGACCCTTGTCATGCTATTCTGATACCTGCTCATGTTCTCCAAAAGCTTGTGATTTCAAATAAACCTGTTGGACTATAACCTGGTGTAGTGTGACCTCTGACCTTGTCCATCCCAGTCCAACACCGGCATCTCCACATCATGAATTAAAAATCAGTCTATCTCAGCCTTGAATGTACTTAATGGCTCAGCCTCTACAGTACCCTGCAGTAAAGAGCTCCATGGATTCACTCCCCTCAGAAAGAAGAAATTCCTCTTTATCCCTGTCTTAAACCTGCAACCTGTTATTTGGAGATGATGTCCTCTGGCCCTAGAGTCTCCCACAAGGAGAAAAGCCTCTCTGCATTTCCCTTGTCAAAACCCCTAAGAATCTTTTATGATTCTGTAAGGTTGCCTCTCAATCCTCGAGATTCCAATGAAGACAGGTCCAACTTACTCAACCTCCTCTTATGAAACCATCCCTCTATACCTCTTGGCGTAGTTCTATGTTGCTGCAGTGTGTTGCTGCCCTTTTGCTGCAGCACACTGCAGCAACGTGGAACTACGCAAGAGGAAGAAGAATACCTCTTCCAAGTGTTCAAGGAGAATGGATATCCAAAGAGCTGGGTCAGAAGATGCCAACACGAACAGCATCAGAAAGATTCTACACTTCCCGACACACTCATCACACTACCCTACATCAGGAACACGTCGGAACTCACCACAAGACTTCTACAACTGTTGGGCATCAGAGTGGCACACAAGCCCACATCAACCCTATGACAACTGCTCACCCGAACTAAAGACCCACTCCCCGCCGTGGACAGGACCAATGTCATCTACAAGATCCCCTGCAGAGACTGCGAGAAACACTACATCGGACAAACAGGAAGGAAACTAACAACAAGAGTATATGAACACCAACTGGCTACAAAAAGACACGACCAGTACTCACTCATCTCAATCCACATGGACAAGGAGAACCACGACTTCGACTGGGACAACACCAAGATCCTGGGACAGGCTAGGCAGAGACAGGCACGAGAATTCCTGGAAGCATGGCACTCCACGAAGCAGGCTATTATTAAACACATTGAACTCGACCCCATATACATTCCACTACAGAGGAAACCTGGAAGTGAGGCAATCCATCACAACGGACCCCAGAGTTTAAAAACCAGGTGGGAAAACACACCGACGCTTCATCAGAGGCTGCACTGAGGATGTTACCGATCATGGTAAGGAAACGTCTGCGGAACAACAAACCAGCTCAGCGAGCCAACCAACCTCAATACCTCTGATCATTTTGTACACCTACATGTATCCAGATGTCACACAATTTCTCTGAGATAGCAAGAACTGCCAATGCTGGAATCAGAAACAACACAATGTAGAGCTGGAGGAACACAGCAGGCCAGGCAACATCAGAGGAGCAGCAAAGTTGACATTTCCGGTCAGGGCCCTTCTTCAGAAAATCTGAAGAAATTTTTGAAGAAGGGTCCTGATCCAAACTGTCAACTTTCCTGCTCCTCTGATGCTGCCTGGCCTGCTGTGCTCTCCATCTCCACATTGTGTTGTTTCACTATTTCTTCCTTGACCGTGGACTCAACCATTTTCCCCATGACAGAGGTTGAGCTAATGGGCGTATACTTATCCACCTTTTGTCTATCCAGTGTCTTGTATAGTTTTAGCAAAACCGCCAACTTTTATACTCCATTACTTTTGAAGTAAAGGCCAACATTCCATTTGCTTTCCCTGATACCTGCTGGACTTGGATGCCAATCTTTTGTGATGCATGTTTAAGGCCACACAAATCCCTCAGTTCTGTAGCTTTCTGCAGTCTTTCTCTATTTAATTAATATTCAACTCATCCATTCTTCCTGCTCAAATCACAACGTCTTATTATATCCAACAGCTGAGATTTTGCCTACATGCTTAACCCATCTATGTCCATCTGCAGGCTCTGTCATTCTCACCACTTGCCTCCACAAACTTGGTGATAGTACACTCACTTTCCTCATCCAGGTCATTTATATATTTTGCAAATAATTGTGGTCCCAGCACTGAGCCCTCTGACATTCTCCTAGTTACAGGTTGCCATCCGGAAAATGCCTCCCTTATCCTTACTCTTTGTGTTCTAATACTTAGACAATCCTCTCTCCATGCTCATATACTGCCTCAGCACCATGTGCTCTTATCTCATTAACTGTCTAATGTGTGATAACTTACCAAGCACCTTCTGAAAATCCAAATATATTACATCTACTGCTTCCCCTTCCTCTATCCTGCTTGTTATTTCCTCACAGAATTCTAGTAAATTTGTCAGGCATTGTCTCCCTTTTATGAAGCCATGCTGCCTCTGCTTGACCATATTATGTATCGCGAACAGCTCTGTTATTGCATTATACCATAATAGGTAATATTATACCATGTTATCCTGTATATAGCTGGTGTTACATGTGAAACACTGCGTACAATTCCGATTAACATGGTATAAGAACAATGCTTCGGTATTAGAGTGCAGAGATTCAGAACTGGAATAGTTCCAAGGGGGGATGAACCATGAAGAAGGATCAGACAATATCAATCTTAACAAAGGCAGAAAAAAACAATGTAAGGATCTCACTAAGGTTAATAAATTATGAAAGGCTGGAAAAAATAGTGTACAATATTTTTGTATGAACTCAATTCCCAATAATCAAATCCATCTCTCTTACTACTTTAATGGCAGCGTTAACACATGTGTTTAGAGTCATGCAGCATTGAACCAGGCCCTTCGGCCCACCAGGTTTATGCTGACCAACAAACACCAAACTACACTAATCACATTTCCCTGCACTTGGCC
>JAHRHZ010000017.1:52546358-52576413 GCA_024137785.1 Ginglymostoma cirratum
CTGTTACTGACACCTTCCATCACTTTACTGATGATCGAGAGGAGACTGATGAGCCAGTAATTGGCCGGGATGGATTTGTCCTGCTTTTTGTGTACAGGACATACTTGGGCAATATTCCACATTGTTGGGTAGATACCAGTGTTGTAACTGTACTGGAACAGCTTGGCGAGGGGAGCGGCAGGTTCTGGAGCACAAGTCTTCAGTACTATTGCTGGAATGTTGTCAGGGCCCATAGCCTTTGCAGTATCCAGTGTCTCCAACCGTTTCTTGATATCATGTGGAGTGAATCGAATTGGCTGAAGACCGCTATCTGTAATGCTGGGGACCACTGGAGGAGGCCAAGATGGATCTTCCACTCAGCACTTCTGGCTGAAGATTGCTGCAAATGCTTCAGCCTTATCTTTTGCACTGATGTGCTGGGCCCTTCCATCATTGAGGATGGGGATATTTGTGGAGTCTCCTCCTCCAGTGAGCTGTTTAATTGTCCACCACCATTCACAACTGGATGTGGCAGGACTGCAGAGCTTAGATCTGATCCATTGGTTGTGGGATCACTTAGCTCTGTCTATCACTTGCTGCTTTCACTGTTTGGCGTGCCAGTAGTCCTGTTTGGTGGCTTTACCAGGTTGATACCTCATCTTCAGGTATGCATGGTGCTGCTCCTGGCATGCCCTCCTGCACTCTCCATTGAACCTGGGTTGATCCCCTGACTTGATGGTAATGGTTGAGTGGGGGATATGCTGATCCATGAGGTTACAGGTTGTGCTGGAGTGTAACTCCGCTGCTGTTGATGGCCCAATGTGAAGGCGGGACTTTGTCTCCACAAGGACTGTGCAGAGGTCACCCTTACAGATACTGTAACCAGCAGATTTGTAAAGATGACATCAAGTGTTTATTTCCCAATTGGTAGCGAGCAGGACTCTGCAGGGTTGACAGTGCTGTTTCTGATGTTGCTTTTTCTGGTGCCTAGGACAATACCAAGTGATCCATTCAGTTTCATTGTTTTGAGACTTTGTAGTGAATGGTATGACCGAATGGCTTGCTAGGCCCTTTCAAAGGGCAACTGAGAGTCAACCACATTGCTGTGTGTCTGGAGTCACATAGGCCAGACCAGTTGAGGGCATTAGTGAACCAGATGGGTTTTTCTGACAATAGATAATGATTTCATGGTCATCAGTAGATTCTTAATTCCAGGTTTTTTTAATCAAATTAAAACCCCACCATCTGCTGTGTCAGGATTTGATCCTGCCTCCCCAGAACATTAGCTAAGTTTCTGGATTAATAGTCACAAAAATATCCTTGTTCTTATTCTCTCGGGGCTGGATGTTATGGATACTGCAAGGTGTGTTTTCATTGGGCGTGGGGCCCATCTAGAGTTTGTTACCTGCCCACCTGTTCCCAGGAGGGCTGTGTAAGGTGTTTACTGGGCTGACTATCTATAGAGGATGTGAATTAAGAATGAGCCAACTCAGTCTGTCTCTGCTGACATCAAACACCAAGCAGTTCCAGGTGGGCTGGGGTGTGAAGGCTGTTTTTGAAGGGGTTCCTGTGAAAAGGCGGGCAGGGTGGGGTGCCGATGGGGGAGTGCAGGGCACATTTGTGAATCCACCCCTACCCCCTCCACCCCTACATCAACCGCACCCCCCCACCTTTCAAAACTTTGCTTGTATTTTCTCCTCATCCTTTTACCTGGTCCCTCCCCAATGTCTTACCCCACACTCACCTGTCTCCAGGATCCGTGGACTCTACATCCTGCACAGCCCCTTTTGTCTCAGCAATACACACCTCCCCCTTCCCCAAACCCCTCCCCAGCCGTTGTATTGTCGCTGTGATGCAGGTTTTTAAACGTGACTTTCCTTCTGGCAATTGGTGCAAGCAGTACGCAAGCACACTCCCACCCAGTAACCTCCAATCATGTGAGACAACTTATAAATCCCGCTATGTCTTATTAAGGTCCTCTGCCACTTTCTGTAAACTCCGAGGACTCTCCTGTATCTCCTTTAGAGCTGAACCCTTTAATCTCTCCGAGATTGTAAGAACTGCTGATGCTGGAGTCAGAGATAACAAGGTGTAAAGCTGGATGAACACAGAAGGCCAAGCAGCATCAGAGGAGCAGGAAAGCTGATGTTTCAGGCCGAGACCCTTCTTCAGAAATGGGCCTCTCTCTCTGTCTCCTTGTCCTCCTGACCAACGTGTAACACTCTATACTTGCCTGCATTAGGTTCCATCTGCTGTATGCCCACCTGTACCAGCCTGTCTGTTGCTGCTCACCCAAAGTCTACAACGACTCCCATCCCAGTCACAATACTTGTCTTATTTTTGAGCCATCCACAAATTTTTAGCATATCCCTGGACTCAGATTAAAACCAGCTCCTGTGCTGCCATTAATTGTCTCGGGGAAGCACCACGCTACTCATCCATAAAACAGCTTCAAAGCACTGACAGGGAGCATTAGGCCGAATGGACCCATTCCAATCGCACGCATGCACACAAGAGGATCAAAAGGCACAGGAGCAGAAGCAGGCCAGTCGTCCCTTCCAGTCTGCTCCACCATTCAATGACATCATAGACGATCTGATTACTCTCAAGCCCACTTTTCCCCATTACCCTTGATTCCTTAGTTATAAAAATTCAGCCTATCTCAGTCTTGACTACACTTAATGGCCCAGCTTGGACAGGTAAAGAATTCTACAACTTCACTCCCCTTCTGTAACCCCTTATTGAGGAAGTATTGGTTACGCCAGGTGATCAAGGCTGTGGAGCTAAGGTGGGGAAATGGAATTGAGGTACAGTCTGGCCATGAATTAAATCAATAGAGGAACATGTTCGAGGAGCTAAATGACCCACTCCTATGTTACGACAGTCATTGAGAATGGAATCATTTCCTTTTTGCACAATTAAATATAAAATCTGATATTCCTGCTGGCAGTTTTGAGCAGAATATTGGTGGAGCAATATTTCCTAACTCTAGGGCATCATCGATTTGGATGATTATTTGTGAGAGTGAATGAAATGTTGCTGGTGCCACTGGGTAGGGTTGGGAAGGGGGGGTGGTTGTCCCAGCAAAGTGGCTTGTTTCCCACAGGAAGTATTCTATTCAATGAGCGCCCTTTAAGTGTTAACAAGACAGATACCCATAGTTTCATTGAGCTGTTGTTATGTCTGTTGCCTTAGAAACCGGAGTGGAATGTTTGTCTGCAAAACTTACAGGAGTGAAGCTTTGAGCTGAGCTCGGGGTGTGCAGCAGCTATCCATCCAATTACTGGCTACGTGATGGGACTCACGGCCGTGATTACCAGCCCCTGCAGCCCATGTTCCCAACATCGACGCGACGTGTACTTCATCAAATTATTAGCCACAAATGAGAGCAATGGGGAAACCAAACCAAAGCAGTTTTCACTGAGGTGGGGGGCCCTGCTCACTGTATCTCTCGGTAAAATAAAGTAGCTTACCGGGACAGGAAGAATAGATGAAACATTTTGCCTACCTAAATCTAAAATGGACCTTCATACAAGAAAATAAAATCAGTGCAATATTTCGAACAGGGATTCTTTTTTTCTCTCTTGTAACAGTGAGGAAATAGTTTGGATGCAATATCACAGCCTGATGGGTTGATTGCAGAACAAATAATATTTTGTAACAAAAAAACTTGCTTTTCTGTTGTTTTAGGAATACCAGATAATTCCTCAGAGCTCAGTCTTTGCTGAAATCTGTATTTGTCTTCATTAACAATAGTAGGCTTGATGAGGTCACTTTCTTTCCATCTTTGCTGCTTTTTGCCAGCTCTTCCCAGACCTGCTTGTACAAGGAACAACACTCCCTTTCTTTACATTAGGAATGGAAACACGTCGTATTGACAGTATTTTTCCATTCTGCAGCCCCTCGCTTTCCAACAAGGGGCCTCTACATGCTGTAACTAACAGAGAACTCTCCTACATCGAGCCTGCTCAGACCACACCCCACTCCAAACTCACACCTTCACTGCTCAGAAAAAGATAAACCTCTTCCTGCTGAATGTTTCTGGCTGTTTGATCTTTTCGTGTTCAGACTGTCTGAGGACAATAGATAAATAGATAGGCCGACCACCGTCAGTTCAGGATGGTTCCCTTTAACTTAATGACCAATATAAACAGTACATGAGGACTTGTGTGAAGCAAAAATAAAATGCCTTTGGCTTTCATTAAGTAAAGGAGTTAAACAGTACAGCACAGAACTTACTGGTTTTGTGATATATTGAAAGGTTTTCCCCTGTCTGCAAAAAAATGGTGGAGTCTCAGACAGCAATCTCCCAGCAGGTCAGACTGGTATATCACATTGTGTATAACCATCAGACATGGGGCTGGGGAGGGGGTGGCAGGAGGCTGAGGACGGGGCTGGGGATGGGCAGAGCAGAGTGGGAGTGGAAAGAAAGGAAGGGAAAAAGATTGATGGTTTGCAGGACACCTAGGGTAATTCTTTCAAAGTGCATTACTTCCAGTCTCAGCTAGGAACAAGGGAGAGGAGAAAAAGTCTTCAATGGAGACTGACAGATTCCGGCAGATCAAAGGCATTTAGCATTGAATGCATCCAGATTATTTAGCTATTTAGGTGTTTTTTAAAGGTCAGTGTACTACCCATTCTGCTGTAAAGAGTGAAGGGATTAAAGATTAAAAAAAAGGAAAAAAAAGCTGGAGAAAAGCTGCCCTCATCTTTTTAAAAGTGATGTTTATAAAAAGCCTGCTGGTCACCGGAATGACAAAGAGAAGAAAAGGGTCATTTTTAATGGCAGTGAGCTGCTTCCTCATTAACCCCAAGTATCTGATGATAAATTGTTTCAACGACACCTTTTCTTTTCAAACCCTCCTTCCCCAGGAAACTTTTGTTAGCTGCCTTTAGATCCATTGACCCGGGGATTCTGTGAGATTTGTTTTGAGCGCTGCTGTAGGCCATCGTTTAGCATCTTGTACATTCAGCTTTCTCACCCAGGCACCGCTACCATTCAGCACCTTCCTCAGGCCTTGATGTGTTTCAACAAAAATGTTTCCAAGTGAGATCCAACAAGGCCAATCCCTAGAAAGCTCCTCAGCCTTCAGATGGATATTTTAATATCTTTCACTTAAACATTTACAGCTAGTGGATTATTTTTAAAGTGTATTTGTTGGTCTGTCATGCCTAATACACACACAATATGCACAAATTACAAAATAAGAACACACTAGGCCCAACCAACTCAAGTCATTTTCTGGTTCCTATATCATTTTAGCCTAAATCTCCATCTCATTATTTAACTTTAAATGTTCATAAAATTTCTGTCTTGACCAATAACCCTGGAAGTGAATTCCACAAAATTTTGAGTGAAGATGTTCCTCTTGCTCCCTGTTCCAATTGTCCAATTGGCACTTAGCTTGCCTCCTGATTTTTAAAGCCACTATCTGCAAGGCACAGAGCTGGATGAACACAGCACATGATGGCAGAGTGATGGAATACTGTCTATTTGCATGGATTAGTGCCAATTCACACATACCAACATGTTCAAGAACAGTTTCTTCCCTGCTGTTATTAGACTTCTGAATGGACCTCTCAAATTTTAAATTTAATGATCTCACTCTTTGTGCAACTTCTCTGCAGCTGTAACATTGTATTCCTTGCTCTGTTCTATTACCCTCAGACACTTTATCTGCCTGTACTGCACACAAAACAAAGCTTTTCGCTGTACCTAGACACGTGTGACAATGATAAATCAAATCAAAGGTTTCACAACATTCCAGAAGCTCAAAGCCATTCAAGACAAAGCAGTTTGCTTGATTCGGACCAGGTCCACCACCTTAAACATTCAATCTCTGTTTCATCAGCACAGCAGCATCAATCTGTAAAATCTACAAGATTCATGTAGCAAGTTATCAAACCTCTGTCAACACCCTCCTTCAAGTCTGTGACCTCCATCACTGAGGAGGACGACATGAGTAACTGCAAGCTCCCCTCCTAGCCATCATCTCAATGTAGAAATATGTCACTTCTCTATCACCAGGTCCAATCCTGACTTCCCTCCCTCCCTAACATCACTGCACAGTGGGTATATTATCACCACATGGAGTGAAGCAGTTCAAGAAAGCAGATCATCCAAAGATCAATCAGGAGATGGTCAAAAAATGCATGTAATGTCCACATCTCATGAATAAATTAAAAACAAAATCTTATTCATTTCAAGATTAACATTTTCCACAATGTTGGCTTCACAAATTTAGTCCTATGATATTTCAGTTAACCTCTTACAAAGATCTTTGAAATCTGTTGAACATGGGTTTCAAAGCTCATCAAACTTTGGAGTGTTGTGGTCCTGGCTTTTGGTCTTGTGTTACTACTGGTGGTGAAAGATGTCATAAGTCCCCAGTTTTAATGATCCAAGGATTCTCAAAAAGACATTATGAAACCTAACTTGGGTATTGCAATAGCTTTCCAGTGGTCTCAGTCAGAGACGGTCTCAGGGTAATACCCTTTGCTGGCATCTTGCGATATGGCACGTGTTGTGTGACCTTGATCATACAAAGACATGTTGAGCTTTGGTCAGCTGATCAAGTGCTTAGTTTGCAATCCTGAACTTGGACCTCCAGTAGGCATTGGTCCTTCATTATCTAGTTGGAATTCCATGGACATCCTGAAGTTTTATAAATGGAGAGAACCTAAAATAAAGCAAATCCAGCCTGCCCTCAGTGTGATGTCCTGGGAAATGTGTATTCAGCATGTATTTGAGAGGTGAATATCAAGCTTGACCTATCCATTATAACAAGGTGTGGAGCTGGATGACACAGCAGGTCAGGCAGCATCAGAGGAGCAGGAAAGCTGACATTTCGGGTTGGGACTTGTGTTATCATGCGCTTGTGTTAACTCTGTGAAGGGCCTATCCCATCAGTGCTCACCGCCTGCCCCTCGTTCTCCAGTGAGGGTCCTGCAACATTTTTACCAACAGAGTTTTATCCTTTAGGATGTTACAATTGAATGTGTTTCCAACACCTTTCAGGGACACATCCTGAATCAATATAATGTCACAACAAAATCACCTTTCCCTCTGTTGCCAATTATCTGAGATCATGGTTCATGTGTCCATTTTGGAAATAAATTGGATTAATTTATTTTGAGCCATCGATAAACCACACACAATTTCAGACCCAACAACCTTCTGTTTTTCTTCAGCAATCAGCTGTACCAACATCAAGAGAATTCAAAAAAATGTTGATCAGATGAGCACTCCAGCCCCATGGGCACTGTGGATGTAATGTTGACATAGATTCCTGAGACCTCTCACAGCCATTCCCCATCCTCCTTCAAACCAGAAACCATCTTCATTTGTAGAAATTACCCTGAGACTGGAATTGCCTGAGGTCAGGGATGTTGAACAATTGTGCATTTCTCCACTTTGAAGATACCAACCAATTCTGCGTAAACAGAATTACAATTACATTCCCCAAAAACATCCTGTTTTTAGCTTGTCTCTACTCTGTTGTTTGATTTTATTTCTATCTATTCTAACTCTTATTTCCTAATGAATTTGGGATAAAAACCTTTTAGCACATGGTCTTTTGGCTGCAAAGTGGAGATGTTGCTTTAAATTCCTATTACCCCGAAACTAAGTTGTTTTTGTTCTCAAATAGAGGCATTAGACATTGTCCAGTTGAGATTTGCTGGTCTGGGGAAGGGTTTGAAGAAGCTGATGCAGCTAAACACAGAGGTGAGCAGATCACAATGGGATCATGGACAATCCCTACCTCATTGCCCCAGAGTCAGGCTGGAGCGGGGTTGGGGGACGGGGGTGCGGGGAGTGGGGGTGGGGGCGGTGTGGAAAGTGGGGTCTGCAACAGAATAACCAGCTGGAAGGGGGTCTATCACTGAGACCATTCAGGCAGGTTAAGGCCTGCTTTCAGAGGCTGACTGGAGCTTCGGGGAACAGGCTAACTGCTTGGAGTTGGCTTTAAGGCTCTCCTTCCCAGAATTCATTGGCTCTCACTTGCAAGCTAACATGTGGAATGTATGTCCGTCCGCAATATGGACTAGTTTTTTGTTTAATATTTTGAAATGCCTAAGAGGGAGTTGGATGCCCTTTCTCAATCTTACCCAAGAAGGCAGCTTGGTATTTCTTCCATGGTGGAGGGCCTCACAGAAACATAGAAAACAGGAACAGGATTTGGTCATTCAGCCCTTTGGGCCTGATCCCCCATTCAATATAATCATGGCTGATCACCCAACTCAGTCCCCTGTTCCCACTTTCTCCCTGTACCCTTTCATCCCCTTAGCGCTAAGAACTATATTTAATTCCTCCTCGAAAACATCTGATATTTTGGTCCCAGCCATTTTCTGTAGCAGAGAATCCCACAGGCTCACCATTCTCTGGATGAAGGAATTTCTCCTTATCTCAGTCCTACATGGCCTATCCCATATCCTTAGGCTGTGACCCCTGGTTCTGGGCTCCCTGGTCATTAGGAATATTCTTCCTATGTTTACCCTCTCTAGTCTTGTTGGAATTTTATAGGTATCTATGAGAACACCTCCTCATTTTTGTAAACTCCAATAAATATCATCCTGACCGACCCAGACTCCTACTGCCTGAACAGAATAAAGAACCAACCTATTGAATTAACTGGATGACATATTTGGTCCTTGCCATTAATTGGTCAAATCAGGATGATTTGGGTGACTGTTCAGTTTCTGACCTGTGTTTCTGAGCTATTGAGGCTCAAAGGCAAATTCCAGCCCAAAGGGTCTGAGGGAACAGCATTCACAGGGTCACAGAGTCACAGAGAGATGTACAGCACAGAAACAGACCCTATGGTCCAACTTGTCCATGCCAATGTGATATCCTAAATTAATCTAGTCCATTTGCCAGCATTTGGCCCATATCCCTCTAAACCCTTCCTATTCATATACCCATCCAGATGCCTTTCAAATGTTGTAATTGTATCAGCCTCCACCACTTCCTCTGGCAGCTCATTCTATACATGCACCACCCTCTGCACGAAAAAGTTGCCCCTTAGGTCCCTTTGATATCTTTCCCCTGTCACGTTAAACCTATTCCCTCCAGTTTTGTTCTCCCCTAACCCCAGGGGACAAAAAAACCTTATCAATTTACCCTATCATGCCCCTCATGATTTTATGGATTACCCCTCAGCCTCTAACACTCCAGGGAAAATAGCCCCAGCCTATTCAGCCTCTCCCTATAGCTCAAACCCTCCAAACCTGGCAACATCCTTGTAAATCTTTTCTGAGCCTTTACAAGTTTCACAACAGCCTTCCTATTGCAGGGAGACCAGAATTACATGCAGTATTCCAAAAGTGGCCTAACCAATGTCCCGTACAGCCACAATATGACCTTCCAATTCCTATACGCAATGCACTGACCAATAGAGGCACGCATACCAAATGCCTTCTTCGCTATCCTATCTACCTGCGACTGCATTTTCAAGGAACTATGAACCTGCACTCCAAGGTCTCTTTGTTCAGCAACACTCCCCAGGACCTTACCTTTAAGTGTATAAGCCCTGCCCTGATTTGCCTTTCCAAAATGCAGCACCTCACATTTATCTAAAGTAAACTAAATTAAACTAATTTCTTTTCCTGTGAGCAAAACATTAATTTTGTTTGCAAATCTTTTGTTTATTTTATCCATAAGCTTGTATATTGGATTGTTAACGGTGCACATGTAAGGTATATCTGTCAGACAAAAAGATGTCCTGCTGGTTTTCTGATCTTTACAGAACCTGGTCTTTCTCCAGTGAGTGGAGCCAAACAGTTGCCAGAGTAATGTCCAATGTAAACAGTAGTTAATCTGTATTTTGACCTTAGATTTCTTTTCTGTTTAGACCACATCCCCATAGGGAGTAATTGTTCAATAGTCTCATGAAGACAGACTAGATTACCAGTTAAATGTGACAGCTGTAGTCCACATCCCAGACTACCTGCGACAGGGAAAAGACAAGGCAGCAAATCCCGATCAAATCCAGAAAAACACCCATGGGAGTGATCTTAATACTCTAATCTCATTTTAGAATGAAGTCTGCAAGTTTATTATATAACATGAAATTATGGATGCCGCATGATCATTAGCGTGCAATATGATGCTCTTCTAATTGAAAGGGTACTGACAGCCTGTAGTGATGATCCTGAATTAAAGAGAACACTTTCTAATATTGGGGACAGAATTGGATTCCACATGTGTATGTCAATGCCAGCTGAAGTAATTGTAGGTGTAATGGAGTCTTGGTATGAAATTCAACAAACTGCGCACATGTTCTGGGAAATGTTCCTACTTTACTATCTGGTTGTAATTGGCTCTTTGCAGTTGTGTTTACAGATTCTCCTGTTTAGTTTTCACTGAGAACTATAATTAACGACTCTCTTAGCTGCCGTAAAAAAAGGAAGACAGAATCTCGTGAAGATGAGAATGAGTTTTGATGTGGGTTGATATCCCGTTATAAATACAGTATCCTCACTCAGTGAACATTCACTTCCTAAAGAGCTGGAGCTTCTCCAAACCCACTGTAAAGCCTAGCCCTCTCAGGCACCTCCCACTGACTCAGAACTTGCCTGGACCCTGTACTTCCCCTAACCGAGTAGAAACACTTTGCAATTGGGATTTTCAGATCAAACCCCAACACCATGGCTTGCCAATAATTCAAATCGAGGATTGGTTAAAAAAAAAGAAATAATAATTTCTGTCAAATGTTCTTGCATATTTCTAGATCTTAGCAAAATGAGCTTCTGCCTTAAGGAATTGCATTTAAGGTGAATATTGTAAAATTATAGTTTCAGTCAGCAGACATGTAACAGGATAACCTGGGCTGTCGCTGCCCCCATCTGGAGCGTAGCAGGTCCACCAAGAAACAACACATTTGTAAATAGACAACTTATACCATCATTGCACATCTCTAGCGTGGGTTGTCACTTGTACCGAGGCAGCGATGATTCCTCACAATCGCCACAGTTGTTTAATGCAGATCTTTTGCAGTATCATGGAGATTCTCTTGTGACTGTGGGAAAGCCCTTTTTGCTCACTTTAAGACTTTTTTCATTGTTTCTTCAGAAGGGATTTGAAAGTGAGCAATTTTTAAGTGGGATAACAAGATGTGGAGCTGAATAAACACAGCAGGCCAAGCAGCAGCATAGGAGCAGGAAAGCTTGACGTTTTCGGCCTAGACCCTTCATCAGAAATGGGGGAGGGAAAGAGGGGTCTGAAATAAATAGGGAGAGAGGGGGAGACAGATAGAAGGTGGATAGAGGAGAAGATAGGTGGAGAGGAAACAGACAAGTCAAAGAGGCAGGGATGGAGCCAGTAAAGATGAGCGTAGGTGGGGAGGTAGGGAGGAGATAGGTCAGTCCAGGGAGGACGGACAGGTCAAGAGGGCGGGATGAGGTTAGTAGGTAGGAAATGGGGGTGCTGCTTGAGGTGGGAGGAGGGGATAGGTGAGAGGAAGAACAGGTTAGGAAGGCGGTGTCAAGCTGGGCTGGTTTTGGGATGCGGTTGTGGGAGGGGAGATTTTGAAGCTTGAGAAATCCACATTGATACCATTGGGCTGCAGGGTTCCCAGGCCGAATACGAGTTGCTGTTCCTGCAGCCTTCGGGTGGCATCACTGTGGTATTGCAGGACGCCCAGGATGGACATGTCATCTGAGGAATGGGAGGGGGAGTTGAAATGGTTCACGACTGGGAGGTGCAGTTGTTTAGTGCAAACCTAGCGCAGGTGTTCTGCAAAGCGGTCCCCAAGCCTCCGCTTGGTTTCCCCGATGTAGAGGAGGCCACAACGGGTACAGCGGATTCAGTATACCACATTGGCAGATGTGCAGGTGAACATCTGCTTGATGTGGAAAGTCTTCTTGGGGCCTGGGATGGGGGTGAGGGAGGAGGTGTGGGGGCAGGTGTAGCACTTCCTGCGGTTGCAAGGAAAAGTGCCGGGTGTGGTGGGGCTGGAGGGGAGGGTGGAGCGGACAAGGGAGTTGCGGAGGGAGTGGTCCCTCCGGAAGGCAGATAAGGGTGGGGAGGGAAAAATGTCTTTGGTGGTGGGGTCGGCTTGCAGATGGCGGAAGTGTCGGAGGATGATGCGTTGGATCCGGAGGTTGGTGGGGTGGTACGTGAGGACAAGGGGGATTCTTTTTTGTCTGTTATTGCGGGGACGGGGCGTGAGGGATGAGTTGCGGGAAATGGGGGAGACACAGTTGAGGGCGATAGGGTTAGGGCTTTAAGTTGAAGTGTGGTCACACAGATTGGGAACTCTTTTCCATCCGCAACCCAAAGCTGCTGACTCGAAGCAAAGTTTACAGGTAAAAGAGCTGGACATTGAAGATGTATTCAGACAGGAATTTTGGCAATTTGTTTTCTCATTTCAAGCTGCCATGATTGTCTCACATTTTATTGTTGTTAATAAAACCTGAAAGAACTGCAGATGCTGTAAATCAGGAACAAAATCAGAAGCCTGATTTTTCCGATTTTTCTTCACAGATGCTGCCAGACCTTCTGAGCTTTTCCAGCGACTTCTGTTTCTGTTATCATTATTGTTGTTTTTGAAAGTTTGTTACTTTTCATAAACTTCTTCAGAAATAACAATTCAATTGGGACTTAGTGATTTCAGACAAACCTGAAGTGTTTGCTGAAACTCAATCCTTGCAGTTTATAGTTTACTGATCACTGTATTGATTAATAATCAAATAAGGAAGATGTTGAAGGAATTTCAGTTGAATTCCTGTGGTTAGAGGCAACAGAACAAATATAAAACAGCTTTTAAATCCAATAAACTGTTAGATCATAGAATCCCTACAGAGTGGAAACAGGCCCTTTGGCCCAACAAGTCCACACTGACACTCAGAGCACCCACTCAGACCCATCCCTGAACACTATGGACAATTAGCATGGCCAATCCACCCTAACCTGCACATCTTTGGACTGTGGGAGGAAACCAGAGCAAACCCACACAGACACGAGGAGAATCTGCAAACTCCACACAGACAGTCGCCCGAGGGTGGAATCAAACCCAGGTTCCTGGATCTCTGAGGCAACAGTGCTAACCACTGAGCCCCATGCTGCCTTGAAGTTTGAGAAGGAAGCTCAACTCATTGAGGGAAATCTCAAATCGGCTCAAACTCAGGACTTGTCACAATCAGCAGTATGAGCAGGAAACGTTTAACTAACCTCCAATAACCTGGGATAGGTGGCATGTTGTACTGTTTCTACTTATTAATGAGGACAGCTTTGAAGTCAATCTGAAGTCAATCTGCATTTATGTAGCACCACCAGCATTCTCAGAACATCCCAAAATGATATGAAACAAGAGATGATACCCTTTGCACCAGCCTGGCCCACTCCTTGTCACCCCCAACAAGCTCTCCCCTTCCTGTTGTGTGTTTCCATGCAATGGAATGGGGTGAAAGATAATTGAGGACATGAGGGAGCGTAGTACAAACAAGTCCAGCTGAGACTGAGTGCAAGTATCCTGTGTTTAGTCAGTGGGTTGGGAGGAGGGTGCGAGGTGGGGTGCGTGGGGAAGTTGTTTGTTTGCATTTACCTTTGCAGTGCCACCCATCTCGCTGTATAGGTCTTGGTTCTCGCTCCACTGCAGGGAAAGGAGCTAGGAGATAAACCACAGCAGTCCTGCAACATTGAGTGAATGCATCAGTTCCGATGAGTATTGTTACCTCTTGTAGCTAGGAAGGTGTTTATTTTGGGGTTACAGTTTGTAGGGTAGTAGTGCTGAGGTGCACAGTTAAAGGGCCTTAGAGCCATTAATATTATTTTATGTTAAGGGCATTTGAAGAGTTTAAAGGGATGACTCATGGAAGAAGATCTCAAAATCCTTTCAGAGCTGGAGTATTGGCTGGGGACATTGTGGAACATTGATAAGGCTGAGAGTGTAATGGAGAGCAGGTTACAGAGAAGTGGTCACACCGCAGAGTAAGAATTCACAGACAGGAAGGGAATGGCTGACTACCAGCACAGTCAGGGGATTATGGAAGTAGTCCAGGAAACTCCCGCACCACCACCCCCCCCTCCTTCCCCATCTCTGTGGCTGTTCCCCTGTAAAACAGATGGACCACTTTGGATACTGCTGAAGGAAACGGTCTCTCTGGATAAAGCAGTAACAGCCGAAGGTTGGCTCCGTTGCACTGGAGAGAAGGATTCAGTGTGGGAACATTGTATAATAAAGGATTCAATTGTGAAGTAAACAGATAGATGTTTCTGTGGCCACAAATGAGACTCCAGGATGGCATAATAAAAGCAAGAACTGTGGATGCTGGAAATCTGAAACAAAATGTGAAATTATCGGAGAATCTCAGCAGGTCTGGCAACATCTGAGGAGGGAGAGAAGAGTTTAACATTTCGGGTCCAGTGACCTTTCCATGGAACTAGATCAGACCTAGAGCAGCTGGATGGTATAAAAAAATGAAAGAACTGCAGATGCTGTAAATCTGGAACAAAAACAGAAGTTGTTGGAGAAGCTCAGCAGGTCTGGCAGCATCTGTGAAGTGGAAAAGAGAATTAATGTTTCAGGTCCGTTGACCCTTCCTCAGAACTGCCCTAAGGAAGGGTCACCGGACCTGAAATGTTAACTCTGTTTCCTCCTTCACAGATGCTGCCAGACCTGCTGAGCTTTTCCAGCAACTTTGTTATGCAGCTGGATGGTACGTTGCCTCCAATGTACTAGGTTCAAGGATGTCTCAGAGCACCTATTGGACATTCTGGAGAGGAAGGGGGAGCAGTCAATGGTTGTGGTACACATTGGTGCCAGTGACATGAGGTAAAAAAAGGGATGAGGTGCCTAAGTCCAGAATTTACGGAGGCTGAAGGCAAGTTAAAAAATGGATCTCAAAGGTAGTGTTCTTAGGATTATTATCAGTGTCACAGACAGTAGGTCAAAATGTCTAGTGAATATTCTGGGGCCCAGGGTCTTTCAGAGAAATGCAGATAAGTGAGGGAGTGCTTGTGGATGTGGTTACTAACTGTTGCCAGCAATTTTAACCCAATTCCTTCCCTGGGAAATGTTGGGTGCTGTGACTGTCTTGTGTATCCTGCATTACAACAATAACTACATGGCAAAAAATACCTCATGAGCCACAAAGTGCTTTGTATCATCTGCATTGAAAATAGGAGTTATATAAGTGCACATTCTTTCTTTGGTTACACAGTTTGCTTGTGTCCAAATTATAATTGGGTCAGCAGCATTTCACTATTATGGTTAAGTGGATATTTTGAAAATGAAGAGCCATCTACTTTATCAACTAAGGTCTATCAGTTTTCCTAAGGTTTGACAGCATTCTTGTTGCTAATGTCAGCCCGAAAAGAACTTCCCTAAAATATGAGGAAAAACTGCTCGTAAACAAAGCTTTTCACTGTATTTCGGTGCACACAACAATAAAATCAATCAATCAATTGTTCAGATAGCTCAGAAGCACAGACACATTAAATTCTAATAGCTACTTCCTTTTGGTTAATTCAAGGACATTTTTCATACTTTACATTTACATAAATGCATTTTCTCTCAAACTCATCAATATTCTGTATCGGATTGCAACTTCCAATTTGATCTGAAAACGTGTTTAACACATTCAGTTTGTAGACAACAGAGCCACCTTGCTGTGGAGATGGCAAGTGTGAACACCAGCTGAGAAATGAACTGATACTCCAGGTCTGAAATCTTACAACAACATGCACTTGTCTAATGCCTTCAATGTAGTGAAAATATCTTGAGGCACTTTATTGCATCATTATTAGGCTAAAGTCTAATACTGAGCTATGTGAAGACATATTAGGGCAGGTAACCAAAACCTAGGTCAAAAAGTTAGGACAGAGGGAGTTAGCTCAAAATCTATGCATCAAACTAGCCACCCTCCTGCTAACTCACTTGCTATCTCCTGTGACCTGAGTAGCCATTCGGGCGAGACTGACACTCACAGTGAACATCTCCTGTTCAATATGACAGTATATATTCTGGTCGCCACATTACCAAAAGGATGTGGATGCTATGGAGAGGGTGCAGAGGATGTTGCCTGGTATGGAGGGCGCTAGCTGTGAAGAGAGGTTGAGTAGGGTAGGATTATTTACATTGGAAGGACGGAGTTTGAGGGGGTCCTGATTGAGGTCTACAAAATCTGGGGGTATAGACAGGGTGGATAGCAAGAAGCTTTTTCCCAGAGTGGGAGACTCAATTACTAGGGGTCACGATTTCATGGTGTGAGGGGAAAAGTTTAAGGGAGATATGCGTGGAAAGTTCTTTATGCAGAGGGTGGTGGGTGCCTGGAAAGCGTTGCCAGCGGAGGTGGTAGAGGCAGGCTCAATAGCGTCAGTTAAGATGTATCTAGACAGACACATGAATGGGCAGGGAGCAGAGGGATACAGATCCTTGGAAAATAGGTGACAGGTTTAGATAGAGGATCTGGATGGGCGCAGGTTTGGAGGGCTGAAGGGCCTGTTACTGTGCTGTAATTTTCTTTGTTCTCTGTTCTTTGTTCTTATATCTGTAAGGCCTACGATCATCATATTTTGCTCTCTCACTCCAGGTAACATGAGCGTAAAAAATTCTCGGACTTCATATTAATTTGTATCATTTGAAGCATGACATGCTATTGAGATCATGATACTCTATTACAGCTAAAGGTAGACGGTAAGGCCACCATAGTCCTACTCTCTCATTAGACAGGCTGTTAAAGCTGAGGGCCACCACCCCTCAGATGTGGAGAGAGGTTGAGAGGAGAATCCTTCACAATAACCACAGCTAGTATGGGAATTGAGCCTATACTGGTGGCGTCACTGAGCATTGTAAATCAACCAAAGGACAGGCTCCACAAAGTAAAGTCGCTATAGGCTCAGAGGACCATAGGATTGCTCTCTCATTCGACATAATGATGAATGGTCGTGGTTTAACCTGAGGGTCATCATGCCCCAGGTGAGAGGTGATGTTGAGAAGGAGGGTCCTTTATGGTAACCTCAGCCTGGTGCGGGAATGGAACCCGCACTGTTGGTGTCACTCTGCATCACAAACCAGCTGTCCAGCCAACTGAGCACTGATGCTTCATGTTAGCCAAGACAATTACGTGCCTGTCAATGTAAGACATAATGCATGTATAATGTATAATATATTAATGTATATATAATGTGGTGTGTATATAAAAATCACCGTATGTATTATCTGTTGGATTTTTCAATACTGTCCAATCCATTTCCTGTTTCTCATTTTCAAGAAGAAGTTGAGAAGATTTGTTCACTTGGGCCATACAGAGATGGCCTTTGGATGTTAAGCAAGTCATTTTCAAATGTTATGAACTCAGCTGATGTTATTCCTGGACAAGCCTCATCTCAGACTGAAATTTGTCTTAATTGTTCATTTTTGGCTTCCTTTTAATTGTAATGGGGCGATCCCTCACTGATAGACAAGCACACAGTCCGACAGATTTGGTTTTAACAATAAATCCGAAGTTTATTTCATAAAAGCAAGAAAGTAAACAAAAAGGAATCAAACTATTTACATATTGCGCATGGTGGAAGAGTTGGAATCACACAATAAAACATAATCTCATTAACCACAAAAGCAACCCCTGATAATATTCAAATACCAGAGAGAATTCCACTCTCTATTGCACATAGGGTTATACTTAGCTATGGTTTCAATGCCTAGAATTGATTACTTGATGGCTACTTCCTTGCTTCTTCACTTAACCAAGCTTAGACCTTCTCAGCGTCATATAACACTCCCTGAGTTTTAATTAAACACTCTGGTCTGGAACTTTTAAATGAAACGCTTTACACTAAGGTAACCTCTGTCTGAGTAGAGAGAGATAGCAAGAACTGCAGATGCTGGAGTCAGAGATAACACATTATGGAGCTGGAGGAACACAGCAGGCCAGGCAGCATCAGAAAAGTTGATGTTTCAGGACCCTTCTGATTTAAATTATAACACACAACTGTGTACTCTATTGATTCATAACACACATGCAATTAAACAAATTACATTAGCATCCAAAACCAACTCTCTCAGACTGTTTGTGTTTAAAGACAAATTCACCATGGCTACAGAAATACTAGTTAATCATTAAACCCTTTCAGATGGACAGATATGCCACTTGCTCAAATCCAAACTCCAAAATAAATGACATTGAAACACAGATAAATCACATACATTACATCGCATAAGGACAAACAAGTTCCCAATGCCAAAAGCATTACACCAAGCTATTGTGTCCATATTACACCAGGGATGCAAGATGGTCAGTCTGAGAGTCTGTGTACGAGTCAGAGGTCAGTCAGGACATTCAAAGTCTTATGAATGTATGTGATACATTCCAACTCTTAAAGGTACTCTGACATACTGACCATGAGATACCTACAATAGTCATTCTGGTCTTAGGAAATGTTTCTCCTAACTCCTGTGTCAAACATTGCTTTAAACAGACTGATATAAGGTCCCATTAGCCCATGATTTGAAATTTGAATTCTCTCTGGTATTTGAATATTATCAGGGGTTGCTTTTGTGGTTAATGAGATTATGTTTTATTGTGTGATTCCAACTCTTCCACCATGCGCAATATGTAAATAGTTTAATTCCTTTTAGTTTACTTTCTTGCTTTGCATTCCACGCTGCCAATGGAACATTGTTACTTTACACACACCATTAACTGGTGTTTCCACCAATGGTCAGATCTGTTCATCACCTGAGACACCTTCTTCAATCATCCTGCCTTCTCCTAATTTCCAATATTTCTATAACCAATGAAATATTTTCAAAGGATGTGGGATGAACATGAGTTTTGTCCGGGGTAACCTGTAGCAGTGTGCAGGAGATCTCCGAATCCTAGAGGGTCCAGGGCAGGCCCAGGAAGCTGTACCCTCAACATGAAGTAATGGCACTGCTGAAACTCACCCTGAGGAAGGATTGAAGTAGAATCACATCTACATTGCTAAAGGCAGTGGGCAATCACACCGAGATAAAGATGGAGAAATGGGGGAAAGGGAGCAGGGTGGGAGTCAGTGAGGAGATTCTATTTAAACAGTGGTTTGTCATGATGTGGAATGTATTCCTAGGAAAAGCGGTTGGATCAGAGTCAAATTATTAAAAGACAGTTGGTTAAATACTTAAAGAGTAAACACATTCAGAGTGGTGGAGGCAGAATTGTGGAGATGGAGGGGGAGGAAAGTGAGGCTAATGGATCATTTATTTCGAGAGCTGGCACAGAGCCGTTGGATGAATGGTCGCCTTGTGTCTTGTATCATTCTATCGTGTGCCTCGCTAAGTCATTTAGTTTGCTTTTGTTTACAATGAATTAGTCAAAGAAATGAATTACATCATAAAATTTTACGCATTGTTGAAAATTAGAAATCTTGATCCAAATATAATCATAATTCCTCAGCTCTTGGCAACCCAGTTTATTTTTCTGAGTACTTGGTTGTATTTTGTACTGTAACTGAAATATCTTGGCATGTGTAGCCCTCAGACGTTCTTGCTGTACTTTCTGCATTGATGGGGTTAACTAAGGAAATGGAACTCGAGTGAAAGGCAGTATTGCATTCTAATGTTTTGGATAATGATAGGTTTCGTTGTGGTTTAGACTTGGCCAAGCACATGGTGATCTGATATCGATGATTTGCACCTCCAGGCTGTAGATTGCACTTGGCACCAACTTGAAAGCAGTGCTGTTCTTTATTTCCTTGCCAGCAGTTCATTCTCACACTCCTGAGTCAGTTTTGGGCACCTGGTGCAGTGCTCCAGGAGTGAGAGGTAAACATATAATCATGTGAAAGGAAACTGCTGCCTCGTTCAATCACAAATCTGACTCGTCAGAATATCCACCGCTATATCACAGAGCAGACTTAGTAGCTAGATATCACTGATAGCTCCTCTCTCTGTGGCCACAACGGATTGTTGGTTAACAGTTTACTTTTTGATATTCATTCACAGGATACGGGCATCGCCAGCTAGGTCAGCATTTATGGTCCATCCCTAATTGCCCAGGGGGAATTTGAAATTAAACACATTGCTGAGGATCTGAAGTCACATGTAAACCAGACCAGGTAAAGATGGCAGATTTCCCTCTGCATAGAATATTAATGCACCAGACAACAGTCAGCATTGGTTACATAGTCACCATTATGGCTAATGTGATTTTCACCATCCCTGTGGTGGGATTTTAACCCACGTCCCCACACCGTTAGCCTGAACCTGTGGTTTACTACTCCCATGACAATGCCACAAGTTGATCCTCTCCCACTTGGAATAATATGGAACCTACGTCACCGAGAAAAGGCCATTTGGCCCAACAGCACTATGCCAACATTTATACTCCACATGAGCTTCGTCTTTGACTTCTTCATCTAACCATATCACTATATCCTTCTAGTCATGACTTCCCCAGCTGTTTATCAATCTTCCCCTCAAATTCACCTCATCTTCTGCATGTGAGGTTCCATAATAAACTACTATATGGGAATGAAAGTTTCTTCTGAATAGGTATTTAGGGGACCTACATTTTGTAATGAACTGAACATTTCAATTATGATTGCAACCTGTAAGAAGTAAAGGACTGCTTACAATATCTTTTGACTGAAATGTTGTGTTTTTTCAACCAAAATGACGCAAACTGAAACTTTCATAATCAGTTGTTGCTGATAAAAGGGGTTCTGAGAGGTGTATTTACATTTTCCTTGGTCTGTTCTAACTGTAAGTGATTCTTATGTTTTGGAACTATCTCTTTAATGTTGAGGATAATGAAGGGAGTCTTGTATCAGTTATAGATTCTGGCAGATCATGAGCCACTTGGCTTGTTTTTAAAGATTAAAGGAGGTCAAAGTTTATTTTATTGGGAAGACAGTGCATGATATTCAGTCTTGTCAACAATGACCTGAGTAGCCGTGCTGATGGTGGACAGATTGTCAGATAGTTAGGGATTTTCACCAAAGAAAAGAAGCTGTCTATAACTTCAGAAAGGTAAGCTGCCCTTTTTCACTCTTGAGTTTGTTGGAGCTGTCAACAGATCTGTCAAAATTAACTGTCAAAACTATGAAAAGTATCTGTTAAAAAGACCTACCTAAAGTACCTGTAAAAATGTCCAGAGGAGCCGCAAAATGCTACAGTCAAAGAGAAATGTTGAGCTGTCAAGGCATTTAAAAATGTTGCACTCTAAATTGTTGAACAAAATGCCTATCTTTTTAAAAACATGATTTGAGATTTCAGTTTGAGTGTGGAGAGATGAGCCTTAGGGTTTCCATTGCTCGATTAATGCTGGATTACGGCTTTCACAACCATCTATTATCACAGCAGGGTGCTTGCTGTTTCAGTTTGATTGGCAGCAACTGGTGTTTATGGATTTTTTGAACAGGGACTATGATTTGCAATTCTTGCTACAAGGGATTACACTTGAATGAAAGGTTTGTTGTAAAAGGCATTATGCAGTTGTGCGTATGCAAAATGATTTTTTGTGGATAAGATTGTTTTTTTCAATCTAGTGAAGTCTGCATTAGACACTTACAACTTCCTGTTCTTTCAGCTTTGCACAGATCCTGGCGTCTGTCCATGGTGACATGGTAGTTGTAGCATAACAAGGTAAGAAGTAAGAGCAGGATGAGGCCATTCAGCCCCTTGAGCCTACTGCACCATTTAATATGATCATGGCTGATCTCAGCTTGGCATCAACTACATGTTCCTGCCCACTCTGCATAACCCTTCAACCCATTAGTAATTAAAACTCGGTCTGTATTCTCCTTAAATTACTGCACTCTGGGGGAGTGAATTCCAGAGATTCACAACCCTTTGGGAGAATTTCTCCATGTCTCTGTTTTAAATCTGCTGCAAATTATCCTTAAACTAGCTTTCAGTCGTCTCAGCGGCTGGAGTCCAGAAGGAGGCACGAGGGCAGCCTGGGAAGGTGAGCTTCAGGACTATAAAGGTCTTACCTCGCGTGACTGCGGCCTTTCAGTCGTTTCAGCGGCGGGAGTCCGGAAGGAGGCGCGAGGGCAGCCTGGGAAGGTAAGCTTTTCCTTTAAAAGCTTACCTCGTGAATAGGCGGAGTGCGCGTCGAGCAGGAGCAGACACGGGACGGTTGAGTAAGTGAGGTAATATATTTGGGCGGTTGCTTTATCCGAAACACTACTGAAGTAGTGTCTCCCACCCATCCTCCCCCTCTAACCAAAAAGGGTCTGAGCGCCGATTTGGTAAGTTACTAGTGTTTTCTTTCCAATAGTCTGTTTTTTAGAATTCAGAACAATGGCAATGGATGCAAGGGCAGTTGCATGCTCCTCCTGTAGGATGTGGGAGGTAAGGGTCACCACTAGTGTCCCTGCTGACTTCGTCTGCGGGAAGTGCACCCAACTCCAGCTCCTTGGAAACCGCGTTAGGGAACTGGAGCTGGAACTGGATGAACTTCGGATCATTCTGGAGGCTGAGGGGGTGATTGAGAGGAGTTACAGGGAGGTAGTCACACCTCAGGTACAGGAAAAATGTAGATGGGTTACAGTCAGGGGACAGAAAGGGAACAGGCAGACAGTGCAGGGATCCCCTGTGGCCGTTCCCCTCAATAACAGGTATACCGTTTTGGATACTGTTGAGGGGGACGACTTACCAGGGGTAAGCCATGGGGTACAGGTCTCTGGCGCAGAGTCTGTCCCTGTTGCTCAGAAGGGAAAGGAGGAGAGGAGGAGAGCATTAGTCATTAGGGGCTCCATAGTTAGGGGGACAGATAGGAGATTCTGCGGGAACGAGAGAGACTCACGGTTGGTGTGTTGCCTCCCAGGTGCCAGGGTCCGTGATGTCTCGGATCGTGTCTTTGGGGTCCTGAAGGGAGAGGGTGACCGGCATGACATAGGTAGAAAGAGGGATAGGGATATAAGGCAGGATTTCAGGGAGCGAGGGTGGAAGCTGAGAGCTAGAACAAACAGAGTTGTTATCTCTGGTTTGTTACCCGTGCCACGTGATAGCGAGGCAAAGAACAGGGAGAGATATCAGCTGAACATGTGGCTGCAGGGATGGTGCAGGAGGGAGGGTTTCAGGTATAAGGATAACTGGGGCTCATTCTGGGGAAGGTGGGACCTCTACAAAAACGACGGTCTTCACTTGAACCAGAGGGGTACCAATATCCTGGGTGGGAAATTTGCTAATGCTGTTCGGGTGGATTTAAACTAGCTCAGCAGGGGCATGGGAACCTGTGGTGTAGTTCCAGTACACAGGAGGATGAGAGTAGGGAGGACATGGACAGGAATTCACCATCACAGGAGTGTGCTGGCAGACAGCAAGCTGGTTTGAAGTGTGTCTACTTCAACGCCAGGAGTATCCAGAATCAGGCAGGTGAGCTTGCAGCATGGATAGGTACCTGGGACTTCGATGTTGTGGCCATTTCAGAGACGTGGATAGAGCAGGGTCAGGAATGGATGTTGCAGGTTCCAGGGTTTAGATCTTTCATTAAGATCAGGGAAGGTGGTAAAAGAGGGGGAGGCGTGGCTTTGTTAGTCAAGGACAGTATAACGGTGGCTGAAAGAACTTTTGACGAGGACTCGTCTACTGAGGTGGTATGGGCTGAGGTCAGAAACAGGAGAGGAGAGGTCACACTGCTGGGAGTTTTTTTATAGGCCTCCGCAAAGGTCCAGGGATGTGGAGGAGAGGATCGGCAAAATGATTCTGGGCAGGAGTGAAAGGAACAAGGTGGTCATTATGGGAGACTTTAACTTCCCCAACATTGACTGGAAATGCTATAACTCTAGTACGTCGGATGGATCTGTTTTTGTCCAATGTGTGCAGGAGGGTTTCCTGACACAGTATGTCGAAGGGCCGACAAGAGGGGAGGCCACACTGGATCAGGTACTTGGTAATGAACCAGGCCAGGTGTTTGATTTAGTGGTAGGTGAGCACTTTGGAGAGAGTGACCATAATTCGGTTACATTTAGTTTAGCGATGGAAAGGGATAGGAACATGCCACTGGGCAAGAGTTAGAGATGGGGGAAGGGCAATTATAATGCGATTAGGCAAGACTTAGGAGGGATAGAATGGGGTAGCAAAATGCAGGGGATGGGGACAATCAAAATGTGGAGCTGGTTTAAGGAACAGATATTGCGTGTCCTTGATAGGTATGTCCCTGTCAGGCAGGGAGGAAGTGATAAGGTAAGAGAACCTTGGTTTACAAAAAAAAATGTATCTCTTGTTAAGTGGAAGAAGGAGGCTTATGTGACATTGAGATGAGATGGTTCAGATGAGGCGATGGAGAGTTACAGATTAGCTAGGAAGGAGTTAAAGAGAGAGTTAAGAAGAGCAAGGAGGGGACATGAGCAGTCATTAGCAGGTAGAATTAAGGAGAACCCTAAAGCTTTCTATAGGTATGTGGGGAATAAAAGGATGACTAGGGTAAGAATAGGGCCAGTCAAAGACAAAAGTGGGAAGTGATGTGTGGACGCTGTGGAGATCGGAGAGGTGCTAAACAAATATTTCTCATCTGTTTTCACTCAGGAAAAGGAGAATATTGTTGAGGAGAAGACTGAGATACGGGCTATTAGACTTGAAAGGATTGAGGTTAGTAAGGAGGAGGTGTTATCAATCCTAGAAGGTGTGAAGGTAGATAAATCCCCTGGGCCTGATGGGATTTTTCCGAGGATTCTCTGGGAAGCTAGGGAGGAGATGGCGGAGCCTTTGGCCTTGATCTTTGAGTCGTCATTTTCTATAGGTTTAGTACCAGAGGACTGGAGGATTGCAAATATTGTGCCCTTGTTCAAGAAGGGCAGTAGAGATGACCCAGGTAATTATAGACCAGTGAGCCTTACATCTGCTGTAGGAAAAGTTTTGGAAAGGATTATAAGAGATAGGATTTATAATCATCTAGCAAGCAACAATTTGATTGGAGATAGTCAACATGGATTCGTCAAGGGCAGGTCGTGTCTCACAAACCTCATTGAATTTTTTGAGAAGGTGACCAAGCATGTGGATGAGGGTAGGGCAGTTGACGTGGTGTACATGGACTTCAGTAAAGCCTTTGATAAGGTTCCACATGGTAGGCTATTGGAGAAAATGCGGAGGCATGGGATTGAGGGAGATTTAGCAGTTTGGATTAGAAACTGGCTCTCTGAAAGAAGCCAAAGAGTGGTGGTTGATGGAAAATATTCAGCCTGGAGTCCGGTTACTAGTGGTGTGCCACAAGGATCTGTTTTGGGACCACTGCTGTTTGTCATTTTTATAGATGACTTGGATGCAGACATAGGTGGATGGGTTAGTAAGTTTGCAGATGACACTAAAGTCGGTGAAGTGGTGGACAGTGTGGAAGAATGTTGCAGGTTGCAGGGAGACTTGGATAAACTGCAGAATTGGGCTGAAAGGTGGCAAATGGAGTTCAATGCAGATAAATGTGAGGTGATGCACTTTGGGAAGAATAATAGGAAGGCAGAATACTGAGTCAATGGAAAGATTCTTGGTAGTGTGGATGTGCAGAGGGATCTTGGTGTCCAGGTACATAGATCCCTGAAAGTTGCCACCCAGGTTGATAGTGCTGTTAAGAAGGCACACGGTGTGTTAGGTTTCATTGGAAGAGGGATTGAGTTCCGGACCCGTGATGTCATGCTGCAACTGTACAAAACGCTAGTGCGGCATCACTTGGAATATTGCGTACAGTTCTGGTCACCCCATTACAGGAAGGATGTGGAACCATTGGAAAAGGTGCAGAGGAGATTTACCAGGATGTTGCCTGGTATGGAGTGAAGGTCTTATGAGGAAAGGCTGAGGGACTTGGGTCTGTTCTCATTGGAGAGAAGAAGGCTAAGAGGGGATTTAATAGAGACCTACAAAATGATCAGAGGATTAGATAGGGTGGACAGTGAGAGTCTTTTTCCTAGGATGATGACATCAGCTAGTAAGAGGGGGCATAGCTGTAAATTGAGGGGTGATAGATTTAAGGCAGATGTCAGAGGCAGATTCTTTACTCAGAGAGCGGTCAGGGCGTGGAATGCCCTGCCTGCCAATGTAGTTAACTCAGCCACATTAGGGGCATTTAAACAGTCCTTGGATAAACATATGGATGATGATGGGATAGTGTAGGGGGATGGGCTTAGATTAGTTCACAGGTCGGTGCAACATCGAGGGCCGAAGGACCTGTTCTGCGCTGTATTGTTCTATGTTCTATGTTCTATGTACCAAGACCTCCTGTTCTAGCTTACTCCACAAGGGGAAAAATCTGCTCTACACCTCCTGTGACAACCCCCTTTAGCATTTTCCATACCTCAGTTAGATCTCCTCTCATTCTTCTAAACTCCAGAGCAGAGGTCAAAACAGCTCAATCTCTCTTCATAAGACAAAGCCCTCATCTCTGGAATCAATCTCCTGAACCTCCTCTGAACTGCCTCCAGATCAATGACATTCCTTCTCAAGTAAGAGAACTAAAACTGTGCACAATACTCCAGGTGCGGTCCCACTAATGCCTTGTACAGTTGCAGCAGCTCTCCCTACTCTTCTACTCTACTCCTTTATTAATAAAGGGCAAAATTCCTCCTGCCCTGCTTACCTGCAGGACCCGCATGCTAGTTCTCTGTGATTTTTGCACGAAGACCTTCAGATTCCTTTGCACCAACGTCCCCTGAAATTTCTCTCCTTTCAGATAATAAGTTGCCTTTCTATTCCTCTGACCAAAATGAGTAATGTCACACTCATCAACATTGAGATCTATCCATCAAATTTTGATCCATTCACCTCACTGCTCCATTTCCATCTGTAAGTTTCCTATCTTTTCATTGCAACTTACTTTAACACCTATTTTAGTGTCGTCTGCAAATTTTAGTGTAGTACCTTCTCTTCCTGCATTTAAGTTATCCATATCGATTGTAAATAATTGGAGGTAGAGGACCAAACTCTGAGGCACCCCATTATTTACATCATGGCAACCAGTAAAAGACCCTTTTATCCCGAATAAAAGAACTGCAGATGCTGGAAATCAGAAACAAAAACAGAAATTGTTGGAAAAACTCAGCAGGTCTGGCAGCATCTGTGGAGAGAAATTAGAGTTAAAGTTTCAGGTCCAGTGACTGATGCTGATGGATTGTATTTTGACCTTCTAAATGTCCTGTTGTTACTTCCTTAAGCTAATTAGTCCATAGTTTCCTAATTTCTGCCTCCCTCCTTTTCTGAATAAAGGCATTATGTTGACATTTTTTCAATGAATTCTCCTAACTGTGCATATATGTGTACTGCCACAAATTCATATCTCAGACTCCACATCCCAGGAAAGTGTTAAAATTATCAGGTTTTGTACATAATTAAATCTTAAACTGTCTAATTAATTCCAAGATAAAGTGAAGCTGGGGCAGAGTGGTGGGGGGTGATCCATGGACTATCATTGCTACCTGGTGTAGCTTTTTTTTCATTTTTCATTGTTCTAAAACCAAGGACTGTGAAGGAATTCTGTGCTTTAAAAATCAAGTGTTTGGAGCTCATTGTGAGCTGTGTTTAAACTGTTGCTTTGTTCAAGTAGTGGAAGAGGAGACATAAGACACTTGTATCTGTGTGTGTGTCTGTATGTATGTGTCTGTGTGCATATGTCTGTGTGCATGTGTGTGTGTGCGTGGGAGGGAGTGCGCGGAGGGGATGGTTAGAGAGTCAGATTCATCCAGCAACAGATTGCTGATTGGTTTGTCTAGTCAGTAGTGGATGGCAGAAGTCATCAGCGTGATGGCAGCTCTCTGATTGGCTCTTGGGTGGATGACCAGCTTGCATATTTACAGAGAAGGTGGAGAAACCACTAGGCTGCTGACAGAGATAGTAAGAACTGCCAATGCTGGAGTCTGAGATAACAGAGTGTGGAGCTGAAGGAACACAGCGGGCCAGGCAGCATCAGAGGAGCATGAAAGCAGAAATTTTGGGTCAGGACCCTTCTTCAGAAATGGGGGAGGGGAAAGGGGCTATGAAATATATAGAGAGGGGTGGGTCGGGCTGGGGAAGGTAGGTGGCCTGGTGAATTGATTGGTGAAATTCTCATACAGAGGTAGACTTTTTTTTGCGAAGCAACATAAGAAAGAATGTTGATTTTGACTTTGACAGGAATCATCTTTGCTGTTTCTAAAATCCCTGTTTAAGCATTGTTTAAGTAATGTTATCATCATTGATTTATTCAAGTAGCTTGTGAAGCAAGAATGAATCCTCTCCATAAGAACTTAACATTTTTGTTATAAACAGTCTGCCAGCCCTACAGGTAGGAACGGTGCCATCCCTGATCATGCTACTGCTAATTTCCTCCTCATACCAACATTCTTATTTTACCAGAACTGAAGCTTTTTTAGTGAATTTCTGCCAATCGTATTTTTCACGTTGAATTAAACCAACTAACGGGAGAGTGCACAATGACTAACACAATTAAACCACTAATGACGGAGTGAATCAGGCTAAAGTAAAGTAAGCAGTCATTTTCCACGCAATGTGTCTGAGCGTAACCTGTTGAACAGTAAGATGTATAACTCTCAAATGGTGAAACTAATGCTCAGCCACAAATGCTCCTTTTAATATTCTATTAAAAGTGAATCTGCTCTCTTCCAGTTCTCTGAGTTTCCCTTGAGTTTTAGAATGTGGTTAGCTTATTTAAAACCATTAATTTTGTTGCCTTTCAGAAATATCAATGAAATGTTACTGAAGGTTTACTTAATATTTTACAATTTTTGTGATCACTGTTAGCAATGGCCAAATGGGCTAATTCCAGTTAGGTTTTACTTGGACTTTTATAAAAATATAGAAAATAGGAGAAGGAGTAAGTCAGCCATTGAACATCCAACTCAATAGCCTGTTCCTGCTTTTCCTCCATATCTTTGGACCCCTTTAACCCCAAGTGTTATATCCAACATCTTCTTTAAATCGTACAGTGTTTTTGAAGCAGGACTGTCAATACCAACCACACACTGCCTCTAGGTGAGAGAGACAATTTAATTCAGGGGACTGACTCCGAGCTGGTTGGTCATAGCCAGTGTGCTACGTGCAAGTAAATAAAGGGTGGCTTGGTGATGGGATACCAGCCTCTGTGCAATTATTTCAGTGGCAATGGGAGAAAACAGCACATGCTTGAAGAACATTCACTTGCATCAGTCATCTTGGATTTGGGGTCAGCATTTCTGGCATTACACCATTATTTGGGCAGCTTGACTCATTTTATCCATCTGTTGAAGACTGGGCCCAGTATGTGGAAAGCATGTCATATATTTCCCAGGCAAATAACATTGGGGCAGATGAAAAGCGAGTAATCCTTTTGACTGCTTGCAGACGCGCAGCATTCTGGGTTACAAGGGGCTTCACCTTCCCAGAGGCACTGGACGCTAAAACCTTCCAAGAGTTGAACGGAGTTGATTAAGGAATATTACAACCACAAACCTTCTCTAATTCTGAGATGCTATCGGTTTCATTCAGCTATTAGACAACCAGGGGATATCTGTATCGGGATTTTTGACAAGGTTAAAACAACTGGCAAAGGCATATGATTTTGGGTTAACACTGGATGAGACATTGAGAAACTGTTCAGTATGTGGAATTAATGATGTAAACTTGCAAAAGTGTCTACTAGCTGAAGCCAAACTGGACTTCAGGGCATCCCAATGGAAGTGGACCCCCTCATCTGTCCGACTGAGCTTGGGGAACACCACGTGAGTGTAGGCAACCGCAGAGCCTCACATAGAGCATATCCTGAGCAGAGGGACCCTAGACCAGCCCACAGCAGAACTGCACAACAAAGCTGAGCCTCAGACAAGTGACTGAAAGATTCTTCAGGATCTGGGCCAACAAGTCGTCGTTGCTGCTGGTATGCAGACTTGATAGAGCAAAGGAGTCCTACAAAGTCTGACTTGAGTAAGAAAACTCAGATCATTACCCAGGATAGTGGACACCCTATAAATTTTCCTTCCATGTGGATTGGAACAATTAAATTGCTTAGTGACACCCAAATCAGAGCCAGTTAAAATTAACAGAGATAATAGGTACTGCAGATGCTGGAGAATCCGAGATAACAAGGTGTGGAGCTGGATGAACACAGCAGGCCAAGCAGCGTCATAGGAGCAGGAAAACTTGACGTTTCGGGCTTAGACCCTTCATCAGATTTCATCTTTCACCCTTCATCA
>JAHRHZ010000017.1:52590474-52603509 GCA_024137785.1 Ginglymostoma cirratum
CCCAGCGCTTGTGCCAATGTCCCATTGGAACAGCTCCCTCTTTCCCCCGCGCTGGTGCCAATGTCCCATTGGAACAGCTCCCTCCTTCCCCAGCGCTGGTGCCAATGTCCCATGAATTTGAACCCATTTCTCCCACACTAATGTTTCAACCATGCGTTTACCTCTTCAATTTTGTTGACCATGTGTCAATTAGCTCATGGCTCAGGTAGTAATCCAGAGATTATCACCTTTTTGATTCTGCTTCTTGATTTAGCCCTTAGCTGCTCACATTAGTTCAGCAGAACCACTTTCCTCTTTCAATCTATATATTAGTATCTACCTGGACCAGGAAAACTGGATCTTTCCCCTTCCACTCCGGAACAGAGTGGTGTCACTGGCCACACCAGCTGCACATGTGGCTAATACCCTCATGACAGACAGCATTCTGGGACCTCCTCTTTTCTTTTATATTCCCATGTTCTGTTCAAAGTGGCCAAATGCTGGGTACTGATGCATTAGGTTCCCTGTGTCAGATGATGGGCTGAATAGGGCGACCCCCATAATTCCTGCTGGTGAAATTAGCAGGATAAGGGACAATGTGGTCGCCAGGCAGTCTTCTGTCTATTTCACATCGTGAGGGCTGGTTTGGGAACATGTGTGCAGGTCCTACCACTTTCCAACACAACAAGCAGCTCCACTGAAAGGGAATCTTAGCTTAATCCACTGAGCTTCACTCACCAATAAATATTGAAAATAAAATCAGACAAATATTTAATATCAAATTTCTGTGTTTATTGAGGGCAGTGGGTTAATGAACAGACATCCATTCATTCTATCAGTTTGTAAGAATCATTGGTCTGTTTCACACTGATTTGATCTGGTTCCAGTTATTAACATTAAAAAGAAACACTGAGGAATGGAAAGAACATTCAATATTGTTAGGTTTATTTGTAAACAGTTAAGTTGGAATGAACATGTATTGCAGCACTGAGTCAGTCCTTGCCTGTACAATGACTAATAAAGAGGCCACTGAGGGATTTTCTGCAAATTTTGCCCAAGAAACTGCAAGAATACAAGTGATCAAGTTCATTATTGGGATGGTATCTTCTTCCCAAGTCCCTGCCCTCTTACTGAAGTTGCTGAAAAGATGACCTCTGCTAAAATAAGACCAAGAAAATGATATTTAAAATGATAGTGAGACAGGGTTTGGTCAGTGTTGATCAGACTGGGAGGTTTTGGGAATTTATTGTTTAGGGTCTGCGTGTGTTAGATCAGTGATTGTGGTCAGTCTGAGAGTCACATGATTATTGTGGTACATGTGCAATAGGATTGCTTTGGCTGTGGTCTGTCAGGTTGTGTTTACACTGTTGTTAAGAACAAGATCATGAATGTATTCTGTGACTGTAACAATTGTTTCCAAAATGATATTAGGCTAGATCTTTCTGTGTAAGAGTGTGTGGTCTGACAGTGATAGATGTGTGTGCTTGTGTGTGTGTATCCAAAACTAGATCTGTGTGTCTGCACTGTTAGTGTTTGGATGCTTAGTGCAGATAAACTTTTGAACTGGGGAGGGTGAGCATTTCCAGTGTCACTTTAGGTCTATGTATGGATGATCCACCTGAGACAAATACCTGACTGAGTGCTGGCCAGTCATGGATAGGTTTGTGCGATGGTAAAAATCAGTGCACGTGAACTGACTGTGATCGATGTTTGGGTTCAGGCGCCACTTAAGATCAATGTAGGATTATGGGTCTTAACTCTGAATAGATTCTGAGTTGAATGCCCTGAATGTGATTAATGCTGGAACAAGCGGATGGAGGGCGAACTGTTTTGGGATGTATTCACTGTCTGCTCCAGCTGTGATTTCCCTTCACTATGTTCACCCTCACTGGAGTTGATCTCGCTTCTGAGAAACTGAATCTAATTAACGCGGAGGTGACTGCAGTTAGATTTCGGTGTGTGCATTACCTCTAATTGAAATTAGAATGATTGCACACATTTTCATCAGTCTTAGAGTGCATATTCCAGTTCAGATCAAAGTGCCAATGGGGTCTACTATTTGCAGTAATATTGTGAATACATTGATTATGATCATTACTCAGAACATGCGCACATTAACCTCTCTATCCCAAGGAACTGGCATTGACTGATTGATGCTGCAGCTTGGGTAAATGTCACTTATTGACTGCGGAAGGCATAAACAGACAGTGACTGATGGTGATGTATGTTCACAGATTGATGTTGGGGGAGTATGCACTGACTGCGATAAATGTTGAACATTGATACATATTTATTTCGGATAAGTGCCCAATGGTTTTTGTTGGTTACTCGTGACATCATCGGTGTTATTTGGATGCAGGATGATAAAGAATATGCAGTTTGACTATTGCTGGGTGTACATGTTCTGTCTGACATTGGGAGCTTGTATTGTTATCGATATTGATTGTGATCACAAAGATTTCCTTTTAGGGAACTCAGTCCAATCATTATTAGATTTGTGTGGTGTGGTCTTCGTTGGTATCAGCACCATGATCAGTAATGGGTGTATGCACTCTGATCAGTATTAAGTGTGTGAACTGTGTTTAGCTTGGGGTACCCGACGATCAGTGTGGGATGCATGCACTGACTGTGATAGTCTGTTGTGCCTTGACTGTGCTTTCTCTCTTTTTAATCACAGTGTGATTTACACAAAAATAATATAAAGTTCACACTATTATTTAAATATACAAATAAAAATCAAGAGAAGTGAATACAAGACAATAACATCAGAATTTGTCTGTATATATATATTATATATAGATATAGCATAGGTCAATCATACACAATAGTAGAAAATATTTAAAAGCCTTCACTAACTTTTCAATAGGTTTGGAGCTAACAGCCTCTATTGAAATTACATTGCACAGATTCTGTTCAAACCAAGGGGAGATTTTCTAGTGTTGGAACCAATTGCTTGAGGAGAGTCCAAGCCCTCCGAGTGTTACCATACCAGCTGGGTTGGAGTGTTCCCCCACCGGGGGGAGAATCAGCCCACATGGGGTCCATTATAGGGGTAGTTATATAAATACCCAATATTCCCTCAGGCCCAGTTGATCCAATATACTCGGGTGCAGGTTTGGAAAATCTCTCCTACATCGCTTCATGGAGTTATAAGCACCAAAATTCTCATCCTGACGGTTTGGTCTTCTAAGAATTTGATCCCTAATGCTCTGCATGTTGATAAAGTTTCCTTTTTTTAAAAAAAAACCCTTATCAATAGCTGCAGCTTACATGGGGCCGGAAGGCTGGAGAGGGCCTGGGTTGTATAGTACACAATGACGATACAGACCACCAAACTTTACTGGCGTTTGCATAGGAAAGTAAGTGGTCTTCCTTGAAGGGAAGTCTGCAGGTCAGAATGGGACCCTGTTCAACTATATCAACAACTAGCATGTAAATTTCTGTATCCCCTGCAGAGTGACTGTCATCTTCCCTTGTTTCAGGAACTGATTAGAAAAGTGCTTGTAGAACAAAGTGTTTTGAGTTGGCCAAGAAGATATCATCAGTGCCTCCTGGGCAGCAGCACTGACAGTCTGTTGATAAAGGACATGTTTGTTATACATAACCCTCACACAGAGGGGGAATGTTCCCCTGGGGTGGTGTAGAATAGAGCTGCCCTCGACCACCCAGCTCCTTCCATGCCTACCTCTGATTGATTGCAATTTCTTGAAAGTGGACAATAAAACTAATTATATTAAAATCCATTCACATAACAGCACAGCTGTTTAATGATTATTCTTACAGTGTTAAACAATTCCCAGCAGGCAGCAAGGACTCAGGTGCTGCCTCACTGGCTGATCTGCCTGTTCATTGAGCCTCTTTCATGTGATGTGATGTGTTGGCTCCAGTCACAGTGAACCAGGGTCTCCTCAAGGCAAACTCAATCATTGATGCTGAATTTGGCCAGGTGGGCTGACCGATGGAGATGGCAAAGGTCGCAACGGTCATTCTCGGAAATGACCCTTTGAGGGGTCCTGTGGCGGTCAGAGGTCGAAACCTTGGGGGAAGCATGTTTCACAGAGGACTTTTGTCAGATCGCTGTGTCCCACAGAACAGTTTGCTGTTTGGTACAGGGCGGTGCTGCCGGTTTCAGGTTCTTTGTAACGCTGTTTTTCTTCCAGCTGGGAAGGATGGGCATGCTGTCTTGTTTACAAAGGCCTTTATCTGGCTTCTGTCGGGACTTAATCTCTTTGCACAGACATCGCTTCTTCTCAATCATTTCAAGTATTGTGTTGTCTCCATAGAACCATTGCTGATACAATGCCTGGTTAAGAAGAGGGGAGAAAGACAAGAGGGAACAGTGGCATAAATCCTGCTGCTTGCTTCAGAGATTTAACGACAAAGAATTCTCTTTGACTTTCCAATTGTTTTTTCATGTGACAGTAGCAGTTCACATCAATAACATACATTTCAGCATAACAGGGGCAGCCTGAAGCACGCACTCTGTTTATTCATCAGATAGTTGCTATGAAACAAAACCAGTTGGTGTTAACGGAGGTGACCTTGAGCCTCTGCTTATTAAAGTACCCCTTACAACAGATCTTAAGGGCAAATTAATCCCCTATAATCAATAAATTCTAACGTAGTGTAAGCCTGGTACATAATTATTGTTGCCAGTTTATTAATGATATCATTTAACAAAAATAGATGTGCATTGATGTTTTTTTCTCCATAACAGCAAGCTGGAGTGCTTGGTTACTAACCTGATGCACTATTTTATTCCCATTTCTCTGAAGGGAAGGCACAATGATGAAGACCCTGTTCTCTGAGTGGCAGGGCAGCAATCCATTGGGTGGCTCAGGTGATAAATACATGCAGCATTTCATGACAAACACATGCTCCATACAGGTAAACACCACATGATGCAGCCCATGAAACATGTCAAATATGATCAGCAGGTGTCTTAAGACAAGCAGACAGAAGCTCACATTAAATCCCAGTGATCGCTGCATGCAGATTGTCATGCTGAGTTAGGTCAAACCAGTTCGAAGTCAATGACAAAGGCATGGGGAATGTTGGCGAAGTTTCCTGAGTCAGGAAGAACCTCATAGGGTAAAAGTTCAAGTTAGATGTAACCTTCACTGCCAGTGCCAAACTCCTCCAGGAGGTAAAACCATTTGTCTGAATTGATCTGAGGTGGCCTTTTTATGAGAGCACAGTCCCTGGCTGACTCCTCAGATACAGTGGGCTCACAGCTGCCAGAATAAGGACAAATCTTAAAGGGGCATCAATATCATATTCAGACCCGTCCTGGGCAGATGTTCAGATCCTGTTCCCGATTATCAACAAAACCTGTATGTTTCAGAGGGATGGAGAAACCCTACAAATCAAGCACATTTCTGGGAGAAACCGGTGGGGGCTCTGGAAACCAGTGGGGGCTCTGGAAACCGGTGGGGGCTCTGGAAACCGGTGGAGGCTCTGGAAACCGGTGGGGGCTCTGGAAACCGGTGGGGGCTCTGGTTTTTAAAAGCTGGCAGTACTTTTTGCCTGTGGCAAAATGAGCAGAAATGAGCAATGAAGCAGTGGGAAACTAAAGACACTGCATTTTCTCACAGAGACTCCAATCAAATCAGCTCATTCCAAATTCAAAACCCCATCCTGAGAATTGTTCTTACACGATGCAGCATTCCTCTGACCTGGGCTCTCCACAACTGAGGTCCTGCTTAGTCCCGAGCCCTTATTTACATATTGCAGACACCCCCCCTCCGCCCAATGATTGCAGCTAAGCTGAAATGTGCATGTTCTTTGACCTGCAGCTATTCCCTGGTCGGAATGTTGGAACAGTGTACACCCGGAACTCAACATGAGGAGGAACCATCTCCATCATCATTAGTGACTGATTAGGACTCCTTTTGAAAGGTGGTACATAGTTTTCAGCTTCACTGCTGGGGGACTGGTGTGTGGAGAGGGCTTGGCTGTTTTTGCTCTAACTCACCCCAATTATTTCAATGAAACTGGAAAAAGGAGGTGGAGCCATGGGTTGCTAGGCTGTGTAACAAGTGGCTCATTTCACTTTGATGCTCTTTGGTGGAAAATTAAAATTCTACCCAAAAATTCTGCTAAAGGTCCCAGTTTTGCATGCATTTTGCCTTCGTAGTATATTTTAATGAGGTAACATGGGGCTGACTTTAAGGTCCACCCATGGGCAAGGACGCAGAGAGTTGGGTGTGTTTTCTAGGCCTCTGCCACATTCACAGCTGAATACCAGGCCACTCATTCCCACCTTGGATTGTTTTAAGGGCAAAGGGCTGTGCATAGACCCTCGGTACACAAACACCAAGTGTCACTACACACTGAGGCTCTCCCTGGCCCCAGTGTTGCAGAGGATGGGCCTGGTCATTGAATGCTCCAAGTAGTTGGACTGTTCTGTATGACCTGTCCTTTGTGGAGAAATTTGCAGAGAAATACACCTTCAAGCACAAGACCAACATGCAGTGGTCAGCACGCAACGTGCTTGAGACCCTGAGGGAAAAGGACAGGGTGGTTCCTGTCGGTGGGCTCCTGAGCAGACTGTCAAAGTCATTTTGCAAATGCCCCATTGCCAGAAACTGCCCAACAAGCACCAAGACCCATCGCTTGGCTGGTGGTGAGAAGGGCAGTGTCTGTGAGATCTTTTATGTACGCCTGGGCAGTCTGTAACACCCCATCCTAGAAGTGGCTGCAGGGGAGGGGTTGAGACTGTCACACATCTCCTTCTAGAATATGCCTTTGTACAGGAAATCTGGAGAAAGGCTGCAGTGGTTTTTATTGAGGTTTGTCCTGAGTAGCTCCATGATGTGGGACTCTGTGCGCTACGGTCTGTTCCCCAGGACACACACCAGGAGAAACATCAACTACACCTGGAGGACCATCAACTTGGTGAAAGACACTTTTTGGTCTGCCCAAAACTTGTTCATCTTCCAGAGCAAGGAGTTGACCCTGAGTGAGCATTACAGAGTGGCATATTCCAAAGTCCAGGACTACAATTTTTTTTCTTTATTTCATTCATAGGATGAGGGTGTCACTGACCAGGCAGCATTTATTGTCCATCCCTAATTACTCAGAGGGCAGTTAAGAGTCAACCACATTGCTGTGGGTCTGGAGCCACATGTAGGCCAGACCAGGTAAGGAGGGCAGTTGCCTTCCCTAAAGGACATTAGTGATCCAGATGGGTTTTTCCAACAATTGACAATGGATTCATGGTCATCATTAGACTCTTAATTATAGATATTTATTGAATTCAAATTCCACCATCTGCCATGGCAGGATTTGAACCCAGGTCCCCAGTAAATTATCTGGGTCTCTGGATTAATACTCCAGCAATGATACCACTAGGCCATTGCCTCCCCCACATGCTGAGGGATGCACTAAAGCTTGGGGCAGCTGCTGCCGAGGTGCAGTGGGGGAAGACCACTGTCTGATGTCTTCCTGCTGAAGGTAAATGTGAGTCCGTTCAGATATCGAACTCTCCCAGTGCCTCAATGTAAAGTAAATACCATCCTGTATGAGTAAGAAGTGGCTTGGGATTTGGGATGGCAAATTCTAATGTTTGTTTGTTCTTCATTTGCAAAGACTATGCAACACTACTTTAGTATCTATGTATGTACACAAAGATCATTTTCATGAATAATACATATTTTTGCAATAAAAAAAGGCAAGGGTGGGTACAGAGATGGGGCAGGCCTCCCTCGCTGTAGCTCAATGGAGACCCTCTGACAATGTGCCGCACGGAAGGCTGCCAAATAAGGTAGGAGCCCATGGTGTTAGGGGCAAGGTACTGGCATGGATTGAGGATTGGCTGACTGACAGAAAGCAGACAGTAGGGATAAAGGAGTCTTTTTCAGGATGGCAGCCAGTGACGAGTGGGGTTCTCCAGGGGTCAGTGTTGGGACCATAACTATTCGCATTGTACATGAACAAGCTGGATGCAGGATCTGAGAGCATTGTCGCTAAGTCTGCAGGTGGCATAGATAGGTGGAGGGACAGGTAGTGTTGAGGAGGCGAGGAGTCTGAAGTAGAACTCGGACAGGCTAGGAGAGTGGGCAGAGAAATGGCTGATGGAATACAATGTGATAAAGTGTGAAGAAATGTATCTTGGCCCGAAGAATAGATGCATAGACTATTTTCTACATGGGGTAAGGCTTCAGAAATCTCAAGCACAAAGAGATTTCAAAATCCTACCTCATGATTCTCCTCAGGTTAACATGCAAGTTCAGATGGACGTTAGGAAGGCAAAGGAATGTCAACATTCATGTCCAGAGGGCTAGAATACAAGAATAGGGATGTACTACTGAGGCAGTATAAGGCTCTGGTCAGACCACATTTGGAATACTGTGGGCAGTTTTGGGTCTCGTATCTAAGGAAGCATGTGCTGGCATTGGAGGGGGTCCAGAAGAGGTTTACAAGAATGATCCCATGGATGAAAGGCTTCTCATATGAGCAGCAGTTGAGGACTTGGGTCTGTACTCAATGGAGTTTAGAAGGAAGAGAGGGATCTGATTGAAACTAACAGAATACTGTGAGGCTGGATAGAATGGACATGGAGAAGATGTTTCCATGAGCAGGAGAGACTCGGGCCCAAAGGCATAGACTCAATGTGAAGGGATGACCCTTTTAGAACTGAGGTGAGGAGGAATTTCTTCAGTCAGAGGGTGGTGAATCTGTGGAACACATTGCTGCAGAGAGATGTGGAGGCCAAATCACTGAGTGCATTTAAGACAGAGATAGATAGGTTCTGAGGAAGGGTCACTGGGCCTGATACGTTAACTCTGTTTTCTCCTTCACAGATGCTGCCAGACCTGCTGAGCTTTTCCAGCAATTTCTGTTTTTGTTCCTGATTTACAGCATCCGTAGTTCTTTCGGTTTTTATTTTACATAGGTTCTTGATTAGTAAGGGGATGAACAGTTACATGGAGAAAGCAAGACAATGGAGTTAAGAAACAGAGCAGCCATGATTGAATGGCAGGGATACTTGATGTTTCAATGTAACAGATAGTGGGAGGGTCCTGCGCCATTGGTAGCTAGGAAGATGTTAGCTTTTATGCAGAAGATAGGGTGGGGGGTGGGGATAAGGAGTAAATGATAGGTGGGGATAGAGTCCAAAGAGAGAGAAGAACTCTAATTTCTCTCCCCAGATGCTGCCAGACCTGCTGAGATTTTCCAGCAATTTCTGTTTCTACTATAAAATATATATCCAGCTCTCTTTTGAAACCTCCCAGAGGAACTACCTCCGCTACTCTCTCAGGCAGCACATTCCAATTCCTAACAACTCCGAGTAAAGAAGTTTCTCCTCATCTCTCTCCTAGCTCTTTTGCTGACAATCCTGAAATTGTGATCCCTAGTTACTTGACATACCAGCTAATGGAAACTGAATATCCTTGTTTACCCTGTCAAAATTTTTCATAATTTTGAACACCTCAATAAGGTCACCTCTTAATCTTCTCTGACCCAAGGAGAATAAGCCCAATCTCTCTAATCTTCCCTTGTACCTAAAATCCCTCATTCCTGGTATCATTTGAATAAATCTCCCTAACACTCTCTCCAAAGCATTAACACACTTCCTTAAATAAAATGGCCAGAACTGAACACAATACTCCAAACGTGGCCTGACCAATAATTTGTAAAGGTGTAAGCATCACTTCGTTGATTTTACAATCTATGCCTCTATTTATAAAACCGAGGATCCTATGAACCTTCTGAACAACTGTTTCCACTTGCCTGGTCACTTTCAGAGAATCAGGCACATGAACCCTGAGGTCCCTCTGCTCCTGTACTCCCCTCAAAGATGTACCATTGAGCCTGTGTTATCTCTGTGTTTCTTCTACCTAAGTGCAATACCTCACATTTCTCTGCATTGAAATTCATCTGCCAGTTGTCTGCCCGTTTGGCCAACTTGTCAGTGTCTCTCTGAAGTTGTTCAGTATCATCCTCACAATTCACAATTCTCCCTAGCTTAGAATCATCTGCAAATTGAGAGATTTTGCCCTCAATGCCCATCTACAAATCATTTTTATAATGCAGTAAAAGCAAGGGGTCCAACACTGATCCCTGGGGAACACCAGCTTCAACTCATCTCCAATCTGAGAAATGCCCATCTATACCCATCCTCTGTTCCCTATCTTTTAGCCAAATTCTAATCCATGCTGCCACGGACCCATTAATCCCAAGCATGTCTAATTTGCTAACCAGCCTGCCATGTGGCACTGTATCAAATGCTTCCTGAAAGTTCAAATATATAACATCCACAGCATTATCCTCATCTACTGCCTGTGCCATCTCATCAGAGAAATCATTTACATTTGTCAGACATGACCTGCTCTTGACAAAACCATGTTGCAGTCTAGTATTAACTTATTTTTCTGTGCTTATATGTTTAACTTATCCCATATTATTGCCTCCATCAGTTTTCCTGCTATTGATGTCAAGGTGACAGAACAAAGAACAATACAGCCAGGAACGGTCCCTTTAGCCCTCCAAGCCTGCACTGACAGTTTTGGTATGGAAGGGCAAAATGTGTCTTCACTTACAGGATCTGTATCCCTCTATTTCCTTCCTTTTCACGTATTTGTCCAGGTGCTTTTTAATGCTGCTATTGTGTCTGCTTCCTCTGGCAGCGCGTTCCAGTCACTCATCATCCTTTGTGTGAAAAACCTGACTCTCACATCTCTTTTAAACATTCCCCCCCAACCCTGCTGTACCTTGAACTTGTGTCCCCTTCTAATTGACCCCTCCACCCTGGGAAAAAGCCTCATACTTTCAGCTCTCTCCATGCCACTCACAATCTTATAAACTTCTATCAGCTTGCCCCTCAATCTCCTGCGTTCCAGTGAAAACAAACCCAGTCTATCCAAACTTTCTTCACAGATAAAATCGCCCCATACCAGGCAACATCCTTGTGAACCTTTTCTGTACCCTCTCTAAAGCATCCATGTCCTTCCTGCAGTGTGGTACCCAGAACTGTACGCATTATTCCAAGTGTGGCCTAACTAAAGTTCCATAAAGCTGCAGCATAACTTGTCTATCTTTATACTCAATACCCCTTCCAATGAAACCAAGCATGCTATAGGCCTTTTTTACTACCTTTATCTACAGGTCTCTCATTTCCTGGTTTAGCCCTTCTCCATTTCTTAAACAATGATGTCACATTTGCAATCTTCCAGTTCCCTGGGACTAATCCTGTGTTCACAGAGGCCTGGGAAATTTTTGCTCCCTTACCTCTCTCAGCAATCCAGGATGCATTCCGTCTGGGCCAGGCGAATTCTCGACCTGGAGTGCTACCAGGTTTTTTTTTTAAGCACTTCTTCTTTAGCTATTACTATAAGCAAAAGTATTAATTTAGTACCTCTGCTATATCCTTTGCGTCAGTGAGCACAGCTCACTCTGCTTGTTGCTTCTGGGCTCCACTCTATCCTTCACTAATCTTTTACTATTAATATGTTTGAAGAACATTTTACCATTTGTTTTCAGAGTCAATACAGTGTGGAGCTGGACGAACATAGCAGGTCAGGCAGCATTAGAGGAGCAGGAAAGTCAACGTTTCAGGTCGAGACCCTTCTTCATGACTGGGGAGGGGGTAAGGAGCTGGTAACTAAATAGAGGGAGGGAGTGGGGCTGGGGTAAGGTATTGGCGATAGGTGGGTGCAGGTGGGGGATAGTGGGGCTTTGCCATTGGGAAGGGTGGGGCAGATTGGTGAGGAAGATGATGGATGGGTAATATCAGGTCAAGGAGGTGGGGGTGAGAGGGAGAGTTGGACTTGGGATGAGGCTGGGGGGTGGGGAGATTTTGAAACTGGTGAATTCCATGTTGAGGCCATCAGGCTGGAAGTTCCTGAGATGGAATATGAGATTTTGTTTTAGCACTGCCTGCTATCCTCCCCTCATGCTTCCTCTTAGCCTTCCTTACTCCAGCCTTAGTCCCTTTCCTACATTTGAGACACTTTTTCTGATTTTTTATTATTCTGGTGTGTGTCATGTGCCTCCTTTCTCCCTCATTTTCTCATCAATATCCTCAGTCGTCCAGGGTACTATAGGTTTGGATACTCTGTATTTATTTCTTAGGGGTTCACACTTATTTTTCCCCTTAATTATCTCCCTTTTGAAATTATCCCATTTCCCATGGGAGGGACCTCGGGGTTCATGTGCCTGATTCTCTGAAAGTGTTTTATCCATTTAAAATGAGTTTACATTGAACCGGCTCCTGTTCAATGTTTAGACCTCTAAAACTGTTAATACAATGGAGTGGTTTGCTGCTCTATGTCAGACAACGGTTAATATTCAACCATATTGCAGTAGATCTGCAGTGAATGAGTGAGGACAGCAGATTTCTTTCCATAAAGGACCTGACTGAACAAGATGGATTTTTACAACAATCCCATAGCTTCTCATCCTTCTGCTTCTCAACTTTCCTTTCAACATCTCTTCAGTCTTTATGTACATTCCTTGTCTCCTAAGCATAGTTTGCTGTCTGAAGTAACTCTACAGAGTCGGGTATCCTTTACCAAGTTTCCCTTTATTTAGACATGGAGAATCCTTGACACTGATCTAGTTCCCTCCGAGCCAGCTGTCAGAGTGAACAGAACCTCTGATACTCCTGTTTATATCTGTCAGCCAGGGCTCCCTGATTGGACCAGGTTAACAGCTCCAGTCAGGGAACTCATATTCCCTGCAGTCCACCTGGCTGACCTCATATCACTACACTCTCAATTTTATTCTCAGACTCTTTCTCACTTCTTTCCTTTGTTGCCCTTAGTTTGCTATCTCTGACCCAATCTCTCTCTTTCAGTTTCTCTTTTCTTGTTGTCTCCTTTCCTTGATTTCCCTTCTCTCCCAGCTACTTCCCAACCCAAACCCTAACCCTCTCACAGTTACTCCCTGTCCCTTCCAGTTACTCCCTGTCACTCCCGGGGGCACTGCCCCTGTCCCTGTCTCTCCCAGTGGCACTGTCCCTCTCCCGGTCTCTCCCGGTGGCACTGCCCCTCTCCCTGTCTCTCCCGGGGGCAGTGCCCCTGTCCCTGTCTCTCCTGGGGGTACTGCCCCTGT
>JAHRHZ010000017.1:52604346-52617609 GCA_024137785.1 Ginglymostoma cirratum
CCCCCTACTCTATCCCTATAACCGTGCATGCCCCATGGCTAATCCACTCAGACCCAATCCCCTACCCTATCCCTGTAACCCTGCATGCCCCATGGCTAATCCACCCAGCTAATCCATCCCTGAACACTGTGGGCAATTTAGCACAGCCAATCCACCCAACCTGCACATCTTTGGACTGTGGGAGGAAACCAGAGCACCCGGAGGAAACCCATGCAGACACAGGGAGAATGTACAAACTCCATACACAGTCGCCCGAGGGTGGAATCGAACCCGGGTCCCTGGGGCTGTGAGGCAGCAGGGCTAACCACCGTGTTGCCACTTTATTTTGTCAACATAATAGGAGACAAAGTGAAAACGAGTTGTTTGGTCTTTGTGACCCATTTCGAAAGCTCATTGGTCAAATTGCCTTCAGATTGTTCAGTGAAGGTCAGGGCCAGGCTGAAGGGATTCAAATTCCTCTCAGTGAAAATTAATTGTACAAATAGCCATTTAAAAAAAAATAAAAATTATTAAGCACAGGTCATTTTGTCACACTAATTCCAAATTTGTATCAACTCTTGAAACACCCAGTGCTTTAAAACATTATGAGGGACTTTACCCTTGAAGGAGAAAGATTGTTAATTGTTTTGAAAGTGTAGTTAAGAGAATACAAATTGATTTTGTGAAATCACTTCTGATTTTGGTGCATCTTACGTGTCTACAATGTGGAGTGTCTGATTGTAAACCTACCTGCTGGGGACACTGTTATCTCTACATTCCTATAACGTACTTGGAAATTTAGTAAGAATTGCTTATAGTTTAATTGGAACAAGATTTGGGAAGAAGACAATGGTGAAAATATTCAACATTCTCTTCTTATTCTTTGGCAGTAAGTAACAGTCTGTATCTCGAAAAGAAACACAAGAAATGTGTGATATTAACCTCTTGCACATAACGTCCAAAGTATTGAATCCTCATCATTTCAAGGAGATCTTTGTGTTCCTATGTCTTTTTATTTATCGTTAAAAGGGTGTAGTAGATTTGCACTTAGAAATTATATACAGGGCACTGCATCCAGACTAACTACAAATTACACAATGGGTTGTGATGACTGTCCATATGATCCGTACAAGCTATTGTGTAACCAAATTAAAAATATATAAATTAAAAATAGATTTTATCCAGATCCATTATCACTTGCTTTCCTGTCTATCAAGGTGAGGAAAATTGCAGGTGGGGCAAATTGAAAAAAAAAGTATTTTCTTTGAACTTAAAATAACAGTAAAACATTCATAACACTCGCCAAGAGATAAGTGCCAACCTTTGACAACCAGCAATGAAGCTGTCAGGTTGAAGTATTTTTGGTAATATTAAAGTGGAACTTGCTTACTTGCCAAGAAATAGGTTCTGTGTGTAATTAAGATACTGATTTGCCACAGAACATAAAATGTCATCTGAAATGATAATTAGATCAAATGTTGCAGCGATTGAGAGAAAGTGCAGCGAAAAGATAATAGGAACATTGACTGACACCTGGTGGTATTAAAGGGAACTTTATTTTCTATCCAGAGATAGTAGGAACTGCAGATGCTGGAGAATATGAGATAACAAGGCATAGAGATGGACGAACACAGCAGGCCAAGCAGCATCAGAGGAGCAGGAAACGTTTCTGAAGAAGGGTGTAGGCCCGAAATTTCAGCCTTCCTCCTCCTCTGATGCTGCTTGGCCTGCTGTGTTCGTCCATCTCTATGCCTTGTTATCTCAGAATCTCCAGCATCTGCAGTTCCTACTATCTCTGGATAGAAAATAAAGTTCCCTTTAATAGGCCCGAAATGTCAGCCTTCCTGCTCCTCTGATGCTGTGTTCATCTAGCTCTACACCTTGTTATCTCTTTATTTTCTATCCATTTGAGAGCACATTTTTGAATCAAACTGCTTTTCTGGAAAGTAACAATTTTAGACCTTTCTTTTTCTGATGAGTCAAAATAGACTCCTCGATAACGTTTAAGCATAGGAGTAATGCCATATTTACCTGTCTTGAAAATAACCTTTCTGTTCACCGACATACGAATGGATATCATTTAATTGTAGGTTTACTAGAACAAAACAACCTGAAGTGAAAAGGTTTTGATCCTGTCAGGATTGCGGTGTGAAGTGGATATCTGTGAGTGGTTCAGAATCAAGGGTTCACATGCTTTTCTGATTTATTGCCCTGGCTTCAGAACTTGTGAGTCGTACTTAAACATACAATTTCCAAAAAGTCTGCCGTTCTTACTGACCAAAGAGGGCAACGCTAAACACAAAGCAAATGGCTGCATTTCAAGGTCAGGAATTATGGGACAATATTGTGGTTAACATGGACTTTCATGATTACAAGGCAAACCTTCCTCTTCTTTCTCATGCTAGATCATCTCTCTATTCTTGTGGAATACAAAACCTTCTATCAGGTCGCCCCTCAGCCTCCAACACTCTAGAAAAAAACAATCCAAGTTTGTCCAACCTCTCCTTTTGGGTAAGATTGTATCAGAGGTAAAGGGTACTGCAGATGCTGGAGAATCCGAGATAACAAGGTGTGGAGCTGGATGAACACAGCAGGCCAAGCAGCATCATAGGAGCAGGAACGCTTGACGTTTCGGGCCTAGACCCTTCATCAGAAAATCTCCTTTTGGCTAATACTTCTTTTGCACCCTCTCCAAAGTCTCCACATCCTTCCTGTAGTGTGGTGACCAGAAGTATACACAATACCCCAAATGTCGCCTCATAAAAGTCTTAAATGGCTGCAACATGACTTGCCAACCTTCATACTTGAGGCCCTGACCAATGAAGGCAAGCATACCTTCTCTACTGCCTTATCCACTTGTGTTGCCACTTTCAGGGAGCTATGGACTTGTACCTCATAATTCCTGACCAGCTGGGCTAAGGTTGTTCTTGAACTGCAGCTATTTGCTTTGTGCTTCGCACCGGCCTCTTTGGTCAATAAGATCAGCAGTCATTTTGGGAATTGTATGTCTAAGTACGACTCACAAGTTCCAAAGCCAGGGCAATAAATCAGAAAGGCATGTGAACCTGGATTGATTCTGAAGCACTTAGACCTCACAGATATCCACTTCACATCACAATCCTGACGGGATCCCTCTGTATATTAATGCTCCTAAGGGCCCTGCCATTTGCTGTATACTGTCCTCTTGCAGTTGACCTCCCAAAATGTATCAACAGAGAGACCTAGTGGGTACAGACTCATAGTTCCTTGAAAATGGAGTCACAGGTAGACAGGGCGGTGAAGAAGGTGTTTGGCACATTTGTCTTCATTGGTCTGAACATTAATATAGGATTTGGGACGTCATGTTGCAGCTGTACAGGACATATGTCAGGTCACTATTGGAATATTGTGATATATTCTGATCTGCTCTTCTATAGAAAGGATGTTGTTAAACCTGAGAGGATGCAGAAGAGACTTACAAGGATGTTGCTGAGACTGGAGGGTTTAGTTACAGGGAGAGGCTGAATAGGCCGGGGCTACTCTCCCTGGAGTATCGGAGGCTGAGGGGTGACCTTATAGAGATTTATAAAATCATGAGGGACATGGATAGGGCAAATACACAAGGTCATTTCCCCAGGGTAGCGGAGTCCAAAACAAGAGGACATAGGTTTGAGGAGTGAGGGGAAAGATGTAAAAGGGCCTGAGGGGTAACATTTTCACACAGAGGGTGGTGTGTGTATGGAATGAGCTGGCCAAGGAAGTGGTGGAGGCTGGTACAACTACAACATTTAAAAGGCATCTGGATGGATACAGGAGCAGGAAGATGTTTAGAAGGATATGGGCCAAATGCTGGCGAATGGGACCAGGACAGATTGGGATGTCTGGTTGGCATGGATGAGTTGGATTGAGGGATTTGTTTCCATAATGTATGACTCCATGACCTCACGCGTGTCTGGATTAAACTCCATCTGTCATTTCTCCCCAACTTTCCAGATGATCCATATCCTGCTGTGTATCCTTTGATAACTTTTCTCTCTATCCACAACTGTGCCAATTTTCCTGTGGTCTGCAAACGCACCAATCAGACTACCTGCATTTTCATACAACTGATTCATATATATTACAAGCAACAGAGGTCCCAGCACTGATTCTGTGGAGCACCACTGGTCACAGGCTTACAGACAGAAAAAAAATACACCCGCCCACAGCTACCCTCCGGCTTTTATGACCCAGCCAATGTTGTGTCACTTACTAATGCACCATAGATTCCATGTGAATTAATCATCTGGACCAGCCTACCACGAGGAACCTTTAGTAAAGTCCATGGAGGCAATATCCTTTTCCCTACCCTCATCAATCATCTTCATTACTTCCTCAAAATTCTCAATCAGATTTGTGAGACAAGACCTCCCCCTGCACAAAGCCATGCTGACTATTCCTAATAAGTCTATTCTTCTCCAAATGTCAGTAAATTATAAGAATCGTCTCCAATAATTTCTCTATCGGTGACGTCAGGCTCACACCAGCCTATAATTTCCTGGATTATCCCTGTTACCCTTCTTGAACAAAGGGACGACATTGGCTATTCTCCAGTCTCCTAGGATCTTGCCTATGGCTAAAAAAGATATAAAGGTCTCCGTCAAGGCCCCAAAAATCTCCTCCCTTGCCTCCCTCAGTATCCTGGGATAGATCCTTTCAGGCCCTCGGGATTTATTTACCATAAGGTTTTTCAAGACACCCAACCCCTCCTCCTTCTTAGTATCAACATGCCCAGAATATCAGCGTACAGCTCCTTCATCTTACCATCACCGATGGGAAGTACTGATTAAGGACCTCAATCACTTCCTCTGGCTCCATGCATAAACTCTTTCCATTGTCCTTGAGCGGACCTACTCTTTACCTCGTCACCTTCTTGCTCCTAATATACAATGTGTTAGGTTTTTCATGAATCCTACTTGGCAAGGACACTTCATGCTCCCTTTTAGCCCTCCTAATTCCTTGTTTATGTTCTTCATGTGTCCTTTAGATTCCTCAAGGGCCTAGTTTGATTTTGGCTGCCAAACCCTAAAATTCCTTTCTCTTTTGGACTTTTAATATGTCTTGTTTTCCAGTGTTCCTGAATATTGCCATCCTTATCTTATATCCTGACAGGATCCTGAGTAATCATCAACCGGCCTTTGAAAGACTCCCATATGCCAGATGTGGATTTACCCTCAAACAGCCGCCCCTAATCTACTTTCTCCAGTTCCTGCCTAATACTGTTGTAATTAGCCTTCCATCAGTTTAGCACTTTCATCTGAGGAGCAGTCTTTTCCTGATCCGTAACATTTTTAAAACATATGGAATATTCATATATAACATACATTCATCATTTCACCTGCATTTTGCTGCAAGCCTAGTACAAAGTCTGCTCAAATATCTATTAAACTCAGACAAATCAACCTGTTGAGATAAATGATGCTAATGCCAACTTGTATTTGAAAGGTAGAGAGGTTATGTTGAAGTCTTTAAGTAATCTTGCAGTATAAAAAGAAGAAGTCATTGAATTTATACAGTTCCTTTCACAACCTCAGGATTTTCCAAATTACAGCAAATGAAATATTGTAGTCACTGTTGATTACACACTATCTGTTTCTATGTTTTTAAATATTATGCTGTAATTAAAGTTATTCTGCCATGATTTAATATACATTATCACAATCTGTGGACTCAACACCGTTTAAACATTTTGATAGTTTATGTAGATGAAGTGTGCCAGTGAAATGGATAAATTCATTATTAAAGGTAATCCACATATGAGTAACGCTGTTACTTATAAAGAAACAGAAATCGCTGGAGAAACTCAGCCAGTCTGGCAGTTCCTGTGGAGAGAAAGCGGAGTTGTTTCAAGTCCAGTGATTTTTTTTTGTCAGAGCTTCAGTTCTTCGTTTTATTTTACTGCCAAGAAGTGTGTTAATTGGAGGCAATGAAGAAACTGCAAAGCCTAATGCTGTCTCACAGGGAGGACATGGATTTGCATGGGTCAGTGAATCGACAGCTATTTTCAGTAAAACAGGGAGAATAAAATCTGGGTGAAACAGCTAAGACAATAGAGCCTGACGTCACAGGGAAGACCTTAGATATTTTTTCCCGAGGGTGGGGGATTTGAAGAGTGGGGGGCATATTTTTAAGATGGGAGGAGAAATATTTAAAAAAGAAATGAGGGGCAATTTTTTTTTTACACAGAGAGTGGTTCCTGTGTGGAATGAACTTCCGGGGATGTGGTTGATGCGCGTGCAGTTACAATGTTCAAAAGACATTTGGACAAGTGTGTGAACAAGAAATGTGTGGAGGCATACGGGCCAAGTGCAGGCAGGTGGGACTCGTGTAGTTTGAGATTATGGTTAGCATGGACAGGTTGGACTGAAGGGTCTGTTTCTGTGCTGTGTGATTCTATGACTCTATAACTTACCATGAGGAACAGAGCTGGACAAAATATAAGATAACAAGGTGTGGAGCTGGATGAACACAGCAGGCCAAGCAGCATCATAGGAGCAGGAAAGCTTGACATTTCGGGCCTAGACCCTTCGTCAGAAACGGGGGAGGGGAAGCGGGTTCTGAAATAAATAGGGAGAGAGGGGGAGGCGGATAGAAGATGGATGGAGGAGAGGATAGGTGGAGAGGAGACAGACAAGTCAAAGAGGCGGGGATGGAGCCAGTAAAGGTGAGTGTAGGTGGGGAGGTAGGGAGGAGATAGGTCAGTCCAGGGAGGACGGACAGGTCAAGGGGGTGGGATGAGGTTAGTAGACAGGAGATGGGGGTGGGGCTTGAGGTGGGAGGAGGGGATAGGTGAGAGGAAGGACAGGTTAGGGAGGCGGAGCTCCAGCATCTGCAGTACCTATTATCTCAGGACAAAATATAATCCATTTGATATAAGATCAGACAATGAAGAGTGGAAAGAAGAAACAGTTAATGTTGGTTTAATCCTGTTATTTCTCTGGCCTTCATTCAGAGGAAGGTGAAAGGGCATGTCTAAAGATAGTTGACAGAAATTAATTTTAGCATGATTCTCATTTTCTTCGAAGAAGGTTCTGTGTGTACAGGGAGAGGCTGCTAATGTAGAATGAAGCTGGGCTTTCTTTACTGTGAGTTCTCATTGTCGAAATCCCATTCAAATATTCCAAATTCAAAATTCAACACAAGTTTCATACCAGTGTTGTTGGATTGTCACTTGCTTCTCATATTGATCAGTGCAGTCTCAGAGAAATAAAAACACTTCATCAACTCACTCAGAGATAGTAAGAACTGTCGATGCTGGAGTCAGAGATAACACAGTGTGGAGCCGGAGGAACACAGCAGGCCAGGCAGCATCAGAGGAGCAGGAAAGTTGACGTTTAGGGTCAGGACCCTTCTTCAGAAATGGGGGAGGGGGAAAGGAGCTCAGAAATAAATACAGCGAGGAGGGATGGGGCTGGGGAAGGTAGGTGGGACGGTGATAGGTGAGTGCAGGTAGGGAGTGGTGGGGATTGATCAGTGAGGTGGGAGGAGCGGATAGGTGGGAGAGAAGATGGACAGGTTGTGTCACGTCAAGGAGGTGGGGATGAGAGGGAGGGTTGGTCATGGGATGAGACCGGGCGGTGGGGGGGTTTTAAAACTGGTAAAGTCCACATTTAGACCATTGGGCTGTAGGCTCCTGAGGCGGAATATGAGGTGCTGCTCCTCCAGTTTCTGGGTGGTATCATTGTGACATCCCCCAGTCCCACCCCTCCTCTCTCTATTTATTTTAGCCCCCTACCCTCTCCCCCATTTCTAAAGAAGGGTCCCAGCCTGAAACGTCAGCTTTCCTGCTCCTCTGATGCTGCCTGGCCTGCTGTGTTCATCCAGCTCCAAACTGTTATTTCATTAACTTAGCTCCATTGAAATAAATATGTTTTGCCTTTTAAGAGTATTGAAAATAATGTGGTTACATATATCACATTTGAAGTGTAGTACATTGTGATGCAAAGTGCTTCTGGTAATGAATATTTTGTAATTTGAAAAGTTGCAGTGTGGATGCCGTGATGTTGCACAAAATTTGGAATTTTTGAACATTTTAATTAATGACTGTGATGACCAACAACTCTGGATGTGACCCTCACTTTATGGAAGCTGACATGTGCATATAATCATCATCAATGTTCTGGGAAAACAACATTAAAAGAGGAACATGTAAAATAGTCAAAGGAGGTGAGAGAAAATAAGAAGGTAAGATACAATATATCAAACTAAAAGATGAGATGGTGGGCCCATGTGAAAGTCAGGCCCAGGCATGGAGTTAATGAAGAAGGAATTAATGCCAGGTTTCAGTTTGTGATCTTTGCTAAGCCAAGGTTTAGGATGAGAAGCTCTTTTAAAAGAAAAAGCAAAATACTGTGGAAGCTGAAAATCAGAATTAAAGTCAGAAAGTGTTTCGAAGGAAAATCAAATAGATTCAAAAACTAAAGTCCAACTGAGGATGGGAAATCATCCGTGTGCAATTTAATCATTTTGCAATCTTTGGAATATTGATGCTGATGAATTTAAGATGATCAATTCTCTGGATGGGATGACATAGAAGCGTTTGAGTCTGTTTCCTGAGCACTCAGTAACAACATGACAAGAGTTTGTTGAGCTACCTTCAGTTTGTTTTCAAAAGAAAAACTTGCATTTGAATAGCACTTTTAAAGAAATGTAATGATCACGAGCAGCTCCTCAGAAAGAATAGAGCCTTAGGATATGTGTGAGCTCTTAAATGAATATTTCTCATCTGTATTCACAGAGGAGAAAGACATTGTGGCGGGGGTGGGGGGGGACGAGCGGTGCAGGGAGGAGGGTGGGGGTTGGGCTGTGGGATCTGACTGAAAGGCATAGACAGGGTCAATTGTGACAATGTTCTCCCTCTGGCAGATGTGTCTAAGACTAGAGAACATGAGTTTAATGCGAGGTGTACGTGGTTTAGAGGGGATCTGAGAGAAAAAAAATCATCCAGAGGGTGGTAGAAATATGGCAAGTGCTGTCTGAGAGGGTGGTGGAGCCAGCTACTCTCACAATATTTAAGAAGCATCTGGATGGGCACTTAAAATGCCAGGGCATCATAGGCTTTGGACCAAGCACACATAAATGAAATTGGTGTCGTTTGGTGTTTGTAGGTCAGCACATGGTGGGCTGAAGGGCCTGTTTCTTTCCTGTATGAGTCTGAGGTTCAATCAGTATAAAGTGAGGCAGACTAAGTAAGAAAGGGTTTTCAGGAGTTAGCAGAACAATGAATAAGAGGAAGTTTTAATGATGGGAAAGGGATGTCATGAGCTGAAGGGGTTTCAGAGACAGAGGCTGTGAGCTTTAATCACAATCAAATATGGATGTTGGGAGGACGCACAGTGCACACAAAGCCCACAGGTTAAGGACCGCAAAGTGAGCACTGCGCAACATTAGAGGAGAATGTTCCGAGTGGAACGGTATGTAAGAGGTTCTGGACCTCCTGTAAATATGACCAAGGAGTTTAGTGCATTACTTGGTGATATGCAGCAGGTGGACATGCTCCAGCAGAATGTGAATGTTTGTACGGATGATAGCAGCATACTGAGTAATTTAGTTCACTTCCAAGGGAGAGTATTTGGAAATGGTTTGTAGATAAAGGCATGAATATGAGATTAGAAGCCCCATACAGAAAGAAACAGGATTCATGCAGTATTTAAGCTTGTCAGAATGATTTGTGTAGTGTGTAGATGAAGCGAGAACAAAGGGTACAGAATGGTGAGAGCAGAATAAAAAATGATAATTACACAATCATTTATTTTCACAGGGCCCTCATTCACTCTTCCTTCAAATAAAGTTTTCCAACTTTTTCATCATGGAGGCAGTGCCACTTCATGTGTGTACATAACTACTCATTAATTCACACATTCCATCCCAGGTAGTGGAGCCCATCTTTGTGCTTGGACACGTTGTAAATACTGACTCCTATTGCCCAGGGAACAGAAAAACAGAGACCGCACAGAAATCAGATCAGACTTAACAGACTGTCAAACAAATTTGTTTGACAAAGTGACAAGGGGACATCTCACTGGAGAGAATTAGTGGGTCCTCTATTTAATAACACATCCTCTACTTCACATGAAAATTGTGGCAAAAAACAGGAAACTCCAAATACACATCAAACCAGGAAATGGAGAGATTGCAGCTTGCTGCTGGATTCCAGCCTAGTCATTTCATTACATTAGGCTGTCTGTAAGATCTACTGCCTGGATCTTGCAGACAGGGCTTTTTTGTTGTTGTTTTTCTGTTTCTGTGGTATTTGTGACCACATCAGTATATAGCTGAGAAACAGTTGGAAAAACACATTCCTGTTGGACTCACACTCAAGCATCCCCTACTCACTGGCAGCCATCCAGTGAGCACACACTATCCCTCTCTGAGCAAATGTGTAAAGACAATCCCTCATTTAGGTGATACCTGACGCATATCGACTCGCAAAAACATCAATTAAGGTACCTGGTTTCAAAACAGGGATATAATTACTTTTATTGTGTTACTAGAAAGACATATATCCAAGAGCAAACATCAGGGTGACCATCAATATTCAAGTCTGGTTCATGAATAAAAACCGAAAGAACTGCAGATGCTATGAATCAGGAACAAAAACAGCTGCCAGACCTGCTGAGCTTTTCCAACAATTTCTGTTTTGTTTCTGGTTCATGAATACCCTTCAGGGAATGGAGACTGCAGCTTCTATGCAGTTCAGTCATTCCCTACACAATGTAATGATCTCTTGATGCCATCTGCTCACTCAGTGAGAGGACACTTTAGAATGGGCAGTATGAGCTTTTCAGTATCGCTTATATCCTGAAATCTTTTCAAAAAGTACATTTTTATGTAGTTTTAGTTCAGTTTCAGGTCCCACAATTAATAGGTTTTAGGCCAGCTCAGTCTAAAGGCTTTGCAAATCGTTTTGGCATGATGATGATAATGATGCATCACCCAATTATTTTGACTACTATCTATAACAATGATTGAGAAAACAATAAATGCAGGGTAAAGTTCTGAACTTCTATGGTTACATTTTTGGCAGCATACTTGTAGGATTTTGAGTGCTGCCTACTCACTCCAGGTCAGTGTTGTCCTGTCAATAAATGGTTTATGAGTTTGGCAGATGGTGGGATTTGAATTCAATAAACATCGGGAATTAAGGATCTAATGATGACCATGAATCCATTGTCGACTGTCAGAAAAACCCAGCTGGTTCACTAATGCCCTGTAGGGAAGGAAACTGCCAACTTTAACTGCCTATTCTGGCCAACATGTGACTGCAGACCCACAGCAATGTGGTTGACTCTTAACTGCCCTCTGGGCAATTAAGGATGGGCAATAAATGCTGCCTGGCCAGTGATGCCTTCATCCCGTGAAAGAATAAAGAAAAAAAACATAGAGTGACGTTTTTGCTTTTTACCCCTCAGTCCCATTTGGGGGTTTGGCTGAAACATTAAAATAAACACCTTGACACTCGACAACACAAACAGTGTATAATGCACATCTTCAAGATATCTTAGAAAGATTTGCAAGCACTGATGGGCAAAATCTACAAACAGCGATGTCCTTTAAACAGAACCAGTCAGTCTATTTCTGTTGCTGCAAGCTTTGGAGGAGGAATGTTTGCCAGATCATCAGGGGAATTCCTGGTTCTATGAACAGTCCTAAAGAATATTTTAGATTGAGCTGAATAGCTATCCTTGTACCTGCTCATTAGAAAGGCATAGTCACTATTACCACATAAGCACTCCACCAACCTTTCAGCCTAAATCATGAGCTTTATTCTGAAATAAGACTTGAACTCCCAATGTTCTGACCTGTCTGAATAGTGGGCTTAAACAATGATCTCCCTGTGTTAATTCACTGGGATAGTGTTTCATTTTGAAGCCACTGACAAACCGTAAGATCACTGTTCAGCAAAAAGACCTTCGATGAATTGTCACCAGGACAGTGGAAGAACACAAATCTCCCCAAAGTCTTGGGAAGCAGAGGATGCAATGTACAATGAGAGAAGTGGTTGAATGAAGCTTAGCAATCCCTGTCTTGGACTCTACTGGATGCTGATATTTCTCCCTTGCGGGTGAGTTTGGAACCAGGAGTTACTATTTAAAAACCAGGGTTTGCCCGTTTCAAACAGAGATGAGGCAAAGTTTTTTCTTACGTGGGTCAAGAATCTTTGGAACTTTTCCTGAGAAGGTGGTGGATGCAGAGTTTTTGACCATTGTTAAGGCAGGGCTGGAGAGATTCTTGATAAACAAGAGGCTGATAGGTTATTGGGGGTAGCCAGGAAGGTCAATTTGAGGTTACAATCGCAACAGCCTGGAGGGGCTGAATGGCCTAGATCTGCTCGTTGGTGGTTTGTAAAGAATTCTGTTGTAGGGAGTAGGTGGACGGGGTTGGGGGGATTCTGGTGGAGCAGTGACTCAGATTATTCTCATGGGGCTCAAAGGGAAACTGTTTTTTAAATTAATTCATGGGTCGACAGTTTTCCGCACACACTTATTGTCCATCCCTGACTTTTTAAAAATTCATTCAGGGGATGAGGACATTGCTGGCTGGGCCAGCATTTATTGCCCCGAGGGCAGTTAAGACTCAGCCACATTGCTGTGGGTCTGGAGTTACATGTAGGCCAGGCCAGGTAAGGATGGCAGTTTCCTTCCCGAAAGGACATTAGTCAACCAGGTGGGTTTTTCTTGAAAAATCGACAATGGATTCATATTAGATCCCTAATTCCAGATATTTCATTGAATTCAAATTCCACCATCTGCCGGGATTCAAACCCGGGTCCCCAGAACATTATCTGGGTCTCTGGATTAATGGTCCAGCGATAATACCACTCGGCCATTGCCTCAACAGGTGGTGGTGAACCACCTGCAAATTATTAGTTGTTGGCTATTTCAGAGGGCAGGTACCAGAACAAAAGTTAGGAGCAAGTATGGGCTTGCTGGATCCCACAGACTCGTTCTGTCAGACGTTACTATCATGGCTGATCTGACTGTGGCCTCATGTCCACTTTCTGACCCTATAACCCTCAGCTTGCTTGTTGATTAGGAACACTGTGTAGATCTGGGTTCATGTAAAGATCAGATTTATGAAGGTTCATAACACATTGTTATTATGTGAGAACCTGGGCTGTAAGGTAGAGAAAAAAATGGATTTTAATTGTTAACTTTTTTTAAAAACGTTCAGGAAGTCACTTTGAGTTATTGAGTTAAAGCAGTATTTATAACCAGGCATGGGATATCTACGTGCCAGTGGGATATCTACGTGCCAATGGGATAT
>JAHRHZ010000017.1:52617619-52643505 GCA_024137785.1 Ginglymostoma cirratum
CCAATATGTTACCATCCATCTCCGAGCTAGTTATGCCTTTGGCAACTTCACCAATGGCACTGATCAAATGGTACTATATCCAGAACGAATACAGCAATTGTTGCTCCAGCTGTGCCTCAGAAATTCTGTTTGCATTTGAAAAATTGTCTTTTGCCCAAAATAGCCACGAACCTCCTGACAATACTGGGGTATGACGGAAATGGTTTCTGTGTTAACATCATCAATCAGCTAATCTGAGGCTAATTTCAAAAATGTGAAATTAGCATGATAGTGGTGAGAAAATGTCAGTGCTTCTTGGATTAGCTGAAACTGTTATATTTTCAGAACAGTTGCTGCATGCAGGAGGGACATTGGAAGAGGGAGTGATATTGATGAAGTTTCTGTGGTTTCTAAACTTCAGCATTGACCATTTGGCCAGAACAGCTCGTTACTGTGATATCAATTTTGACATAATCAATTTTAAAGAAAATATCTTGATCACTGGAAATAATGGAGAACAAATGCTTCAATAATCAGTTATTAATGAACTGGATTTTGCAAATGTGTTCGATTTTAGAGTTAAGGAGGGCACTGTGGCAAAAATAACCCAAACACTGTTCTATCGGACAGATGGTCTGTAGACTCCTTGGTAAATGAATAGTTGCTTGACTTTTTGCATCTTTCCTGGGCTCACTCCTAAATGATCCAGGAGGCTGCGAAATAAAAGTACTGGGCATGCTGGAAATCTGAAATAAAAGCAGAAAGTGCTTGAGGAAACTCAGCAGGTCTGACAATATCTGCAGAGAGAGAAACAGAGCTAACATTTTGAGTCCAACAGGACTCTTGTTTTGGAACTTGGCTTTCTGTTTTTATTCTAGTAGGTTGTTATATAATAGTCTGCAGTGATACTGGGGTAGATTTTCTCATTTTCCTGATTCGATTGTACAAAATGAATATTATGGGAAAAATATCCCTGAAGGGAAACTTGAACAGGCTGAAAAACAATCACAAGTCCTCAAGGAAATTCCCAAATTGTCAAACAAAAGAGGTACACTTGGTCTACACATTGCTTTTGGAGTTGAACCACCTATTAAAGGGTTATATTCTTTAACATACGAAAGAGTTTAACTCTTTGTGCTGTTGTTGTGAAAATATAAGATGTGATTACTTACCATTCCTGGAAATCTCTGGCAGGGATCATTCACATTTTGACAAATATTATCACAAAAAGAAATCACTGTTTTTTTTTCCATTTCAACAAATTCAGGTCAAATAAACCATGAGGGCATATCCCAGCATATCAGTAGATTTTGTTTCAAATTCGAAATGACCATTTTCCACCAAATTCCTTTCAGTTACATAACTTTAGCACCTTTGCTAAAGTTACATTCTGGTTATGATAGTGGCGAACAAGGATTGAACTCTGCTCAGTGAAGGGTATATATCATTTCTATAATTACCAATGTGTATGAGTGGACTCCGGTGAGGACACCAAGAAGCAGAAGACTCTCAATACAAATAGATTTAAATGTCAAAATAACCTCAATAACCCAGTGGAACATTGCACAGTATGTAAAATACACAGTTAAGACGTCAAGTGGGACTGAATGAGTACAATGTATCACTTGAGATTCCAGGATGTACCTGATGTTTGTGCCATCACATCTCACAATTGTATATAATTAACATCGGGAAACATGTTTGGGAATTAGACAAATTCAATTTGATTGAATGGAATAATCAGATTTCCTGAGACTTCTACCAATGTTTAAGGGGAGACGAGGCCGGCTCTGAAATTCTGTTTTCTTTCTCACGTGAAAACCACTGTAATTATGGTAACAGGATAATCATGGGGATATTGCTCATTGTTACTGTTCCCTCAGAAGTCTTCCCATTCTTAACAGCCTCCAAGCCTCCTCCTGAAAAGAGCCTTGTTTTCTATTTTTGACAGCCCATCATAATGAATTAATTGCAAACATTTTCAATGCTCCCAACGCCTTTTGTGAAATGTTCTTGGTACTTTTAATAAAGATAATGTACACAAAATGTGATATGATCACAAAGGAACAGACAAACATCAAAACGACTAAGAAACAACAATAAAGAAGATTGACTACACGAAAAGATGTACAAGTTAGCAACAAAACACCACGACACTGCAAGTCTTTATGATGACAGAGCGAAGAAATAAATGTACACCAGCAAAGACAGGTCAGAGACTTTCTTTTATCAGATTTGTTCATTTCAAAGACACACAAATCTGTTAAAACACACAAAACAATGAAGTCAGAAAAGTCTCTATATCTATGTATGTAGAGTATATCTCATTCACAGTCAGGTAATACTGGATGAAAAGTTTTTGTCTCGTTTTAGAAAAGACAGATTGAAAGATGAGCCACAGACAGAGATCATCCTGCCTTTTGGAAACCTGCTACTGCCAATGACTGACACAGAGAGAGACGGCAACAAGCTGGTAACAAAATGGAGGACAGACATGTGACAACTTTGGTTTTTTTTGGCATGTTGAACCGTGAGTTCACTCTGGATTGGCTAGCGATGGTACCTGGCTCTGTTGTGTCTCGCTGGACTGCCTGAGAGGAGCGGTGGATGGAGGAGGTACACCTGAAGTCGAAGCAGATCGACCCAGCTTGCAGCTCGCCTTGGCCTCTGTGAAAGGAAAGCTGAGTTAGACAAGAGGACAATGTTCACATCCATGGGAACTAAAACCATAGCAGGATGTAACGCCACATTTAAATCCATATTGTGGCTTTGGATAAATAAGTCTCAAGTAACTTTTTAAATTCTTGGCCAACACCCTCTCTATAACCTCCCGTTGATGAGCTGTGAATGCTTCATATGTTTTTATAAGTTTATTCTTTCTTTTATATTAATGGTGTATTAACCTGCTTCAAAACATTCCATTAACATCACAGTGAAAGGAATACCTTTCCCAATGTATTAAACATTCATTTGTTAGTATCACCAAAAGATATTCCACCTATTAAGAGAAAGTAATGAATTAATGCCTTAACTAAAATTGCAAGTTAAATCAAGCTTATTATCCAAGATTGAAAAAATAAGAATGAATAATTTCCACTCCCAAATGTTATAAATTTTGAAACTATATGTAATGCAAGGTTAAGTGAAGTGCTTGCAATAAAACTATTTCTATCTCGTAGAGAGCATCCCTTTAACCTGGCTCACATCCATAGTAACTTCTCACCTTCAATTATTGACCCTGATATTAAGGCTAAAAGTGCTCTTTTTCCCAGGACTGACAACTCTCACTTGGCTATACATTTCCCAAAAAGAGAATCCTTGCAAAAAATATATGAAAAGAGTTCCCAAGAGAAATCCTTCTGATTCTGGTCTTTGTTAAAATGTCTCATCGGTATTTAACTTCTGCATACAGTGTGGGAAAATGGTTGGTGCAGATTGAGACCTAATTTTCCATTGAGTTGAAAATGATCCTTTTTTACTTCCACAGAAAAGCCAATCAAACAGAAAGTCAGGCTCAGAAAGCTCAGTTGCTGACTCTACCATACTCTGCAATTCACCAGTTTGATATCATAAAAAACTCTGCTCAAAGCAATGAACAAAAGCACCTTTCAGAGGCATTAGGGGAGATACAGGTGCTGGGGATATTGTGGGGAAGGGCCAGGATGACCAGGCAACAGAGAGCCGGAATACGTTATGGGAAAGGGACAGTACAACACTGTAATTACATCGGAGATAGTGGGAACTGCAGATGCTGGAGAATCCGAGATAACAAGGTGTAGAGTTGGATGAACACAGCAGGCCAAGCAGCATAATAGGAGCAGGAAAGCTTGACGTTTCAGGCCTAGACCCTTCATCAGAAATGGGGGAGGGGAAGAGGGTTCTGAAATAAATAGGGAGGGGGGGGAGGTGGATAGAGGATGGATAGAGGAGAGGATAGGTGGAGAGGAGGCAGACAAGTCAAAGAGGTGGGGATGGAGCCAGTAAAGGTGAGTGTAGGTGGGGAGGTAGGGAGGAGATAGGTCATTCCAGGGAGGACAGACAGGTCAAGGGGGCGGGGTGAGGTTAGTAGGTAGGAAATGGGGGTGCTGCTTGAGGTGGGAGGAGGGGATAAGTGAGAGGAAGAACAGGTTAGGGAGGCGGGGACAAGCTGGGCTGGTTTTGGGATGTGGTAGGGGGAGGGGAGATTTTGAAGCTTGTGAAATCCACATTGATACCATTGGGCTGCAGGGTTCCCAAGCTGAATATGAGTTGCTGCTCCTGCAGCCTTCAGGTGGCATCGTTGTGGCACTGCAGGAGGCCCAGGATGGACATGTCGTCTGAGGAATGGGAGGAGGAGTTGAAATGGTTCGCGACTGGGAGGTGCAGTTGTTTATTGCGAACCGAGCGCAGGTGTTCTGCAAAGCGGTCCCCAAGCCTCCGCTTGGTTTCCCCGATGTAGAGGAGGCCACAACGGGTACAGCGGATGCAGTATACCACATTGGCAGATGTGCAGGTGAACATCTGCTTGATGTGGAAAGTCTTCTTGGGGCCTGGGATGGGGGTGAGGGAGGAGGTGTGGGGGCGGGTGTAGCACTTCCTGCGGTTGCAGGGAAAAGTGCCGGGTGTGGTGGGGCTGGAGGGGAATGTGGAGCGGACAAGGGAGTCATGGAGAGAGTGGTCCCTCCGGAAAGCAGACAAGGGTGGGGAGGGAAAAATGTCTTTGGTGGTGGAGTGGGATTGCAGATGGCGGAAGTGTCGGAGGATGATGTGTTGGATCCGGAGGTTGGTGGGGTGGTACATGAGGACGAGGGGGATTCTTTTTTGGTTGTTATTGCGATAGGGTTTTTCTAATATTCTACACGGTTAGAACGGTAAACCAGTGAAAAACACAGGCAGTAAAGATAATTTTCACAGTAAAGGTGATCTTGAGAGGTCAGTGACTTGTTCAAGGCAGATACAATGGCTTAGAGGTATTATTGCTGGACTGTAAATCCACAGACCCAAGTAATGATCAGGGGACCCGGGTTTGAATCCTGCCACGGCACGTGGTGGAATTTGAATTCAATAAAATATTTGGAATAAACAATCTAATGATGTTTGTGAATCAATTGTTAGGAAAACCCATCTGGTTCACTAATGTCCTTTCGGGAAGGAAACTGTCTCCTTGTCTGGTCTGGTCTACATGTGACTCCAGACCCACAGCAATGTGGTTTACTCTTAACTGCCCTCTAGACAATTAGGGATGGGCAATAAATGCTGCCTGCCCAGTGATGCCCTCATCCTGTGAATGAATAAAGGAACCATATTACCTCATATTCTCACACTTCTTCAGAACCTTCCATCAAAGTCACAGAAAGCTAGAGACACCCAAAGGTAATGCCAGAAAAATACTTTTTCACCCAGCAAGTAGTTAGGGTCTGGAATACACTGCCTGGAAATGTGGTGGAGGCAGGTTGAATAGAAACATTCAAGAGGGAGTTTGATAATTATTTGGATTGAAATAGTGAGCAAAGGTATGGGGAAAAGGCAGTAGGTAATAACATGCATTTCATAGAATCCTAACAGTGTGGAAAGAAGCCATTTGGCCCATCAGGTGTACACTGACCATCTGAAGACCATCCTACCCAAACCCACACCCCTACTCTATCTCTGTAACCCTCCATTGTCCCTTGGCTAACCCACCTAGCCTGTTTGTCCCTGGACTCTATGGAGTAAATTAGCATGGCCAATCCATCCTAACCTGCCCAGAGGAAACCCACGCAGACATGGGGAGAATGTACCAACTCCCGAGGATAGAATCAAACTCAGGTCCCTGGTGCTGTGAGTCAGCAGTGCTACTCACTGAGCCACTGTGCCACCTCAGAAGCTTGTGCAAGCACAATGGGCCAAATGACCTCTTTCTGCACCGTAACAATTCTTTGATTCTGTAATGAAGACCTGACGTGAAATGTAATTTTCAAGGAACTTGTTGGAACTAGTGGAACTCCATCTTCTGTTTATTAATCAAGTTGCCATTTTACAGCCTAGCAGCGTTTTGTCAATGGGTCACCTTCTGAACTCTATCAAGCCAAGGGGCTAAAAGCGAGTTTTCTGTTGGATGCAGTATCTGTTATTTCAATACTAGTCTGACAATGAAGGGCAAGTATTTGTTGATGACATCAATCTCAGATGTTGAACCCAAGAAAATACCTGGAATAAACTCATCAATAACATGAGATCATCCTTGAACATTACTTTCTAGGGTATTTTACTGAGAATCAATTTGGACTGAGGATCACTTTTTATAGCAGCAAACTTTGTAGGTTTATGCTTTAAAAGGATTGGCACATGGAAACTGTAAAGGAATTGAAAGGGTCAATGAAGTCATTGTGTGTCAGTGTTGATGGTGATTTGACAGTCCCTTACCTGACTGTGTGGTCTCAGAGCTGCTGTGTCCCGCTAACTGAGTCGGGCTGACTGAGGACCTCCCCATTCGACTCGTCACTGGCGCTGGTGGCCTAGGGGTCCCATCCCATTCCTGAGATTTGATCGGTTCTCCAGAAATGCCATGAGCCCCTTTCTCTTTGCTTTCTGACTTTGACACCAGTTCAGAGCTAAAACTTCGCCCCTTTAGGTCCTCCCCTGGTTCTGTAAGAAAGTAAAATCATTAAGTTATCAGAGTCCTCAAAGGCTGAGCCACTGCCCACATTAGAGGTCAGGAGCTTAAGTAACTTTGCCAGAAGGATGTGTGAGTCATGATGACCTTCAATGCTACACTCTTGAATGACTGTGTCAATGCGGAACAAGTCAAAATCATCACATTGTCTCCAGCTATTTGTAGGATGGGATCTATCTTCACCAGCACTTATTTTAAAGATTGTGGCCAGACTACAGGCATGTAAACTTCTTTCTCTGGGGGAGGAGAAGTGGATCTAAGTAAGATTTTACTTCTGTTTGGATAATGTGAACACGTTTCAGTATCTACATAACACAATAGGAATTAACACAACAAAAATATTCAATCCCTGTTTTAAAATGGGTCTGAATGTGATTGGATTATTCGTACTTCTGCATATAAATGAATAAACCCTGCAGAGAAACGGCTCTAACAGGAAGCAGTACAGCCCTGACTGAAGGTGGGCAGTATAGTAGGATACATACTGATCACAGCATTCAGCTTTTAAACTACAACTGTTTCACACTGAATACTGTGTCCCCCACTAGGGACTGAGATCACATTTTATACAAGTAGGGAGATCCCAGTGGATCTTGGCAGAGAGTACTCAGTGCAAATCATAACTTACAGTCAAATGCAATTTGCGTTTATTGAATATGTCATTATACAGATGAGATTACCACAGCCTTTTATTACAAGTTGCCATTCTCCGTTAAAATGTACTTAAAGGAAAAGAGGCAGCTTATGGATCTCAGTGAGTACATGTCCAATACAATTGCAAAAATGATCAGCACTCCAAAAACCATCAGGGACACGATGGCTATTCTTCAGTTCCCCGTATAAGACCTACTTTAGCAGACCATTAACATGCTTATCGATTTCAGTTGTGAATTCATCAGCACAGTCTTGAGATTCAATACTTAAAGCTTTATTCTGCTGTTTCCTCTTTGTGACAGTGTGATGCGATTATACAAACACTTTCTCCAATATGGAGGGATTAATCGATCTGCATTTCACTTCCGTCTTGGTCTTCAGAGTTGTAAGCAGAAATATCTTTGATGTACATGTAAGACACCATAATACCAGTTATCTTCAAACCAAAGACTATCTACCAAAGGTACACACTGTCCTTGGTGTCCACTTCCAGGTATCAGTACAGCGCACGCAAAGTTAACTTGGATTTTTCAGTTAGTTTGATACTAGACAGCTGTTCAATGAAAGGCTGGTGATGGGTAAAACACTGTGAGCCGACCTAAAGGTGAGTTCTATACTTTTTCCAGTGAACCTTTGAGCTTTTTTACACAGAAGGTGGTTGGGGTTGGAATGAATAGCCTGGGAGGAGAGTTGAGGCAGGAAACCTCACACTCTTTGAAAAATACTTGGGGGAGCACTTGAATATTCAAGGCTATAGGCCTAGTGTGGGAAAGTGGGGCTAATGTCGATAGGTCAGCACAGACTCACTACGCTGAGGGTCCCCTCCTGTCCTGTATAATTCTACGATTATCATAGACATGTTTGCCTAATTTACCCATGTCAATACTTTTTCATTAAAGAGCCCATACTTGAATAGTAAGCTCTTAAAATAAGAATACCTTTTTATGATGTTCAGAATCAAATTTAAATCTTCAAAGATGCTGAGTAAGACACTACTTCCATGGTCTTGAGAGTTATGGACGAAAGCTCTGGCCTCTGTTTGAAACCTTGTAATGATCTCCAGTTTGTAGCTGCTCATGAACACGCATCAGCATCCATCAGAAACAGATATGAGTGTCCTCTTACATTTTTCATATCGTATGTGGGGCCTCTGAGATGTAGAAGCAGAAGTAGGCCATTCAGCCCATTGAGTCTGCTCCAACATTCAATAAGATCATGGCTGATCTGATAATCCTCAACTCCACGAACCAGTCTGTTCCCCACACCCCTTCATTCCGTTACTGATTTTAAAACTCTGTCTACTTCAACCTTCAAAATACTTGATGATCCAGCCTCGACAAACCTTTGCAGTAACAAATTTCACAGATTTACTACCTTCTGAGTAAAGTAATTCATTCTCATCCCTGTCCTACTGAGCAACTACTTTGCTTGAGATGATGCTGTCTGATCCCAGACTCTCCTACAAGGGGAAATAACCTCTCCACAGCGACAAACCCCCAAGAGTTATGTTTCAAGAAGCTTTCCTCTCATTCTTTCAAACGCCAAGGAGTACCAGCCCAAGCTACTCAAAGAAGTGTTACATAATTAAAGAAGGAATTGGTGAGACTACATCTGGAATATTGTGTTCAGTTTTGGTCTCCTTACTTGAGGAAGGATATGGTGTCACTGGAGGAAGTTCAGAGGAGGTTCACTAGGCTGATTCCAGGGATGAAAGGGCTGTCGTACAAGGAACCATTGAATAGTTTGGGCTTGTACTCACTGTAGTTCAGAAAAATAAGGGGAATCTGATTGAGGTGCATAAAATGCTAAAGGGATTGATAAAGTGGACGTTGAGCAGATGGTCCTCCATGTGAGACAGTCTTGAACAAGACAGCGTAGATATAGACTGAGAGGAGGTAGGTTCAAAACTGAGATGAGGAGAAACTACTTCTCTCTGAGGATTATGAATCTGTGGAACTCGCTGCCCCAGAGTACAGTGGATGCAGAATCAATCAACAGATTCAAGAAAGAAATTGATATGTTTCTGATGAAAAGCGGAATAAAGGGCTGTCGGGAGTAGGCAGGAGAGTGGAGTTGAGGCCAGCATAAGATTAGCTACGATCACGTTAAATGGTGAGTGGGCTCAAAAGGCTGAATTGGCCACTCCTGCTCCTAATTCCTACGTTGCTAACCATTGTCATAAGACAGTTTCTCCATACCGGGGATCAGCCAAGTGATCCTTCTCTAGGTTACCTCCAATGCCAATACCCTGAATGAAATTTACACCTCGACAAAAACAGTGGAGGTGAAATTCCCTAAGGCCTTATTAATTGTGGCTGGTGACTTCAACCAGGCCAACCTCAAGAGGGAGCTGCTAAAATACCACCAACACATCTCCTGCCCCACCAGGGGAACCGAACATCCTGGACCACTGTTACACAACTGTTAAAGATGCCTGCTGCTCTGTCCTCTGTCCACACTTTGGAAAATCAGATCACAGAGCTGTGTTCCTCCTCCCAGCTTACAAACAGAAGCTGAAGCGGGAGAATCCTTCATAGAAAGTAGTACAGTGCTGGTCCGAGGCAGCAGAAGTCCATCTCAAGGACTGCTTGGAATCGGTGGACTGGACCATGTTCAAGTACTCAGTGGAACACCTAGACAAGTACACCACCATCGTCATGGATTTCATTAGCAAGTGGATGGAGGACCATGTGTCAAAGACGTCATTCCAGGTGTTTCCCAGCTGCAAACCTTAGATGAATCAGGGAATCCACTCCCTACTGAAGACCAGGCATGCAGCATTCAAGTTGGAAGATCCAGACCTATACAGAAAATCCAGATATGACCTCCACAATGCCATCAGAGATGACAACAGGCAGTACCAGACCAAATTAGAGGACCAAACCAACCATACAGACACCTGCCACCTGTGGCAAGGCCTAAACAACATAATGGGATACAAAATGAAGCAGAGCAAGATAGCGGACAATGACACATCTCTCCCTGATGCGCTCAATGCTTTCTATGCTCGGTTCGAGCAGAACGTCAGCGGCGCGGTGACACCTACCCTGACAGTCCCAGACATCCCTGTGACGACTCGCACCGCTGCAGACGTCAAACCAGCCTTCCTGGGTGGTCAGCTGAAGGACAGTGTTGGGCCCAGTTGGTATCCCCACCTGTACACTTAGATCCTGTGTGGAACAGCAGGCAGAGATATAGACTGACATTTTCAACCTCTCCCTCTGTAACTAGATCCTCAGCTTTCTGACCCACAGACTGCAATCAGTGAGGATAGGGAACTGCACTTCCTCCACAATAACACTCAATGCTGGAGATCCTCCCCCCAGCAACACCCCCCAAGGATCATTCTCAGCCTCCTACTGTACTCCCTGTACGCCCATGGCTGTGTTACCAAATCCCAAATGAACGCCATCTACAATTTCACTATCCCACTGTGGTAGGAGAGAAAACAAGCAACGATGAGTCAGAATACAGAAAGGAGATAGAGGGCTTTATGTCGTGGTGCAATGATAGCAAGCTTTTTCAACGTTGGCAAAACAGAAGAACTGATCATTGACTCTGGTCAGCTCCTCCCTCATGTCTCTGTAGTTACCTTTACTCAATTATAAGACTGTTACATCCAATTCCAGCTTCTCCGTCTCAAACTGCAGGGTGCATTCTATCATATTATGGTCACTGCCTCCCTCGGGGTTCTTTCACCTTAAGCTCCCTCATCAAGTCTATGTTTCCATGTTTTCATGCTCCTTTGTTTTTAAGTCTGCCTCATCACACATCACAACATTCAGAATTACCCTGTTCCCTAGTGGGCTCTACCACAAGCTGCTCCAGAAAACCATTTCACAGACGTTCCATGAATTTCTTTTCTTGGGATCCACTACCTGCCCAGTCCACCTGCATATTGAGGTTCCCCATGATTATTGTAATACTGTCTTTCTTACATTCCTTTTGCACACCAGGAATAAAGGGCAAGCACATAGTTGATAAGAATGAAGAATCTAAAGCATTTGTTAGCAAATATTTAATACTTTAATAAAGACAAGAGTTTAAGAACCAATGATTCCCTAGGAGTCAGAGAATCACAGAGTCATAGAATCATAGAGTATTACAGCATGGAAACAGGCTCTTCAGCCCAAACTGGTCCATGCTGACCATGGAACCCATTCAGCTCGTTCCAATTGCCTGCATTTGGTCCATTTCCCTCTAAACACTTCCGATCAAGTACCAATCCAAATGTTTTTTTTAAATGTTGCTATTGTACCTGCCTCAACCACTTTCTCCGGCAGCCTATTCCGTATACGCATCACTCTCTGTGTGAAGAAGTTGCCTCTCAGGTCCTTCTTAAATCTTTCTCCTCTCACCTTAAACCTACACCCTCTAGCTTTCAATTCCCCAGTCCTGGGAAAAAGACTATATGCATTCATTCTATCTATGCCCCTCATGATTTTAATCACCTCAATAAGGTCAGCCCTCATTCTCCCACATTCTAAGGAATAAAGTTCTCTCCTGAACCTCTCCCTATAACTCATGCCTACTAATCCTGGCAACATCCTCGTAAATCTTCTTTGCACACTTTCCAGTTTAACCATGTCTTTTCTATAACAAGGTGACCAAAACTGTACACAATACTCCAAGTGCGGCCTCACCAACAACTTATACAACTGTAACATAACGTCCCAACTCCTGAACTCAATGCCTCAACCAATGAAGGTCAGTATGCTAACTGCCTTCATCACTGCCCTGCCCACCTGTTACACTGCTTTCAACGAATTGCGTACTTGAACTCAATGCCTCTTCTTCCTCAGGCGGCTCAGGAAATTTGGAATGTCCATAAGGTCCCTCACCAACTTCCACAGATGCACCACTGAAAGCATACTGTCTGGGTGCATAACGGCCTGGTATTGCAACTGCTCTGCCCAGGACAGTAAGAAACTACAGAAGGTGGTGTGCACAGCCCAGACCATCACAGAAATCAACCTTCCATCCATGAACTCCATTTACACGGCTCTCTGCCGCGGAAAGGCTGCCAACATCATCAAAGACCCATCGCACCCTGGTAATGATCTCCTACAACCTCTTCCATCAGGCAGAAGCCTGAACACACGCACCATCAGGTACAAGAACAGCTTCTTTCCAGCAATTATTAGACTGACGAATGGACTCTCTAGTATCAAATAATGCTGATCGTGCTAATGTTGATCTTGCCTAGCACATGCCCTGTGCAATGTAACCTGTATGCTTCTAAGTCCTTATGATCTGTACATCCTTGCATACTATGACCTGCCTGTACCACTCGTAAACAAAGCTTTTCACTGTACTTTGGTACGTGTGACAACAAAATCAATCAATCAATTGATCAATCAACCAAAAACTTTCCAAAACAAAGTGAAAGAGTGCACAGTTAAACGTGTGACAAACAGAATTATTAAAGCAGGTGATAAAATTTCAGTATTGTTGCCTTCACAAAGTAAACCATTAAAATCAAAATTCTGTGGCCCCTGCAAAAGAATGAAAAGGGTTAGTCAGGTGAGATATTCAATTGATATTCCCAATCATTGGAAAAATAATTGATTGCATTAAACAGTTCTATTGTAGAGAATTTGTTGAGAATGTAATATTGTGTCAAGTAATGACTATAGTGGAGGAGGATTGAAGAAAAAGTGATGAGAGCCAAAGAGCATTGGACAATTCCTGACGTGAACTTCTGACTATTAACAAATTTGGAGATATTAGAGAATTCAGACTCTGTATTTTTGTATCTGGAGAAAGATCAACAGAGAGATGTAGTCAGATTGCTCTGAAAATACAAGGGAGTTTGCAAAGATACATTTGGGTGCACTGGATTAACTGACAAGACTCTGATGTAGATAATTCAGGTCTGATAAAACAAAACCCATAATGGTTAAACCCAGGCAAACAGGTTAAATTAACAAAGGAAATTCAATACATGTTGGGGAATCAATTGATCAAACCAAGTCAAAGTAATTGGAGTGGTACTGGGTCCTGAACCGGACAGTTTAATTAGATTCTGTGTAGATTATGGGAAAGTGAATATGGTCACAAAGATAGATTTATACTTTATTCCAAGACTGGAAGATTGCATTGATAGGGTTGGTAGTGTGTTATCTAACATTGATTTGTTAAAGGGATTGGCAAGTACCCCTGACAACGACAGCTGAGGAGATTCCTGCATTTGTCACATCCAATGGTTTGTATCAATGTTGGGTAATGCACCCCAGCCACACTCCAACAATTAATGAATAGAGTTATAGCTGAGTTACCTCATTTGTTTAGGGAAAACTGTGTTGGGCTAACTTGCTGGATTTTTTTGCAGTGGTAACAGAGAGGTTTGACCTTATGGTGAAATTTCAAAAGGCATTCAATACAGTACGGCTGGAGAGAGGTTATGGCCCCCATAATAAATGGGGGAGACAGTGTGGATACAACATTGGCTGAAAGATATTAAACAGAATGTAATTGTGAATAGATATTTTTCAGGGTGGAAGAAAGTTGGTGATGGCATTCCTCAAGTGTTGGTTAATGGTGCTTTTCCTGCAAGATATGTAAATGAGCTAGATCTTGGTGTGCAGAGGACAATTTCAAACTTGTGAATGACACAAACTCTGGAGAGTTGTAAACTGCAAGGGGGACAGTGTAGAACTTCAAAAGGACGTTTGACAAGTTGATAAAGGGAGCAAATAGCTGCCAGTTGACGTGAAATGTGGAGAAGTGTCAGGTGATGCACTTTAATACAAAGTATGTGCAGAAGGGAATATAAAATGAAGGTACCATTCTAAAGGGTGTGTAGGAGCAGAGAGACCCAGATGTATATGTGTTCATAAGTCATTAAAGGTGGCAGGACAGGTAGAGAGAGCTGTTAATAAAGCATACAGTGTTCTCAGTTGTCGTAATTATTCTGAGGAATGTTGGATAGCTAGAGTGCAAGCTGCTTGGTTTAGAGCTCTCCTCATCCCACCAATATCCCAAGATCCTCAGCTGAAGAGTTAGTTATAAAATGATTCCTTTAAAATGGTGAATAATATTGGTACCAAAGTTGAGCAAGGAATAATAGGAGAGGGGTATGGTGCTTGCTAGCTAAGGGTGTACTTTTTAAAAAATCACTACTGTATAGTTCTGAGGGAGAGATAGAGAGAACTGTTAATAAATCATACAGTATGTGAGAATTTATAAGTAAGGGCGTAGAATACAACGACAGGGAGATTATGATAAATTTACATTAGAAATAAAAACAGAAATTGCTGGAAAAGTTCTTCAGGTCTGGCAGCATCTGTAGAGAGAAATCAGAGTTAATGTTTCAAGTTCAGTGACCCTTCTTCAGAATGGACCCGAAATGTTAACTCTGATTTATCTCCATGACGTGTGTCACCCAGAAGGGCAAAAATAAAAGCTTTAATTGGCTTCTGTGCCCCTAAAACGAGAGACAATGAGGTTTTGGGAAGTAGCGGATTTTATCGAAGGTTTGTGACTATTTTGAATACAGTAGCTGTACCTTTGAGAGTAGCATAGGTTCACCAGACTGACTGATAAGATGCAGGATTGTTGTATGGGGAGAGACTGAGTAGATGGGGCCCATAATTCCCTGGAATTTAGAAGAATGAGAGGACATTCTTATTGAAATTTATAAAATTCTGACAGAGCTGGAGAAACTGGAGGCAGGGATGTTTCCCATTGTGTGGGAGGGTCCAGGATAAGGGCCCACAGTCTCAGCAAATGGGCATGGCTGCTCAGGACTGAGATGAGAAAATATTTCTTCATTCAGAGAGTAGTGAACTTATGAAACTCTCTTACAATTAAGCCTGCAGAGGCCAAGAAACTGTATATCGTTAAGAAAGAAAGAAATGGTTTTGTAGACACTGGCCATATCAAGGTATTTGAGGTAATAGAGAATGTATGGCATTGAAATTGAGGATCAGCTGTGATCATATTAAATGTCACAGCAGACTTGAGGGGCTGAATATCCAACTTCTGTTCCTATTTCCTACGTTTTAATGAATGGTAGAGAAGGGAGAAAAGGGTCATAAGAGTTATAGAATCATATAAGAGTTATAGAGTATTACAGCATGGAAACAGGCTCTTCGGCCCAAACTGGTCCATGCTGACCATGGTGCCCTCTCAGCTCATCCCAATTGCCTGCATTTGGTCCATTTCCCTCTCAACCCTTCACATCAACGGACCTATCCAAATGTTTTTTTAAATGTTGCTATTGTAGCTGCTTCAACCACTTTCTCCGGCAGACCATTCCATATATGCACCACTGTCTGTGTGAAGAAGTTGCCTTTCAGGTCGTTCTTAAACCTTTCCCCGCTCACCTTAAACCTATGCCCTCTAGTTTTCAATTCCCCATCCCTGGGAAAAAGTCTATATGCATTCATCCTACCTATGCCCCTCCTGAATTTATACACCTCGATAAGGTCACCCCTCATTCTCCTACGTTCCAAGGAATAAAGTCCTATCCTGACCAACCTCTCCCTATAACTCAGGCCTACTGGTTCTGGCAACATCCTCATAATTCTTCTTTGCACATTTTCCAGTTTAACTATATATTTCCTATAACAGGGTGACCAAAACTATACACAATACTGTAAGAGTGGGCTCACCAATGACATATACAACTGTAACATAACATTCCAGCTTCTAAACTCAATGCCTCGACCGATGAAGGCCAGCATGCTATACGCCGTCTTCACCACTCTGTCTACCTGTGATATCACCTTCAATAAACTGTGTACTTGTACTCCTAGGTCCCTCTGTTCCACAACACTCCTCAGGACCTTACCATTTACTGTATAAGTCCTACCTTGGTTTGACTTTCCAAAGTACAACACCTCACACTTATCTGTATTGAGCTGCATTTGTCAAGCCTCAGCCCACTTCCCCATCTGATCAAAATCCCTCTCTAATTTCCTTGCTAGCAACAATACCTCCTAATTTTGTATCATCCACAAACTTACTAACCATGCCTTGTACGTTCACATCCAGATCATTTATGTCAATAACAAATAACAAAGGTCCCAACATCGACCCCTGTAGCACACCACTAGTCACAGGCTCAACCTTCAACCATCAGCCTCTGCTTCCAACCATCGAGCCAGTTTATCCAATCAGCTAGCTCTCCCTGGATCCCATGTGATCCAACCTTCATGACTAGTTAGCCGTGCGGGACCTTGTCAAAAGCCTTACTAAAGTCCATATTGACAACATCCACTGCCCTACCCTCCTCTATCCTCTCGGTTACGTCTTTGAAAAATTCTGAAAGATTTGTCGGATCTGACTTCCTGTGCACAATTCCATGCTGACTATCCCCAATCAGACCTTGACTATCCAAATGTTGGTTGATCCTGTCCCTCAGTATCCTCTCCAATAACTTGCCTACCACTGATGTCAGGCTCACTGGCCTGTATTTCTCTGACTTATCTTTGCTACCTTTCTTAAACAATGGAACAACATTAGCCACACTCCAGTCTTCTGGAACTTCACCAGTGGCTAAAGACGAAGCAAAAATCTCTGTAAGGGCCTCTGCAATTTCTTCCCTGGTCTCCCACAATATCTGAGAATGGACTTGATCAGGCCCAGGGGATTTATCCACCTTAATGCAATCTAAGGCTGCAAACACCTCCTCTCTGGTAATATGTATGCCGTCCAAAACATTCCCACTTGTTTCCCTAAGGTCTATCCTTTGTTCATACTTCTTATGTGCGTAGGTGCTATGATATTTTAACTGCTGTGTGAAAGAATCACTATATTTAATTTCATGCCAATTGTGTAGTGCTGAAGGTGATGCAGAGTCAGTAACAAGGACATGAAGCATTCCCTTCTTCAAATATATAACGTATACGTGTGAAGGTTAGCAGTAACCTCAAATGTCAGCCATTTAACAGAAAGACAAAAATTTCTCACATCGGCAAGATGCACAAAGTAATTCAGTGCGAGTGAATAATTACCTGAAGTATAATCGCTGAGCGATAGACAGGTGCAATGATACTGTCATTAATTATTTAGGCAAACATAACTGCAGCCAGTTTATACACCTGAGTTTTCTTTTTATTTTCAATGGGATGTGAATTTTCTGGCTGGGCCAGCGTTTCTTCTTCATCCTTAACTGCCCTTGAGAAGTTGGCAGGGAACCATATTCTCGAACTGCTGTAGTGTATTTGGCACTGGGACACCTGCTGTGCTGTTAGGGAGCGTACTGGACCCAGTGACACTGAAGGAACAGCGACTGCAGTACACACTGCTGCGACTGAGGGTCGGTGGTGGAGGGAGTGGATGCTTGTAGATATAATGCCAATCAAGCGGCTGCTTTGTCCTGGAACCTTCTTGAGTGTTGTTGGGGCTGCACTCATCCAAGCAAGTGGGGAGTATTCCATCACACTCCCTGGCTTGTGCCTTGTAGATGGTGGACAGGCTTTGAGGAGTCAGGAGGTGAGTTACTCGCTGCAGTATTCCCAGCTTCTGATCTGCTTTTGTAGTCACTGTGTTTATGTGGTGTGTCCAGTTGAATTTCTCGTCAATGTTAAGCCCCAGGATAATGATGTGGGGGTGGGGGGGTTGGGTTCAACCATGGCAATGCTATTTATTGAGTGTTAAGGGAAATTTTTCTGAAAAAGGGTCCCGACCCAAAACGACAAAGTTCCTGCTCCTCTGATGCCTGGCCTGCTGTGTTTCTGCAGCTCCACACTGTGTTATCTCGGACTCCAGCATCTGCAGTTCTTGCTATCTCTAAGGGAAATGGTAAGGTTCTTACTTGTTGGAAATGGTCATTGTCTGGAGTCTGTGTGGTACACACGGTATTTGCCAGGCTGTGTTTGAATGTTCTCCTGGTTTTGCTGCAAATACATAGACTGCTTCGGTATCTGAGGAGCTTTAAGTCATCGGTGAACACTCCCACTTCTGACCTTACGATGGCGGGAAGGTCACTGATGAAGCAGCAGAAGGTGGTTGGGCCCAGGACACTACCCTGAGGAACTCTTGCAGAGATGTCCTGGAACTGAGGTGACTGACCTCCAATTATGTCAACTATTTTCCTTGGTGTTAGATTTCATCCACAAACACAATTGAAGTTTAATGGCCATTTAATGGAACCATTTTTGGATTCAGAATTGATGCTACAGTTATAGCTATTCAGGACAGGAGTTTCAAATGGCAATGGTAATTTGTTGATAGGCTTCACGTTATGATTTGAGCTGAATACACCTTCATAGTGTCCTCCTTCTGATGGTAGGCCTCAATCTCAGGGGGTCAGCCTCACATGGAGGTAGCAAATTAATCCACTTACTGCTGCTACAGAAACCCTGGACTGGCAGCACCATGGTCCTTCTGGTTCCCAGACTTCAAGTTAAAATTCATCCTTTGGTGCCATTTCATAACAACATTAGAACTAGGAGCAGGAGGAGGCCATTCAGCCCCTCGAGCCTGCTCCACCGTTTAATACGATTATGGCTGATCTCATCTCAGCCTCAACTTCACTTTCCTGTCCACTCTCCATAACCCTTCAACCTGTTACCAATTAAAAATCTTTCTATCTCCTCCTTAAATTTACTCAATGTCCCAGCATCCACCACACTCTGGGGAGTGAATTCCACAGATTTCTGACCCTTTGAGAGAAGTAATTTCTTCTCATCTCTGTTTCAAATCCACCACCTTCGAGCCTCAGACAATGACCGCTCATTCGAGATTGTCCCACATGGGGAAACAACCTCTCTACATCTACTTTATCAATCCCCTTTAGCATCCTATAAAACTCAGTTAGACCTCCTCTCATTCTGCTAAACTCCAGAGATCATAGGCCTAAACCGTTCAGTCTCTCCTCATAAGACAAGCCTTTTGTGTCTGGAATTAATCTCGTGAGCTTTCTCTGAACTGCCTCCAATTACGTTCTTTCTCAAGTAGGAACCGTGGCAGCTGCTATGACTCCTAAAGCTTGGAGCCTCTTGTGTACCTGCTGTGAATGAGGGTCTAGGAGCCTTTCAAAGCCAGTTACTGGAGCCAAGGTCTATCCACTATGACCATTACAAACTATCCTCCACCACCGACAGATACAGAGCAGAAATACAATGCTACCCCATGTACTGGCCAGGGCTGTGGTGGAGTAGGCAATGGGGCTAAAGATGTATATCATAGAATCCTTACAGTGTGCAGGCAGGCCATTTGGCCCATTGAGTCCACACTGATGCTTCAAAGAGCATCCCACCCAGACCTACCTTCCTACTGTACCACTGTAACCCTACTTTTCCCATAGCAAATGCACCTAATCCGCACATCTTTGGGCTGTGGGAGGATACCGGAGAAAACCCACACAGACACGAGGAGAAAGTGCATACTCATGCAGACAGTCACCCAAGTCTGGAATTGGATGTGGCACCCTGGCGGCGTGAGGTAGCAGTGCTAACCACTGAACCACCATACTTGGACTGGTCTGCGCTGGATCACCCTGGTAAGCAGGCGACGAGACAATGTGCTGGATGCTGAGGAACTGGGTCACCTGAGAAGGAGGATGAGGATATTGGGAGCAGGAAGCTGTCCTTCTTCATGACAAAGCTCAGCTGTGTTGGATGCTGCAAACCAGGCAGAGCCTGACTGACCCTTGGTTTCAGGTAATAGGAATTGGGTGCAGAGGACCATCATGGATTGTCATTTAGTTTGCATTGTGGGCATGACTTACAGCTTGCATTGGTTTCTTTTGTGCTCTCTTTTGCTGGTTGTGAATAAAAGAAGTTCACATTTGGACTTGTCTGTGTGTAATGTTCACTTACTGGGCAATGAAAGTCCATGGGTATCCAATGGGCATTGGTGACAGAGCAGCAGGGACTCATACAGGGTCTTTAAATGCAATGTAGTGGAGGACAGGGAAACTGTGTGGCCTAGTAGTTAAACAGCGATGAGGGTGAGGGGGTTGGAGTTATATGTGTGAGGGAGGGTTAACTATGCCAGTTCTGTGCCGTGGGCAGTGTGGATTTGCGGCTGCTGGGCCAAAGTGTAGCTGGTGAGGGGCAACGGCAGTTTGCCAACACTTGTCCAGGGGCACAGCAGCCTCGCAAATATGGTGCAGGTGGAAGGGAAGCTGGTCTTTTGATGGCTATCCAGTGTCACATTGTGCTGGGTATGACATCTGGTAAGATAGGGGCTGCAATGGGTGTGGGTGGACAGTGTCTGAGTGGGGCAGGCAGTTATTACAGGGGTTCAATAAAATACAGCAAGTAAACTTATGGGGTCCCGTAGTGGAAATCCCACCAAAAACACCATGCAACTCAGCCTTCACCAAAAACAAACATAAGATACAGCCCCAGCGTTTCATTATCTATTAAACACTTTGCGACACCTTGGCAATTGTGAAAGGTTTCATAACAAATACAAGATCGTTCTTTGCAAAGGCAAATCAGGGCAGGCCTTACACACTTAATGGTAGCGTCCTGGGGAGTGTTGCTGAACAAAGAGACCCTGGGGTGCAGGTTCATAGTCCCTTGTGTGGTGGAGTCCCAGGTAGAGCAGTGAAGGAGGTGTTATTCTTGCCTTCATTGGTTAGTGGTTTGAGGATAGGAGTTGGGAGGTCATGTTGAGGTTGTGCAGACATTGGTGAGGACACTATTGGAATACTGCATTCAGTTCTAGTCTCCTTGCTATAGGAAAGAAGTTAAACTTATAAGAGTGCTTGAAAGATTTCTAAGGATATTGCCGAGGTCGGAGGGTTTGAGCAGTAAGGAAAGGCTGAATGTGCTGGGGCTATTTTCCCTGGAATGTCAGCATATGGATGATGATGGGATAGTGTAGGGGGATGGGCTTAGATTAGTTCACAGGTCGGCGCAACATCGAAGGCCGAAGGGCCTGTTCTGCGCTGTATTGTTCTATGTTCTATGTTCTATGTTCTATGTTCTATGTCAGAGGCTGAGGGGTGGCCTTATAGAGGTTTATAAAATTTTTAGGGGCATGGATCGAGTGAATAGCCAAGGTCTTTTCTCTGGGGTGGGGAATCCAAAACTAGAGAACATAGGTTTAAGGGGAGAGGGGAAGATTTAAAGGCGATCTAAGAGGCAAGCAGAGGGTGGTGCGTGTGTGGAATGAGCTGCCAGAGGAAGTGGTGGAGGCTGGTACAATTACAACATTTAAGAGGCATCTGGATGGGTACATGAATAGGAAGGGTTTAGAGGGATATGGACCAAATGCTGGCAAATGGGATTAGATTAATTCAGGATATCTGGTTGGCATGGACGAGTTGGACCGAAGGGTCTGTTACTGAGCTGTACAGCTCTATGACTCTGTAACTCCATGTGTAAAAGCTGCACAAAAACACGACAGATTATTTTTATATTCATTGTCCGATAGAGGCTAAAGAGACCAGCAAATATGATAAATCAGATTGGTTGGGGTAGGTGTTGGTGGGAGAGGGTCAATAATTCAGTATTGCCTTTGTACACAATCTAGACCAAGAGGAGTTAGTGTCAATAACAGCTATAAATCAGTCAGAATATGCTAACTAAATCAATTTTAGCATCTGTGAGCAGGCAGCTAACATGAAGCACATTGTGCTTTAACGAAAGCAATCATTTTAAGTAACAACTGTGGCAGCCCAGCTGTCACCGTGAGCTCTGTCAGATATTTATTATTGAGATGTTCTGGGTTATTCTTCCTGATGGGCTGCTGTGTGACACTGCTGCATCACAATGAGAAACTCAATCCCTGCAAGGTACAGACAAGATGCCAAGTCTTTAGAAAGTGTTAAATCAAAATCCAAGCTTATTTCAGCCTTCAGCTTCCAGCTAATATTTGCTTCAAACTGGCAGAACAGTACTATTAAAGCGAAGACCAGCTTCTAATTATTTGTCCCTGCAATTTGATAATCATCACTGCAGAAAAGACACTGTTTAAAATGGTTCTGTTAACTGTTAAGTGCTGGTGAATGGAATTAATTTCCACTTGAGGTTGACACCTTCCTACTGGTTCAGTGCCCAAATGTATTGCCAGTGTGTAACTGAAATTTAAGGCAGAATGTTTGACTTCACCATCTGAGCAGGAAGACTCACCCAGGCACAGATTAGAAGAGAAGGATGGCTTGGATGTGTTGGGTGTGTTGCTTCATTCTCTTTGCCTTTCAAACAGAAACATCTCCTTCCGGTTTTCGGAAAGCCAATAAGATTCTCGTTGCCAGACTTTGCTGTCTACTGTCAGCAGGGGGGCTTAACAATCAATTAGCAACGATCCAGAACCACCCGATACCATGCCCTACAGGACACTTCCATGTACAACCTAACCATAAGCTGTAAGATATAGGAGTAGAATTAGGCCATTCAGCCCATCGAGTCTGCTCCACCATTCAATCATGGCTGATACATTTCTCAACCTCATTCTCTTGTCCTCAACCAGTGACCCTCGATCCCCTCACTAATCAATAGTCTCTCTATCTCTGTCTTAAATACACCCAATGACTTGGCCTCCACAGCCCTCTGCAGCAATGAATTCCACAGATTCACCACCCTCTGGTTTAAGAAATTCTTCCTCATCTCAGTTCCACAGGGCCGTCCCTTCACTCTGAGGCTGTGCCCTTGAGTCCTAGTCTCTCCTACTAGTGGAAACATCATCTCCATATTCACTCTATCCAAGCCTCTCAGTATTCTGTAAGTTTCAATCAGATTCCCTTCATCTCTCTAAACTCAATCCAGCACAGATCCAAAATGCTCAACCACTCTCTAATTTCAAATAATGTTGACCTTGTTAATGTTGATCTTGCCTCGCGCACACCCTGTGCAGTGCAACCTGTATGCCTCACTCTGTCCAAGTTTTTATTTCATAGTATGATCTGTACTTCCTTGTTTACTATGATTGGCTTGTACTGCTCACAAACAAAGCTCCGTACTGTACTTAGGTACACATGACAATAAATCAAATCAATCATATGACAAGCCCTTTATTCCCAGGATCATTCTTGTAAACCTCTTCTAGACCCCTTCCAAGGCCAGCACATCCTTCCTTAGCTATGGGGCCCAAAACCGCTCACAATATTCCAAGTATAGTTTGACCAGAGCCTTATACACCCTCAGCAGGACATCTCTGCTCTTGTATTCTAGCCCTCTACAAATGAATGACAATATTGCATCTTTTTTTCTTTATTTAATCATAGGATGAGGGTATCGCTGGCCAGGCAGCATTTATTGCCCATCCCTAATTGCCCAGAGGGCAGTTAAGGGTCAACCACATTACTGTGGGTCTGGAGTCACATGTAGGCCAGACCAGATAAGGATGGCACTTTCCTTCCTATCCACCTGGCAAACCTGCATGTTAACCTTAAGGGAATCCTGAATTAGGACTCCCAAGTCCCTTTGTGCTTCAGATTTCCAAAGCCATTCCCTGTTTAGAAAATAGTCTTGCCTCTATTCTTCCTACCAAAGTGCATAACCTCACACTTTTCCACAATGTATTCTATCTGCCACTTCTTTACCCAAACTGCTAGCCTGTACAAGTCTTTTTGCAGCCCCCCTGCTTCCTCAACACTACCCATTCCTCCATCTATCTTTGTATCATTTGCAAACTTAGCAACAATGTCCTCAGTTCCTTCATCCAGATCATTAATGTATAACCTGAACAGTTGTGGTCCCAACACTGACCCCTGCGGAACTCCACTATTCACCAGATGCCATCCTGAAAAAGACCCCCTTTTCCCCACTGCCTGCCTCCTGCCAGTTAGCCAATCCTCTGTTCATACCAGTGCTTTCCCCTAACACCACCGGCTCTTAACTTATTTAGCAGCCTCCTCTGTGGCATCTTGTCAAATGTCTTCTGGAAATCCAATAGATAATGTCCAATAGATCACCTTTGTCTAACTTACTCATTGCCTCCTCAACAAATTCTAACACAGTGGATAGGGAAAGTGGGAGAGGATTCCAGAAGTCTATCTGTGATTCTGTGATTAGGGGCAGCATGGTGGCTCAGTGGTTAGCGCAGTTGCCTCACAGCGCCAGGGACCCGGGTTCGATTCCACCCTCAGGCGACTGTCTGTGTGGAGTTTGCACATTCTCCCCGTGTCTGCGTGCGTTTCCTCCGGGTGCTCCTATTTCCTTCCACAGTCCAAAAATGTGTAGGTTAGGTGGATTGGCCATGCTAAATTGCCCATAGTGTCCAGGGATGTGTAGGTTAGGTGGGTTATAGGGGTACGGGTCTGGGTGGGTTGCGCTAAAGGTCAGTGTGGACTTGTTGGGCTGAAGGGCCTGTTTCCACACTGTAGGGATTCTATGATTCAGGCTGCAAACTATCGCCATGGCAAGCTCAGACTGTGAATACGTTCCTCAGTGAAACAACCTGTAGACATCCTGGAGCAGATTTCAACCTGAATAAGGTTGGAAGCTGACCTCCAGTGAGTTGAGTTGAGTCCCTGCCTGCAGTGAGAGTGACAATGATGGATGCTGCTTTCAGTCTAAATCAGACTAGTCCACCCCCTGCCAGATGCAGGCACACAGTCAGGTCACTGGTTTCTGTGATCACTGACACACTGGTTTCCAGGCAGTGGGCAGGGAAGAGTCCCACAGTGGGCTCTATCCCATTGCCTGGATAGTTGCTATCTGCTTGGGTGAAAAATCTATTGCAACGAATTTTGGTTCATGCAAAATAAAGTACAAGAACGACCAAAAGGAGCACCTGGTACATTTTTTAAGACATATACACATTAGATGTTAAAATGAATGAAACACTGATAAAATATTTAATTGTTTGAACAGGAGGAAACAATTTGACCTATCCTGCAGGCTGTATGAAAGAATTATCAAATTAGTTCCACTCCTTTATTCTTTCCTGATCATTCTGCAAAACTTTTCTTTTCAAATGTCAAACACTTCCCTTTGAAAAATGTTTAAAGAAGATCCTCTCACTGGCCCGGTAGCCCGTGGGTTCCTGATTACAACAACTACATCATTATCATGTAGGAGCCAATGAGGAGAGGTCAATCTGACCAAGTGAGAGAAATGCTCACGTGGGACTGTTATCAAAGTTCCAGCAACAAACACACGTTCCGTCACCCGCCATATACCAGCAAAATGATAGAATTGATCAGGGAACTAAATATTCTTTTTATTTAAGGGCTCCTCTCAATATTTTTACAAGCTATTTTGATTTTCAGAGCTACTTTTGCATTCTTATTAATGCCTTTATTAGGTGATGCAGTCACATAGTATCTTGCATACACCCCCTTTTGTCTGTGTGTCAACGTGGGGGGTACCAGACAGAAGCAGAATTAGAAGCATTCATTAATATCCTCAATAATGATCAAATTTCCATTTTGTTTAGAGGCATGACCCGCAGGAAAACATTGCATTTCCTTGATACCATGGAATTTAAATTAGCACGAGACAACAGGCATAACTCAGCAACAAAGGATGTGCCGCCGTGTAGTTGACGGGGACCGAGAACTGTCTAACTCAGCTGAAATCTACGTCACGATGGCAGTTTCCTTCCTTAAAGGACATTAATGAACCAGGTGGGTTTTTCCAACAGTTGACAATGGTTCATGGTCATCATTAGACTCTTAAATTCCTGAAATTTATTGAATTCAAATTCCACCATCTGCCATAAATAACAGTTTGGAGCTGGAGGAACTCAGCAGGCCAGGCAGCATCAGAGG
>JAHRHZ010000017.1:52643905-52656429 GCA_024137785.1 Ginglymostoma cirratum
TCCTGCTCCTCTGATGCTGCCTGGCCTGCTGAGTTTCTCCAGCTCCAAACTGTGTTGTCTCAGACTCCAGCATCAACAGTTCTCACCATCTGCCATGGTGGGATTCAAACCTAGGTGCCCAGAGCACCTCCTGGGTCTCTGGATTAATAGCCCAGCAATAATACCGCGAGGCTATCGCCTCCCCTAAGAATCACCTCCGAACCAAAAATCCACCGATGATCATGAAACCATTGTCAATTATTGGAAAAACTCGTCTGAGTTTATTCAAATCCAGCTGAGCATCCTCCTCAGATAGCACTTTTCAGGCAAAGTTGGGTTCTGTTGGATGTAATGGTGATGTCAGGGGAATGAAAATTGAGAACCCTGGGCCAATGATCTGGAGATAAATCTCATCATGTTAGAATTTAAATTTAGTAAATGAGTTCAGCGTTAAAACAAAAACAAGCCTAAGTAATGACAATCACGTAACCGTTGTTAATGTTGGAAAACCCATCTGGTTCACTAATGTGCCCAGGGAAGGAAATCTGCCATCCTTACCTGTTCTGACCTACATGTGACTCCAGACCCACAGCAATGTGTTTGACTCTTCACTGCCCACAGAAATGGCCCAGCAAACCACTCAGTTGTATCAATTGCTACGAAGTCTCAACAAAGAAATGAAACCGGATGGACCACTTGGCATCAACCTAGGCACCAGAAAAGACAACAGCAGAAACAGCCCTGTTGACCCTGCAAAGTCCTCCTCACTAATATCTGGGGGCTAGGGCCAAAATTGGGAGAGCTGTCTCACAGACTAGTCAAGCAACAGCCTGACATGGTCATACTCACAGAATCGTACCTTACAGACAGTGTCCCAGACGCCACCATCACCATCCCTGGATGTGTCCTGTTTCACCGGCAGGACAGACCCAGCAGAGGGGAGGGGCGGCACAGTGGGATACAGTCGGGAGGGAGTTTTTCTGGGAGTCCTTAATATTGACTCCAGACCCCGTGAAGTCTCATTGTTTCAGTTTAAACATGGGCAAGGAAACGTCCTGCTGATTATCACATACTGTCCTCCCTCAGCTGATGAATCAGTGCTCCTCAATGTTGAACAACACTTGGAGAAAGCACTGAGAATGGCAAGGGCACAAAATGTACTCTGGGTGGGAGATTTCAATGCCCACCGCCAAGAGTGGCTTGGCAGCAGTACGACTGATCAAGCTGGTCGGGTCCGAAAGGACATAGCTGCTAGATTGGGTCTACAGCAGGTGGTGAGGGAACTAACAAGAGGGAAAACCATACTATTTTTTATTTACCATTGTCACATGTAGTGAGATACAGTGAAAAGTGTTATTTTCCATGCTATACAGGCAGACTGTACCATATAAAGTGCATCAGGGTAGCAGAGAAAAATGCAGAATACAGTGTTACAGCTGCAGAGAAGGTGCAGAGAGAGAGATCAGAATTAACAATCTGAGAGGTCCATTCAAAAGTTTGATAACAGTGGGGAAGAAGCCGTTCTTGAATTGTTTCGTACATGAATTCAAAATTTTAAATCTGCCTGACCAAAGAGGGTGGAAGAGAATATAACCAGGGCTGAGGGGTCTTTGATTATGTTGGTTGCTTTCCTGGCAACTTGACCTCATCCTTACCAATCTGCCAGCTGCTGATGCATCTGTCCATGACAGTATCGGTGAGAGTGACCATCGCACAGTCCTTGTGGAGACGAAGTCCCGCCTTCACATTGAGAACAACTTCCATTCTGTTGTGTGGCACTATCACCGTGCTAAATGGGACAGACTTCGCACAGATTGAGCAACTCAAGACTGGGCATCCATGAGGTGCTGTGGGCCATCAACAGCAGCAGAATTATACTCCAGCACAATCTGTAACCTCATGGCCCGGCATATCCCCCACTCAACCATTACCATCAAGCCAGGGGATCAACCCTGGTTCAATGGAGAGTGCAGGAGGGCATGCCAGGAGCAGCACCAGGCATACCTGAAGATAAGGTGTCAAACTGGTGAAGCGACCAAACAGAATTACTTGGATGTAAACAGCAAAAGCAGCAAGTGATAGACAGAGATAAGCGATCCCACAACCAATGGATCAGATCTAAGCTCTGCAGTCCTGCCACATCCAGTTGTGAATGGTGGTGGACAATTAAACAGCTCACTGGAGGAGGAGGCTCCACAAATATCCCCATCCTCAATGATGGAAGGGCCCAGCACATCAGTGCAAAAGATAAGGCTGAAGTATTTGCAGGAATCTTCAGCCAGAAGGGCCGAGTGGATGATCCATCTCGGCCTCCTTCGGTGGTCCCCAGCATTACAGATAGCGGTCTTCAGCCAATTCGATTCACACCATGTGATATTAAGAAACGGTTGGAGACACTGGATACTGTAAAGTCTACGGGCCCTGACAACATCCCAGCAATAGAACTGAAGACTTGGGCTCCAGAACTTGCCGCTCCCCTCGCCAAGCTGTTCCAGTACAGTTACAACACTGGTATCTACCCAACAATGTTGAAAATTACCTGATGACTGACCTCCCACAACCACAACCGTCTTCCTCTGTGTCAGGTATGACTCCAATCACCGGAAAGTTTTCTCCCAATACCCATTGATTGCAGTTTTGCCAGGGCTCCTTGATGCCACCCTCAGTCGAATGTAGCCTTGATATCAAGGGCTGTCACTCTCACCTCACATCTGGGGTTCAGCTCTTTTGTCCATGTTTGAACCAAGACTGCTCCAGAACATCTCTGCAGGAGTTCCTCAGGGCAGTGTCCTAGGCCCAACCATCTTCAGCTGCTTCATCAATGACCTTCCCTCCATCATAAGGTCAGAAATGGGGATGTTCACCGCTGATTGCACAATGTTCAGCACCAATCGTGACTCCTCAGATACTGAAACAGTCCATGTCCAAACGCGACAAGATCTGGACAATATCCAGTCTTGGGCTTACAAGTAACAAGTGATATTCGTGCTATACAAATGCCAGGTTATGACCATCCACCAATAAGAGACATTCTAACTACCGTCACTTGACATTCAATGCTGTTACCATGGCTGAATTCTCCACTATTGATCAGAAATTCAACTGGACTCACCACATAAACACAGTGGCTACAAGAGCAGGCCAGAAGCTGGGAATACTGTGATGAGTAACTCACCCCCTGACTCCCCAAAGCCTGTCCACCATCTACAAGGCACAAGTCAGGAGTGTGAAGGAATACTCCCCACTTGCCTGGATGAGTGCAGCCCCAACAACACACAAGAAGCTTGACACCATCCAGGACAAAGCAGCCGCTTGATTGTCACCACATCCACAAGCATCCACAAGCATCCACTCCCTCCACCACCGACGCTCAGTAGCAGCAGTGTGTACTATCTACAAGATGCACTGCAGAAATTCACCAAAGATCCTCAGACAGCACCTTCCAAACCCATGACCACTTCCATCTGGAAGGATAAGGGCAGCAGATACATGGGAACTCCACCCCCTGCAAGTTCCTGTTCACTCACCATCCTGACTTGGAAATATTGCCGTTCCTTCATTGTCGCTGGGTCAAAATCCTGGAATTCCCTCCCTCAGGGACATTGTGGGTCAGCCCACAGCACATGGACTGCAGCGGTTCAAGAAGGCAGCTCACCCCCACCTTCTCAAGGGGGCAACTAGGGACAGGGCAAGAAATGCTGGTCAGCCAGCGACACGCACACCCCATGAGTGAATAAAAGAAAAACTCTTGAGGGAATGTCCTGAATGCAACACCCCTGCACCACCCCCCAAAAAAAATTCTGAAAATTCTCTTTCTATTACACACACGTAAAACATTGCACTTGCTGCCTTCAGTGGGTAAGGTACCCGGCAGGATTTTATGTGATTTTGATTTGATTTGATTTGATTTATGATTATCACATGTACCCAGGTACAGTGAAAAGTTGTTTTGGGTGTGATACAGGCAGATCATACCATACAAAGATCATAGGGTGATAGAACAGGGTGAGCAATACAATGTTACAGCTGCAGAGAAGGTGCACAAAACACAAGATCAATATTTCTATCCTCCATCCCTATGTCAGATATTCCACCTTCCAGCTTAACACACACCAGAAATGGTTCCATTTTGTTACTGTTCCATGAAGCATTCAAACTAAAGAGGCTTACATTTAGATTCAAAACCCTGGGGTCTCTCAAGGAGTTTCACACTGAATGTAGCACTTTGTGATGTGTAGTCACTGTTCATGGGTAGGAAACAGGGTGACCTAATTTGTCCACAGCAAGCTCCCATAATCAGCACAATGATTGGATAATCTGTTTCTGTGATGTTAATTTAGGGATAAATGTTGGCCAGATCACTGGGATAACACAACTGCTCTTCATCAAAATAGAACAGTAGGATTTTTCACATGACCCCTATTGTAGGAAGATGAGTTTAGGTTTAAAATCTCATTGGACAGAATCTCTGGCTGATTACTTGGTTCCCCCAACACTCCATCGGATTATCAGCTTCCCGTTTAATTTCTGTATTCGAGTCTCAGCCTAGCTGGGACATCAATCCTGAACCTGGCGACCGAGAGGCAAGAGTTGTAGCTGATACTCTGAGACAACAGAGGGGTTAGACCATTCTAGAAATTATCATAGGCATGAGGCCTTTTTCATCAACTGGCTTCACAGCGGGAAATTGTCGTGCTGTTTTTTTGTCTCTCACCTCATGTTTTTTGTGCTAGAATAAAAACAGGAAGAAGAGCCAGTGTTTTATGAAACACTAAGGGTGAGTCTGAGAGAGAAGACTTTCTTTCATATTAAGCAGTAACAGCACAGTGCAGATATCGGGCAGAAAGTGATGGGGTTTTCTTGACTGAGAGTCAAAGGCGTAGCAAGGGTCCAACACCAACCTGGCACTGCAGTGGGCCTTCCCTGGGATTAGGGAGCCTGACATTGAGAGTCCTGGCCAGAGGCTGACAGCTCTCCATTATAGGTAATGCCAAGTGGGAATGGCCCAGGATCAGTGAGGAAGCCAGGCCTCTGGAGAGGGAGGACAGTGTATGGGTTGTGAAAGTGCAGGAGGGCGAGGGTAAAATTATGATTTTAAGTGCAGTCCTCCTTCCCAATATTTCATCCCACAATCAGGCACTGAATGAGGGCTAGAGTAAACAGTTAACATTGCAAATATATTAGATTTTACAGCTCACTAATTTTAATAACACAGAGAAAAACAAAATGGAGGCCAAACCAAGACTTCAGTTCCTAATTTGGTTCATATTGCTGACCACTAGTCATGCTAGCTCCTGAGGGAAACCATGAAAGGGAAAAATAAAATAACTCATATTGATTTCAGGGAAAATCTGGAAAATCCCTTCAATTCCCTGAGACCATTAGATAAGATCTGACTCAAAATAGTTACATATGACGCATCACCACAGCCATACATAATGTCCCATTTGCTGCAATATTTGTCCCAATTTCCTTAGGATCATACATCAAGATTATTGGGCTTGTTTCAAAATCACAAACCTTTTTTTCCATTTTAATCCTGATGTCCTTCAACAGCCCTTTCCACAAACAAAAAGCCGCATTCTTAAATTTGAAAGCGTATCTGCTTTAACAACCTTCAAGAGCAAATTCCTCCACATATTTACCGATCTGTATGAGAAGGTTAGATCTTAACTGTGCCTTCAGCTTTTTCAGTCTAAACTTGAAGTTATATCCCCTTTATATTTGCCCTAATTTTACGCTGACATCTGATTTTTCAGCGACCAGTGATTTCAAACACTTTAATCAGGTAAACTCTTAACCACGTTTTTACATGGTCAGAAGTCACGTGATACCAGGTTTACATTTGAAATTATTTTGTTGCTCCAAAAGCTTGTGATTTCAAATAAACCTATTGGACTATAATCTGGTGCCATGTGACTTCTGACCTTGGCCACCCCAGTCCAACACTGGCACCTTCACTTCACGTTTTTACACACCAAATTAATTTATCCATTGGTCTCTTTCTTCATTTTTAAGAGCAAGCTGAACCCCTTCCCCCACCCCATTTCTGACCTATGACTAACCCTCCCTCTCATCCATGCCTCCTTGACCTGTCCGTCTTCTCTCCTACCTATCCACTCCTCCCACCTCACTGACCAATCCCCACCACTGCCTACCTGCACTTACCTATCACCGTCCCACCTACCTTTCCCAACCCGACCCCTCCTCTCTACTTATTTCCCAGCTCCCTTCCCCCTCCCCCATTTCTGAAGAAGGGAGCGACCCGAAACGTCAGCTTTCCTGTTCCTCTGGTGCTGCCTGGCCTGCTGCGTTCCTCCAGCTTCACACTGTTATCTCAGAGACTACTATGTTGTTAAATACATTGTAATATCATAGCAATGGCCCAGATTTTGCAGTAGAAATGGCATGAAAACTGTCAACATTAACTGTCATTAAACCCCTGAAACTGTTAGTAACTTCTGTAACTGCATGTGTGCAGTGAAACGTGGAAATCCAGAAGTTGTTGTCAGTGATTCTGCATTTCCTCACCGTGTGCTCTGTTTGACATTCTGCCAAAATGCGATCAATTATAAATCATTGAACCGACAAGAACTTCCATTCACAAACTCTTTGTCTCAATGTTTAAAAACCCTTTTGCAAAGTTATAGAATGTTGAATGAGGTTAAACTGGGCTTTTCACTGTGTGGTCTATTCATAACTTCTGCTAACCAGCTTCACTCTGACACACTTGTGACATCACCAATGACAAATAACCATTGACTGAGAACAGTTAACGGCATTGCTGTATAGAGACACGGGTACCCAGGCTGCATGCACAAAGTGAGGGACAACGGAAGGTTCCCCAGGGTAAGAACTGACAGCTCGGGGAATAAAGAACTTAATTAGCCCATTGGAGCTTGATGAGGGGAGCTCTGAACATTCACTGCAATCTGACTCTCAGACAATCCATGCAACCAACCCACCTGGATGTATGAATATGACACTTGTGGCAAAAATACCATGGAAACACAAAATAAACTTGCTGCTGAAAGTACATCTGGTAGTTTTGATATAACAAGGTGTGGAGCTGGATGAACACAGCAGGTCAGGCAGCATCAGAGGAGCAGGAAGGCTAACGTTTCGGGTCTGGACCTTTCTTCAGAAAATCTTTCAGAAAATGTTTCTGAAGAAGGGTCCAGACCCGAAACGTCAGCTTTCCTGCTCCTAAGAAGCTGTCTGGCCTGCTGTGTTCATCCAGATCCACACCTTGTTATCTCAGACTCCAGCATTGGCAGTTCCTACTATCTCTGGTAGTTTTGAGTTGTTCAATATCCAGTGGAGATGTGCAAACAAGGAATGGAAATCGCCTACAAATCTGTGACACAGACAGTGCTAAATATTTATGGGAATCTCCCTTTGTGGTCAGCAGCAAGTGACGTGCCTTCACAGCTGTCTGTGAAATCCACCAGTGAGATCAACAGTCAAAAGTCAATATCACTGTAGTTTGGCAAATGCATCCGTGAGAAACAGCACTGACAGAGGCTGATGTAACTTTCAGTGAGTGCACATGTGCAGGTAAACACAGAGTTCAGGAGATCACTGTCAGAGAATCCCAGTTTCACCAGAGGCTTTGCTATTCAGACACCTTGTCAGGCAGGTTTGCATTCAAACTCTGGGAACAGTGTGACATTGCTGTACGTCATCCAACAAATCTCAATGGAACGGTAAGGACTTGACCATTCCGGGAACAATTTTAATATTTGTGGATGGTACAAAATTAGAAGCATCATAAACCATGAGGAGGACAGTGTGGAATGTCAAAAGGACATTGACAAGTTGAAGTGTGTGGATAGGTGGCAGATGAAAGTCAATGCAGAGAAATGTGAGGTGATACACATTGGCAGGAAGAACATGGAAAGACAATATACAATAGGGTGTCCAATTCTAGAGGGGGTGCAGGAGTAGGCGGACCTGGGTGTGTATGAGCACAGATCACTGAAGGTGACAGGACAGTGGGAGACAATAGTTAATAAGCTTAGAGTGTTTTCAGCTTTATTAATAAGCGCATAGAGTACAAGAGCAAGGAGGGGGTGTTAAACTTGTATAAGACACTTGTTAGACCTCAGCTGGAATATTGTGTACAGTCATGGGTCCTACATTACAGGAGAGATGTGAACATTTTGGAGAGAGTGCAGAAGCGGTTTACAAGAATGATTCCAGGAATGAGAAACTTCAGCGTTGAGGATAGATTGACCAAGTTGGGCCTGTTTTTGGAGAGAAGGCTGAGACAAGGTTTGATAGAGGTTTGGAAAATCATGGGATAGAATAGATTAGAAGAAGTTGTTCACACTTGCAAAAGGATTGTGAATGACAGGGTGTAGGTTTAAAATGATTTGCAATGGCAACCAGGGTGATGCGAGAATTTATTTCGCACAAAGAGTATTTAGGGTTTGGAATGCATTGCCTGGGAATGTGACTGAGGCACGCTCAATTCAAACTTTCAGGAGGTCGGTGACTGACTATTGAAAGAAAAATAATACACCAGGTTATGGGGAGAACGCGGCAGATTAGCACAAGGCAACGATATTCAATTAAAGAGCCAGTACAGGCACAATGGGCTGAATGGTCACCTCTGCATCATATCAATTCTGTGATTGTGTCCAAGTACATTTTTACCCAGGATTACACTGGATAAATAGCACAGAAACAAGGCAAAATACCAAAGGACTATAGATGCTGGAAATCAGAAACAACAACAGAAATTGCTGGGAAAACTCAGCAGGTCTGGCAGCATCCGTTCTGAGTTAGGGTCACTCAACCTGAAATGCTAACTCTGCTTTCTCTCCACAGATGCTGCTGGACCTGTTGGGTTTTCACAGAAATAAAGCCAGTCTTTCTCACAAGTTGCCAGTATTCAATCTCCAATCAAACCTCCTACCATCTCTTCTCATTCAAATCCATCAGCATGACTCTCTAATTCCTTCCTTTGATACACTTCACAGCCTTCCCTTAAATCTATATAAAATGCTGACTTCTAGCACTCCAGTCTGGTGGCCAGCTCCAAATTCTCACCAATGTTTTTTTTTTGGAGAGGTACCTCTAAAATGGCCACTTGCTGACTCACTAACACAGATGACCACTAGTGTTTCCCTTCCCCACCACAAGGATACCATTCTCTTGGTATCCACTCCTTTAAAACAGTTGATCATTGTTAAAAGACCATCATTAAATCACCCGTCGGTTACTTCTTACAAATGGTAGGAAACACAACCTGTTCACTCTTCCCGCACATATAACCACATGCTTTTGGTGTCAACTTAGGTACATTTTCTGTTTTAAATGCGACCCTGCAGAAATAAAACCGAATGCTTGGTTTGAATTAGTTTTAATAGCCTTGCAAATGTCCGTGCAAACATTTGGTGAGGGTCTGTTTGTACTCTGCTTCGGGGTGAGTGTTGTCACCCACTGACTGCAGAGGCAGGGAGGGGCGTGTGCACTCTGGAAGTGGGAAAGCCTCAACAGCACCAGACAAACGGACAGAATGGTGACCAAACACACGCTCTTCCCGGGAATCAAGTCCCCTGGTGTGGAGGCTCCCACCCAATGAGAGCTGCCAACCAATCAGAGACCTAAGCAACTTTTTATTTATTCTCTTATGGGACATGGGTGATGCTGGCTGGGGCAGCATTTCTTGTCCGTCCCTAGTTGCCCCCTTGAGAAGGTGGTGGTGAGCTGCCTTCTTGAACCACTGCAGTCCTCCTGCTGTGGGTTGACCCACAATGTTATTAGGGAGGGAATTCCAGGATTTGACCCAGCGACAGTGAAGGAACAGCGATATATTTCCAAGTCAGGATGGTGAGTGACTTGGAGGGGAACTTGAAGGAGGTAGTGTCCCCATATATCTGCTGCCCTTGTCCTTCTAGACGGAAGTGGTCGTGGGTTTGGAAGGTGCTGTCTGAGGATCTTTGGTGAATTTCTGCAGTGCATCTTGTAGATAGTACACACTGCTGCCACTGAGCGTCGATGGTAGAGGGAGTGGATGCTTGTAAATATGGTGCCAATCAAGGTGGTTGTTTTCTTCTGGATTTTATAGGATTTCTCAAGTGTTGTTGGAGGTGCATCCATCCAGGCATGAGGGGAGTATTGCATCACCCTCCTGTCTCATGCTTTGTCGATGGTGGACAGGTTTTGAGGAGTCAGGAGGTGAGTTACTCGCTGCAATATTCCCAGCTTCTGGCCTGCTCTTGTACACACTCTGTTAGTGTGGTGAGTCCAGTTGAGTTTATGGTCAATGGTAACCCCCAGGATGTTGTTAGTGGGGTTGTTCTGTGATGGTAACAGGGTTGAATAAGATTGTCTCTTATGGGAGATGGTCATTTCCTGACACTTAATGTGGCTTGAATGCCATTTCTCTTCAGCAATTATCAATTGTCCATTTGAATTCCAGCTCAACAAAATTGGTGACACCCATTCTCTGGTTCACTTTTCAGAGCAATGCCCTTGACTAATCAGAATCAACTTGCCTGGTTTGAAGTCTAAACAAAACCTGGGTGTTACCTGCAAATCATCATTATCACCTGTATTGTCCATTGTAATGCCTCCATGAATCAGATCCCTATTACCAACCAATCAGCGCTCTCCCGTCAAACTGTTTCAATATAGTTTTCATCATTGTAGGTATTCTTGCAAAGTGTCCTGATGATTGCAGGATTGGAAGCTTTGACAAAATGCAACAGTTTTTCAGCAATACTGAAGTTCTGTGTGACCGAGGGACTGGAGATATTCTGGTGTTCTACGTTCTGATGATTCTTGCTTGCTGTTTAATGGATTTCCAATGGGAATGAAATATATTGACGCTTGTCCTGTTTGCAGAGGTGCTGGATCCTCTGCAGATGGCACCACTCTCAAACATTAATGAATTCTAACACAGTATCTTACAGGAGGTCTGGCCAGTGTGAGTACATTGAAGTTTTGGTGCCATATATTTACCACTGAGAGCAAAATCTGACTTTTTGTTTTGCAAATGTTGTCTTCTTGCAGTTGAAAGATGCTGATGCTGGGGTAAGGTACAGGATTCTAGCCATTGCATCTGCTGCCAACATACAGCAATCTCCGATTGAAGCATTTTGGGAATTTGGCAAGGTCATATTTCTTGCCCAATTTGTGGATAATTTTCTGCTGTGGATTTGTGCCCACAGGAAATTGTGTGAAAAGCTATCAGACCCATTTCACTTCCAGTCTGCCTGAAGAGGAAACTCAGTTTGGGGTTGTAAAATGGTGGAAAGATGTGTCTGATCATATCATCGTTAAATCTCTTCAAACGCTTCACTGATGGTGAGCAACTATTCAATTAGTGTCAAACATTCTGAGGGGCACAGTCAGGTTAGACAGGAAGAAACATTTCCCCTTGGTGGAGAGATCAATGACCAGGGGCAGATTTTGAAGGTAAAGGGCAGAAGCTTCACACGAGATGTGAGGCAAAACCTTTCCCCCAGAGGAATCTGGGACTCACTGCCAGTGAGGGTGGGGGAGACAGAAACCCTCATCACACTGAAGAAGTGTTTAGATGGCGTACAAGGCTATGGGCCAAGTGCTGGGAAATGGGATCAGAATAGTTAAGCACAAAAGCAGAAGTTGCTGGGGAGGTAACGGCCTGGTGGTATTATCGCTGGGCTGTTAATCCAGAGACCTGGATAACATTCTGGTGACCCGGGTTCGAATCCTGCCACGGCAGATGGTGGAATTTCAATTCAATAAAAAAAAAATCTGGAATTAAGAATCTAATGATGGCCATGAAACCATTGTTGATTGTCAGGGAAAACCCATCTGGTTCACTAATGTCCTTTAGGGAAGGAAACTGCCATCCTTACCTGGTCTGGCCTACATGTGACTCCAGACCCACAGCAATGTGGTTGACTCTGAACTGCCTGCAGGCAATTAGGGATGGGCAATACATGCTGCTTGGCCAACAACCTCCTTCTCCCGTTCACGAATAAAGAAATATAAAGCTCAGCAGGGCTGGCAGCATCTATGAAGAAAAATCCGAGTTAATGTATCGGGTCCAGTGACCTTTCCTCAGAACCCAGACACGAAACGTTACCACTGATTTTTCTTCATAGATGCTGCCAGACCTGCTGAGCTTTTCCAGCAACTTTGTTTTTGTTCCTGATTTACAGCATCCGCAGTTCTTTCAGTTGTTACAGGAATAGTTAGGTATTTGACGGGTGCAGACTTGATGGGCTGAAGGTATTGAAGACCTCTATGATTCAACGTCTCTAGGTTTGGCTATCTGAGTGTCAGTGCAACCAGAGATTGTGCGTGTGCGGAGCACAGCTTTGCAAACAAGGTCCTGCCTGATGTGGTTTTTTTTAAATTTACGGCACTGCACTGAGGAAGCTTCCATATGGGAAGTGACCCAGAAATGAGTGAGAAAAATACGGAGCCAGAGGCGCGCACAGAATAAACCTTTACTGCCTCAGCCCCGACTTTCTGTGTTGTCCGACTCCCTGAGTGAAATGTCACCTACTGCAGTGAGGGGTGGAACCACCAAGGCAGGGGGTGGG
>JAHRHZ010000017.1:52661429-52684107 GCA_024137785.1 Ginglymostoma cirratum
CACACACTCACTCACACACTCACTCACTCACACTCATACTCACTCACACTCATACACTCACATTCAATCTCACTCACACTCTCTCATACTCACACTCACTCAAACTCATCTCACACTCACTCACACTCCAACTCATTCATTCTCACACTCACACTCACATTCAATCTCATTCACACTCACTCAACTCACACTCACTCTCACTCACTCACACACACACTCAGTCTCACTCAAACTCACACTCACTCTCACCCACTCACACTCACTCACACACACTCTCACTCAAACTCACACTCACTCTCACACTAACTCTCACTCACACTCACACACACACTCACACCCACACTCTGACACACACACTCACACTCACCCTCCCTCACGCTCACATTCACTCACACTCACTAACACATACTCACTCACACTATTCACACTCATACACACTCACGCCCACTCACACTCACTCATACAATCACACTCACTCACACAATCACACACACTCACACTCACTCACACACTTTCATATTTTCACACTTTCACTCTCTCACACTCACACACTCGCACTCACTCACACAGATGCTCAGCCTCTACACATACATAAACGCATACTCACACACATGCTGACACACACACCCACACTCTGACACACACCCTCGTGCACACATTCACACTCACACTGACACTCCCACACACTAACACTCACTCATACACACTCACCCAGATGCAAACTCACACACACTCAAACTCACACACTCACACACATATTGATAGAACGTAGAACATAGCACAATACAGCACTGTACAGGCCCTTCGGCCCACAATGTTGTGCTGAACTTTTACCCTAAACCTAAGGTATATCTAACCTCCACCCCTACCTTTTACTATCATCCATATGCCTATCTTATAGCCACTTAAATGCCCCTAATGAGGCCGATTCCACTACCCTCTCCGGCAATGCATTCCATGCCCCGACCACTCTCTGAGTAAAGAACCTACCTCTGACGTGGCCCCGATATCTACATCCACTCACTTTAAAACTATGCCCCTCGTAATAGCTACCTCCGCCCTATGAAAAAGTCTCTGGCTGTTCACTCTATCTATACCTCTGATCATTTTGTACACCTCTATCAAGTCACCTCTCATCTTTCATCGTTGGAAAGAGAAAAGCCCTAGACTCCCACATACTCACACTCACTCACTCTCATACTCACTCACATACACTCACAACAGGTGCAAACTCATACATACTCAAACTCACACACACTCTCACACTCAAACACTCTCGTACTCACATAATCTCCCACTCACACACTTTCACATTCTCACACTCTCACTCTCTCACACTCACTCACATATGCTTACACTCAATCACACTCATTCATACAAATGCTCACCCTCACACGCACACCCACACACTCACTCTCACACACTCACACACCTTCACTCTCACAGACTCATACTCACACTCACAAACACACATACTCACACACTCATACACACTCACAAACACTCTCTCACAAGCACTCACACAGACTCAAACTCACACACACTCAAACTCATAAACACTCTCACACTTATACACTCGTACACTCTCACACTCAATCAATCTCACACTCACTCAAACACACTCTCATACTTACACACTATCACATTCTGACACTCTCACTCTCACACTCTCTGACACACACTCTCACGCTTACACAAACACACTTTCACATTGTCACACTCACTCTGTCACTCTCACACTCATTCAGATACACACACAGATGCTCACCCTCTACACACACACTCTCACACACACCCACAATCTCACACAAACCCTCACGCACATATTCACACTCACACTCCCACACACTTACAATCACTCACACACTCACAAGACACAAACTGACACACACTTTCACACTCACACACACTCACACACTTATACTCACACACAATCACTCAAACTCACACACATTCATGCAGACTCAACTCACACACATACATACTCATACATACATTCACACACTCACACAAACTTGCACATACTCACAAACATGCACACATTCACACACTCACACAGACTCACACTCACTCAAATGCACACATACTCACCCTCGTGTGTGCACACACACACACAAACACTCACCCACACACTCACACACTCACAGTCGCACTCACTCTTACGCACTCACACTCACTCACAGTCAGACTCACACTTACACTCACACTCACACACACACTCCTACACACACACACTCCTACACCCACACAGTTGCACATACACTCACTCACATGCACATTCACACATTCACAGTCACACTCACACACAAATGTGCTCACACTCTCTCTCACGCAGTCAGACTCACTTACACTTACACTCACACATACTCGCACAATCTCACACATTCACACTCACTCAAACACACACCCACACACACTCACACATGCTCTCACACACATTCACACACACACTCAAACGCACGCACACGCTCACCCTCGCATGTGCACACACACAAACACACTCACAGCCACACTCACACTCTCACACACTCACACCCACACATACTTATACTCACTCACACAGTCAGACTCACACTTACACACACATTCACACACGCACTCACACACACACACCTGCTCACACACACAAACACATTCGCACACTCACACACACTCACACATTCACACACTTTCAGTCACACACACTCACTCAAGCTCACACATGCAAACACTCATTCACACACACTCAGACAGACTCGAACTCACACTCACACACACATACTAACACACACACTCACACATACTCATACTCATAGACACACTCACTCCCACACTTACACAGACTGAAAGTCACACTCACAAACACGTGCACACACACACTCAAACTCACTCACAATCTCACACAAATACCCACACACATGCCCACACACATTCCCACACGTACACTCTCATACACGAGCAACACACACACAGATACTCACAAATTCACTCTCTCTCTCTCACACACACACACACTCGCACACACACAGTCACACTCACTCTCACACACACACTCACTCACACAACCACATTCAAACTCGCACACATACTCACACACACTCACACACACACTCACATATGCATTCATGCACTCACACACACATACAGTCAAACACATTCATCTTGCTCACATTCACACACACAGTCACACACACACATTCACACACTCACACACACACTCTCACAAACATTCACACACACACTCACTCACACACATCCACACAGTCATACACATTCACACACACAGTCTTTACCTCACACACGCTCAAACTCACACACATTTTCACAATCTCACACTCACAAACTTACACACTCTCACACTCAAACACTCTGACTCTCACACTGTAACACACACATTTGCACACTTTCACATTCTCACACTCTCACACTCACACACTCACAATCACTCACACAGATGCTCACCCTCACACACACATGCCCACACACATTCCCACACGTAAACTCTCATACACAAGAGAAACACACACACAGACACTCAAATTCTCTCTCTCTCTCACACACACACACATTAACCCACTCACACTCACACACACAAACCCTCATCCACACAGACATTCACAAAGTCATTCTCTCTCACACACACACATTCACACACACACACACTCACATGCACATACTCACACACACACATTAATGCACTCACACTGACACACACTCACTCAAATACACATACACTCACCAACACACTTGCACACACAAAACATTCACACACTCACACACACACTGTCATTCATACACATTCACACAATCACACTTACGCATTCACACGCACTCACACATATACTCAAACACACAAACAGACACACACATAATCACACACACTCACAAACCCACTCTCTCACTCACACACTGGCACTCACACTCACACTCACACTAACATATACTCACACTCACCCTCACCACAAACTCACCTACACGTGTGTGCACACACACAAACACTCACACACCCACATGCACACACCCACACATGCACACACTGATGCTCAAGCATACACTCACACATAGACACACGCACACTCTCACACACAAGAGATACACACACAGTCACACACAATCACACTCACTCACACACACACACTCACAAACCCACATTCTCACTCAAAAATACAAACATACACTCACACAGACACTCACAAACTCACTGTCACACACACAGTCTCTCTCTCTCTCACACACACGCGCACACACACACACACACACACACACACACACACACAGAGTCACACATCAGTCTAAAGTAGAAATTAAGGTAACACCCCTCAATCTTCTAGATAGAATCATACAGCACAGAAACAGACCCTTCGGTCCAACCAGTCCTTCTGAACATAATCCCCAACTAAACTAGTCCCACCTGCCTGCTCCTGGGCCATATCCCTCCAAACCTTTCACTTGTGAGGCATCTTCTCGAGAACTGCGTCCAGTTTTCGTCACCCTGTTACAGGAAGGATATTATTAAACTGGAGACGGTTCAGAAAAGATTCATCAGGATGTTGCCAGGAATGGAGGGCCACAAGGATAAGCCAGGATCACCACCCCGCCACCACCACCCCCTTGACCCCCCCACACTGGATTGTAAGAGGCTGAGGGGCAATCACACAGAGGCTCATAAAACCATGAGGGACATAGACAATGTACATTTCTGCTCCTTCTCCCCACATCCCAAAAGCTTACATCTTTGGAACTGAGCATTATTGAGTGACCTGATTTTCCATGAATTGTAAGACTGAGTAATCACTTACTTTCCATGGGTTCTTTGGATTTCCTCCCACTGGCGGATTTCCTCAGCAGACTCCTTCCTGAGGTAAAGAGACAACTGAGCTCTTCCAGGGGGCTGGTTGGTGTTCTGGAACGTGCCCCAGTGTGCACAGCCCCATGAGATGTCGAAGAGTTTCCTGTTTTGCCTCCTTCCTGTACGGGGGCTTTCGATGTAGACTGAGGCACTGCGGAGGAACATCTTGGTGTCGGATGGATGGACTCATAGGGTGGGGGTCTTTTTAGGCCCAAAGGAGTCATGGAGCGACCCATGGTGACTGGAGATGGGGCTATTGAGTGGCTAAAGTGACTTTGAAGACTATGAGGTGACGGTGTCCTGTAAAGAGTTGAAGGGAGTGGTGGAGAGGAGGCCCTTCCAGTAGTACATATTCCAAGAGAAGGGGTCAGGTCTTTCTCAACTTTCTGGTACCCAACCACCTGAGCTGGCAGTGCTGATGGGGAAGCACTGGCCTGTTTGATGTAGGAGATACTTGTTTCCAGTACTGGCAGCTTAGTAACTTCCAATGGTGTTAAAGGGGACTCGTCTGAGGTGGGGGAGCATTGTGTGGGAGCAGGGGGAAACACAAGGAGTGGGGGGCGATGAGGAAGCAGGTTTGGAAATGGAGGTGGAATCTCACAAAAGAAGCCCTTTGGGGTGGATGGCACTGAAGACTTTGTAATTTCCAGGTCAGGCACAGTAGGAGTGGCACACTGAGAATGAGGATCTGCATTGGCTGCGCTGATCCACTTGAGGTCCTGGGCCACCTCATCAAACATTGGATATTTCATTTCTTCATAAACAGCTTCGCTTTGATCATCATCGTCCCTTTTAACATCCCGTAATATATTCCCAACCATTTCAATGTAGACAGGCTCCTCTTCATCAGTGCCCTGGGAGGAACTGACCGTTTGTCCTAGAGAATTTTCCTTGCCTCCCACAGCCGTTGCCTTCCTGCTGCCTTGTTTAGTGCCGTAGGTTTCATCAAAGGAAGTGCTGAGCTGTGTGTTCGGGTCACGTCTTGGTTTCGGAGGTGGGATCTTTTTGCCGTATTCATCGCTGTGTGGTCTGGGTTTTGTTGAAGCTAGGCAAAGTAAAACAATTGCGTTATTATGCAAATCATTTTTTCAGGAACTTTCTAGCTGTAAATTGCTTATTTGATGGGAATATTTAATTTGTTTTTATGGTTATAACGGAAATATTGAGTCATGCATTAACTTTACATACATAGGCAATACACTAACAATATCACTTATGATATTTGTTTGGGGGCATGTGAATGTAAAGTAAATCATGTTTTGACACACAAAGCAACGCAAAACTAAGGCACAGCATGAAACAAGCTCAATTAATGTCCTCGTGCTTCAGAAATGCTGCAAAGCTGCTCATTAAAATTAATTCACTTTTCAATTGAAACACCTACAATAAATACAATGATAGCCCTACAATGGTGAGCAGTGTGAACAAGCAATTCTATTTAGTCGGTTTCCATTTGTGATCTTGTACTGGGATGTACATGCTTTTGAACGTGTGACTATGGAGAGATGCCACATGGATGTGTGGTATTTCACTGAAGCAAGGTAGACACTGCTCATGTGAACTTGTAGCGGATGAAGTCAGGAAATAATTTGCTGCTCCTTCTCTAGGCCATTAATTATACATAAGGAGTGAAGGTGAACTCCAGTTTGTAACCCAAGAAAATGCACTCAGATGGAATTATGTGGCCAGAGGAATCATTGAAACTCTGCGCCGTGGCGTTGGACTGTGTTTTATACAGAATAAGTTCTGCTCCCTGGCATTCATTCTGTATGCCATCACCCAGATTGGTGTATGGTGTACCGCAGTGGAATTGAGCCATCACAGTGGGAATCCATTCCATCATGATCTCTGAGGAAATAGAAACTCCCATTTCTGTTCATGTTATATATTTTATTGTAATATTATTATTTAAAGTGTCATTAATTTTTAAATGACAAGAGCAACCAGGGACAGGCAATAAATGCTGCCCAGTCAATGGTGCCCATTCCAACAGGTGAATAAAAGAAACTTCTGAAATTGTGTTGATAAGCTATTTCATATCAGAGGGTAATCTTAGAAACAGCAGAGTGACAGTTGGTCCCTGACTTCAAATTGTAAATTCCTTAGAAAGGAACAGTGTTCGCTCTGGCACTTGCTTTTCCATCATTTTCCTCAATTGAATTTACTGTTGTGTCAGAGTCACCCTGATGTGATTATGGAGCTGACTATTGACAGCAGACGTACCTGACCCATTTGATATTAACTGCAATGGCGGTAGTCACCTGGTTTATTCCATCTAGATGGCACTAAAGGGCTAAGTACAGGCAGCATGGAGCATCGTCATCATCCTGAACATACATAAAAGCCGAAAACGCTTGAATACTCAGTTGGGTCTAGAACTTAGAACATTGAACATAGAACATTACAGCGCAGTACAGGCCCTTCGGCCCTCGATGTTGCGCCGACCTGTGAAACCAATCTGAAGCCCATCTAACCTACACTATTCCATTATCATCCATATGTTTATCCAACGACCATTTAAATGCCCTTAAAGTTGTCTGTTGAGTGAGAAACAAAGTTTATGTGTCAGGTCAATGACTTTTCCTCAGGATTGGTGAAGATTAGAAATCAGAAGGGGTCTTCATATTTTTAATTTCTTTTTGATTAAACAGGGAAGGATGGAATTCAAATGCTTCTCTCCCGTTTGCTCTGCCCACAACCTCTCTCGTTATTTAATCTCTCCTACCTTCCATCCTATTACAGGCCTTCCTTTCATCTGCTTCCCAACAGGCTTGCTCAAGTATTTCTAATGTTTCCCAATATTGATGGATTGAATACCCCCTCTGGAGGTGCTTTCAGTGGTGGTGAGCATCTCAAGATCACCTGAGTATAGTTAGGTGGCTGTTTCAGACTGGTGGGAGCACAATGTTCCAAAAGGGCCTTTTCCTGTGCTGTAGACCTCAGCGATTATATTCAATGCATAATGTGAACAATTGTAGTAGGCTTTTCCAGTAAACAGTAAGAATGCGTGAGTGACAGATTAGAACTGACACTTTTAAACAATAATGTCAATAAAGCAAGAGAAGGGAATATGTTCTCCTGGATGTGATGTGCCTCATATATTATGTCAAAGCATTTAAGAATTTGCTCACTTCCAATGCAGTTTTGAAATTGAATTATACAACAGATGAGCCTTTGTCTTATTTGGCCATTATCATCCATCTCCATTGCCTTTGTGCAGATGCTATTACTTAGATTGTTTCTACTTTTAGAGGCTTTCTCTCTGAATCAGCCATTGATTTTTTCTGGATGAATTGCACATAGTGCTGTCCTATCACTTTGAAAATTAACCTGTCTAGAGAGGAGCCACAGTTCCTCCTATAATAAAGAGGTCAATTTAAAAAGATATCAGTTATCATTTAAGCAGCAAATGACAATGTTTATTGTGAAACCACAGAATGGTTCAAGAAAAGCCTTTGATTAACGTGAATGAAGTTGACACTGACCTGATCATGTGGTGCAGTCATTTAATGGAATCACATGTTAAAATAAACAATTTGAATGGGATTAAAATGGAACCAGTGTTTGATGCCAATGAACATTCTGGCTGCTTCTGCTATCGCGTTTGGGCTATTTGAAAGGATAGTTTTGTAGAATTAATCAGAACAGCGGCTCAATATATTTCTGATTATTATTAACAGATAAAAAAGCTGTGGGATTCTCCAAGCCCATGTTTAGACAGTGAGGGTGATGTCACTGTACATGTGCATCAGTACAAGTAAGAATGATTTGTGAAGCAGAGGGATTGCACCTTGTGAGTTGTGCTTAGTCTCACAAAGTGTAGCATTTGCTAATTCTGCATCAATGGCATTGAGATTTTTCTGCTGAATGCTAATGTGCAAAGATTTAATGTGTCCACCAGAAGTTCCTCCCTCCCTTTTTAATCACCGGAATTGGGGCTCTATTTAATCCATCCAGAACAATTAGAAAAGGATCTGAGGAGTTAAGCTGCATTATTTAACCTTGGCTACGCACCTCATTCACTTTTGCAACATGCTACATTTGAAGGTGTCAGGGGTAAACTACTCTGGAGTAGTGGGTCTGTCATGATGGTAAATTGTTGGTGTTCTGCAGCTATATCTTGGCAGGTGTTTTAAATTTATTGCTGGCCAACCGGATTTCAAGAAACCTGACAGCTAAAAGGCTGAAGGAACAGCTGGATCTAGCAGGTAGCACTTTTTAAATTGCATGGGTCACGGGCCTGGGGGAGGAGACATGCTTCTCCCTGGGGAGGGGGTCCTGCAAACATTATACCTCCCAACACACTTGGATTGGGCACTGCACCGGTGGCCACGAGTTTGCAGATGCCACAAAGCTGGGTGGGAGGCTAAGGAAGATACAGAGATACTCCAGTGTTGATTTGGACATGCTTAGTCTGTGAGAAAATGTATGGCAGATGGATTTTAATGTGAATAAATGTACGATAATCCACTTTGGGAGCAGGGAAAGGGTGATTGCTTTCTGAACAGCAATAGAGTGGGAAAATGTGAGGTGCAACAAGACCTGGATAGTCGAACAATTGACATAAAATTGTTTAAATAATATGTCATTTCACTGTGACCTGATGGAGACAGTTCTCTGGTTCACAAAATGTTGGTTTGATATCAGGCACTTTGCACATAACTTTGAGGGTAAGCCCTGTTTGTTTTGTGAAACAGAATGGATTTGTGGACTGGATCACATGCAACAAGTATTGGGTACTAAGGTCCATGCCATCAGCCATTTTAATTGTCTCCTGATCTTCAAATAACACCATTGCTAAAAGATGTACACTCTTTCTAAATACCGTTTATGACACTTGGGAAGAAATCCTGGTCTCAGTTAAACCAGCAGCAGCCATTCCCATGTGACCTTTAACATGTACTTTAACTGGATCCCAGTTGACACCACAAGTGTTCCCTGCCATTATCCTCTCCATCTGACAACCCAGAAAGCTCACATTCAGCAATCAGGGGCAGAAGCACTGCCAAATATTCACCTCTCCACTTCAGGAATATGGTCATTAATGACAGCACAATCCAGGCTGGGTTTAACACAATTGACCTAGTATCAACAGACAGCTTGGCAGCTCCTGGTATGTTGTGTAAAACCATGGAGCCATCAAGGGAGTTATTTTAACATGGAGAGTTTCAAGTACAAAACCATTCCTGCCAGCAATTTTTAAAAGTTTCCAATTTCCCTATCTGAATGCCACATAGATTATTGGCTGTACACTATTCCATTATTTTGAATAAACGAAGGGGCAAGGCTGGAGTGGAGGCATCAAACTTTGTGTATTTACACTGAAATCTCATTGTGTAACAGAAGCAATTAAAAACAATTGTCTGATATTAAAGAGACAGTGGGAACTGCCGATGCTGGAGAATCTGAGATAACAAGGTATAGAGCTGGATGAACACAGCAGGCCAAGCAGCATCAAAGGAGCAGGAAAGCTGACGTTTCGGGTCTGGACCCTTCTTCAGAAATTATTTCTTTGGGATGCGGTCGGGGGCGGTCAATGTGGACTCCACAAGCTTCAAAATCTCCCTTCCCCCGATCGCATCCCAAAACCAGCCTAGCTCATCTCCGCCTCCCTAACTTGTCCTTCGTCCCACCTATCCACTCCACCCACCTCAACCCCCACCACCACCTCCTACCTACCAGCATCATTCCTGCCTCCTTGACCTGTCTGTCTTCCCTTGACTGACCAACCCCCACCCTAACTCCCCACCTACACTCACCTTTACTGGCTCCATCCCCGCCTCCCTGACCTGTCTGTCTCCTCTCCACCTATCTTCTCCTTTATCCACCTACTATCCGCCTCCCCCTCTCTCCCTATTTATTTCAGAATCCCCTTCCCCTGCCCCATTTCTGAAGAAGGGTCTAGACCCGAAATGTCAGCCTTCCTGCTCCTCTGACGTTGCTTGGCCTGCTGTGTTCATCCAGCTCTACACCTTGTTCAACATTAGGTGTGTTTCTGAGATTGCACTGCAGCTGGTAAATAATAACTGAGTGTGTTACAAAATATACTGATGAGGAATTAAAAGTTGTCAGTTGAGGTTCCAGTATGACATTTTCCTGCATGCAGGAAGCTGCAGAGATGGATACATAGGAGCCTGTTCCTTGCAGACAGAAAGAATATTTACTCACATTTTATCTGTTTCAACTTTACAAATGATGACACCTATTCTCTGGCTCATCTCTCAGGGCAATGTCTACAACAATCAGAGTCAACCTGCCTGGGTCACGTATAACAAAGTTTTGCAGTTATCTGTCAGTCATCAACTAACTGGTGTATTCTCCATGAGAAGTGGCAGAAGGAATAGAGGGGATGTGAGGAAAAACGTCTTTGCTCAGAGGGTGGTGGGTGCCTGGAATTCGCTGTCTTTGTTGGTGGTACAGGCAGAGACTCTCAACTCAAAAGTACGTGGATCTGTACCTTAAGTGCTGTAGACTGCAGGACTATGGGCTGTGTGCAGGATGATGGGATTAGAAAGGGCATCTGGGCATTTTTGTGTCAGCATGGAAAAGATGGGCTGAATGTCCCCTTCTGCACTGTGTCATTTCTATGGTTCCAATGTGTCTACCAATCAGAGCCAACCAATCAGGATTCTCTCATTATACAGTATAAAATTAATTTCTTCAAGTTGTGAATGTTGTGAAATATGTCAGGGAGTAGATGGCCTAATGGTATTATCAATGGACTGTTAACCCAGAGACCCAAGTAATGTTCAGGGTTTGAATCCTGCCATAGCAGATGGTGGAATTTGAATTCAATAAAAAATATCTGGTATTAAGAGTCTAATGATGCCCATGAATCCATTGCTGATTGTTGGAAAAACCCATCTGGTTCACTAATGTCCTTTAGGGAAGGAAACTACCATCCTTACCTGGTCTGGCCTACATGTGACTCTCGATCCAAGGCAATGTAGATGACTCTCAACTTCCCTCTGGACAATTAGGGATAGACAATAAATGCTGCCTAGCCAGCAACGCCCTCATCCCATTAATGAATTAGGAAAAAAAATGTACAAGTTGAAAAGTTTCTTTCAGACGTCTTTTATCAGCAATGATCAAGTGCTATCCTCCTAAATGATTGGTTGTCACCCTGTCTTCTTACCTTGTTGCATTGCGGCCTGGATAGTGAGTTTCTTCTCATCTACAAAAGTGCTTAGAGTCAACTGCTGCAAAATGTGAGACAGAAGTACCTGTAATATTTTAATAATTTAAGTGTAAAATTTGTTCACCTGCATTTTTGTCTTGCTCTTTCAGTGCTGTTCCAACTGGCACTGGTGTCCCTCCTATTCCAGCAGTTGCTGGTGTTCCTCCCACTCCTGGTGTCCCTTCTGTTCCTGGTGTCCCTTCTGTTCCTGGTGTCCCTCCAGCTCCAGGTGTTCCTACTATTCCAGGTGTCCCTCCAGCTCCAGGTGTTCCTCCCATTCCAGGTGTTCCTCCTGTTGCTGACGTTGCTACAAATCCCACATTGACGGTTTCTGCTGAGATGCTGAGCTTTGTACTTGGATCTCGCTTGGGCTTTGGAGGCGGCTGTTTTCGAGCACAGGTATGACTTTCATCATCACCACCTCCAACAGAGTGAAGTGACTGAGACCTGACGGAAAAGCCACTGGCACAGGGATGTGGCAGGCGGTCCTGAGGAGCAGGCAGTGTCATGAATCCCAAACGAAAGTGTTTTCCCATGCAGGTGCCATCACTTCCTTTCCCAACCTCTGCACCTAATCTGGAAGAAAAGCAACAAGAGATGGTTAGAAGATTGAAGATGAATCTTTCACTCCATTTCTTCAGTCCTTTACTTTGGAAAACAATGCTGTCACTTCCCTGTCAGGTAAAGAATAGCTTTGTCAGTTATTAATTTTCAAGGTCAGGGAATGGTGTCAATCATATCACAAGATTAGAATGGCAGAACAGGAATAGATAAGGCTTAATTATCCCACCTAACTTATTCTATTGCCCATATCAATATTCGGTGGGACCTCAGACTATTTTTATCAGAACAAGAGTAGGTCATTCAGCCCCTCGAGCCTGTTCCACCATTCAATGAGATCCTGGCTGATCTGTGGCCTAACTCCATATCCCTGCCTTGGGCTCATATCCCTCAGTACCTTTGTTTAACAAAAATGTAACTATTGCAGATTTAAAGTTAACAACTGGTCCAGCATCCACTGTCATTTGTGGAAGAGAGTTCCAAACCTCTCCCACCCTTTGTGTGTAGAAGTGTTTCCCAACATCTCTCCTGGCCCTAATCCTCATGCTATACCCCTAGTTCCAGAATTCCCAACCAGTGGGAATAGCAAATCTTTATCTACCCTGTCTTTTCCTGTTAATATTTTGAAGTCTTCGATCAAATCACCCCTTAACCTTCTAAATTCTAGAGAAAACAGGTCAAATTTGTATAAGCTCTCCTCATAACTTACCCCCTGAAGTCCAAGTCTTGTAAACCATTGTACTCCCTCTGAGAACAGTATATCCTTCCTGAGGTATGGTGCTTGGATCTGCTCACAGTGCTACAAGTGGGATCTAACCAGGGTTTTGTATAACTGCAGCAGCTGTCTGTGTCTTTTTACTCCAGTTCTCTAGCTGCCCCATTCTCAGAATGAATTCACAAAGAAAAGCAAAATACTGCAGATGCCCACAATCTGAAACAAATACAGAAAATGCTGGAGAAACTCAGCAGGTCTGGCAGCATCTGTTGGGAGAGAAACAGAGTTAACGTTTCCAGTCCAGCATGACACTGTGTCAGAACTTTAATTAACAAATGCAGCCCTGTAACAGTCGTACTGCTTAAGAGACAATTGTAGTTATTCAACAATTACTGCTCTTGTGCTCAGCACCTTGCTTGCTCCTGCAACGAAGCAAGTTGTTAAAAATTGAAACACGTGGACATCTGAAAAGCCAGGATCTCACTCCCTGCATTGTTTGTTGGTACACCATCAGTGAGCGGCTCTGTATCGTAAAACACCGCAGGTACAAACAGCATTTCGTGGTCAAGGAAATTAACCAAGTCTTGTACCAACAGACAACGTACAAGAAACCTCCATGAATTGAAGCAGTGATATAAATGGGAAAAGAAATGAGGATGCTGAATTCAGACCAGAAGCCAATTGAACCCACATCAACAATTCTAGATTGGTAACCAACAAAATCAGAAATTGCTGGAGAAACTCAGCAGGACTGAGAGCGTCTGTGTAGGGAGAGAAGCAAAAGTCCAATAAGACTTTCCTTCAGAACCAGTAGTAGTTGGGAAAAGGTGATTTTTATGCCAATGACACGAGAAAGGGAGTGAATGGATTGTTGGAGACAGAGCCCAGAGGGAGAGAAAGAAAAATGGTAGGCAAACAAAGGGATTGTTGGCAGTCAGCAAGGGAAGAGGAGAAGCCCTTTTTTATGTTTCTTTCCTGCAAAAATATATCTTATTCATAAAAAAATTACCTTTATGTACATACACTGGTACTAATGCAGTTCTGGACAGTCAAGTATAAAAAGGAAAAAGACTCACTCAGAGTCAACTCCTTGCTCTGGAAGATCAACAAGTTTTGGGCAGACCAAAAAGTGTCTTCCATCGCGTTGATGGTCCTCCAATGCAGTTGATGTTTCTCCTGGTGTGTGTCCTGGGGAACAGACCATAGCGCACAGAGTCCCACATCACGGAGCTACTCATGACGAACCTCAATAAAAACCACTGCAGCCCTTCTCCAGATTTCCTGCACAAAGGCACATTCTAGAAGGAGGTAACAAGGTGTAGAGCTGGATGAACACAGCAGGCCAAGCAGCATCAAAGGAGTAGGAAAGCTTGACATTTCGGGCCTAGACCCTTCATCAGAAATGAGATGTGTGACAGTCTCAAACCCTCTCCTGCAGCCACTTTGAGGGCAGCATGCGGTCGTGTAGGCTGACTGGGTGTGCATACAGGCTCTCACAGACACTGCCCTTCTCACCACCAGCCATGCAATGTCTTGGTGCTTGTTGTGTGCGTCCCCACCTTAACGAATTTCGGGTACGACATGACATCAAACTCTCCTTCCGTCTTTTTCGCCTCTGTGCCCATTTCTTTGGATAATAGTCCTCTCCTATTCCACAGACCCCTTCACCCAGTTCCAACACTCTCCCTCCACCCGTCCAACTCCCTCCGACCTTTTTCCTGCACTCGATCTGTTCATTGAGAACCCTTGACATGGCATTGATCACCTCAATTTCTCTGCTCCTCTCACCAAATCCAACCTATCTCCCTCCGAACTGACTGCACTTCGTGCACTCAGATCTCACCCTGACTTTGTGATTAAGCCTGACAATAAGGGTGGTGCTGTTTTAGTCTGGCATACTGACCTCTACCTTGCAGAGTGTCAGCACCAACCCTCAGATACCTCCTCGTACCTTCCCCTGGACCATGACCCCACCATCACACATCAGACCATTGTATCAACCACTGTCACTAACCTCATTTCATCTGGTGAACAACCCCCTGCCCTCAACCACCCCCCCACTCCCTGCAACCCCCCACCCCCCTACTGCCTCCAAGCTGATAGTCCCCCAGCCCTACACAGCTTGCTTCTACCTCCTCCCAAAAATCCACAAACAGGACAGTCCGGCCAGGTCCGCTGTTTCAGCCTGCTCCTGCCCCAAAGAACTCATCTCTTCCTACCTTGACTCAGTCTTCTCCCCCCAGGTCCAATCCCTGCCCATATACATCCATGATTCCTCTGACACTTTACTCCAGTTTTGGAATTTCTTGTGATGTCAGCATGTGATCCTGTCCACCAGAACTTTACTCTCCCAGGCCGTCTTTAACACATGGACGATAAATGTGAAAACCTGGCTCCAGATATCTTTTTACTAATATTACCAACAGCAACTTCTGTGCTAATAACATTAAGACAGAATGTAACAGCAACAACAAATTATGTAAAAAAAAGGAGTGTGCCCACAAGAGACTGATCAATCCTCGAGAATGTGGTGATGCTTTATCTGTTTTGTAGTGTATGTTATTACTTTGTGACTCTGTGTTACCGCAATACGCCACCAAATTTATAGCCCATTTCCAAAACAGCCTCTGTCTAAACATGCTGTATGTAACTATTAGGATATTTAAAAACAAAGTTAAAGCTGGACCCTTGGGGACCGCTTTGCAGAACACCTGCGCTCGGTTCGCACTAAACAACTGCACCTCCCAGTCGCAAACCATTTCAACTCCCCCTCCCATTCCTCAGACGACATGTCCATCCTGGGCCTCCTGCAGTGCCACAACGATGCTACCCGAAGGCTGCAGGAACAGCAAATCATATTCAGCCTGGGAACCCTGCAGCCCAATGGTATCAATGTGGATTTCACAAGCTTCAAAATCTCCCCTCCCCCTACCGCATCCCAAAACCAGCCCAGCTTGTGCCCCCCCTCCCTAACCTGTCCTTCCTCCCACCTATCCCCTCCTCCCACCTCAAGCCCCACCCCCATCTCCTACCTACTAGCCTCATCCCGCCCTCTTGACCTGTCCGTCCTCCCTGGACTGACCTATCTCCTCCCTAACTCCCCACCTACACTCACCTTTACTGGCTCCAAACCCGCCCCTTTGACCTGTCTGCCTCCTCTCCACCTATCCTCTCCTCTATCCATCTTCTATCCGCCTCCCCCTGTCTCCCTATTTATTTCAGAACCCCCTTCCCCTTCCCCATTTCTGAGGAAGGGTCTAGACCCGAAACGTCAGCTTTCCTGCTCCTCTGATGCTGCTTGGCCTGCTGTGTTCATCCAGCCCCACACCTTGTTACCTATTGATCACATGCTGGTCATACAGAACTCTCTTTAGTTAAAATGGATCAAACAATGATCACCTTTAAAAAAGGTGTTTTCTCCCTTGCAGCAAACAGATAGTGAAGGTTTATGCTATGCAGCAGAGGTTGGTTTTATAGACGTATGAGTGACATCGGCTTTGACTTTGTGGAACATCCTGTCCCTCAGCGAAAACACTCCACAATTGCAAAGTCTTGTCCTTAAGCTGAAACTGAGGCCTGAGAGACCAGAAGCCACAGTTTTCCTGAAATTTCTCTGGAATGTGGGAATCTTCATCACGTTCAGGCTAAGATCATTCTTACAGTCTTCAACCTCAAATAAAGAAAGCACTGTGCAAATGATCCAACGGTACATGTTTAGGATCTAAACTAAACTTGACATCTTCGATAGGCTAGAGTTAGAAATGCAAAATAAACAATTTGTTTCAAAGGGGTACAGTGTTTATCACCTGCAGCTTGCATTGTTGTGGTACCTGTCTGGTTTTAGAGGTTAAAGGGTGTAGAACAGAGTTTGAGTTGAATTATTCATGACATGTGGCATTAATGTATTAAAAACTATTCCACTTATGGCCTCTCACAATATCTGTCAAACTGAACGGTTCCATCGCAATCTCCTTTCACCCAGACCTTTAGCCTCACATTGTCATCTCACCACAAGCTAATGAAATAGATATATTTCAGTTCCGACTTGTTCAGGTGGATTATCAGATGGAGAAAACTAATCAAATCAAAATACATTGCCTGTCTTTTTACCAGCTCTGACAGACATATCACCCGGAGAGAGTTTAACTGACTGATTGCAGAATGTCATCATTAGCTTCACTATGTGGAGGCACAAGGTTTATGTTTAGCACAGGCTTGGTGGGCTGAAGAGCCTGTTCCCATGCTGTACTGTTTTTTTGTCTTTTGGGAGTTCTTATCTCCCTGTACAACCACCAAAGGAAGAAACGGATTGTACGTATAAGCTGGGGGAGACCGGCCCCACACTTTGCAAACAGGGACGTGGAGGCCTGGCTCAAAGGACGGGTGCAGAGGAGATATCCCTCCCTTCCCCTACTCCCAGGACTGGTGCAGGGACTCACAGCACCAAGCCCTGTCAGTCTGCTGTAAGGTCTCCATGCAGGTTAGGGTGGTCCCAAGTGTCTGGAGGGAAGCCCAACATTGGAGGAAGAAGGTGGGGAATGTTTTCCTCTGCTGTACCAGCATCTCTCTGCTATCACATGCACTCACACTATCCTAATGTACCCATTTCCCATTGAGGCTCATTCTCTACCTTTTTCACTGTCACCTGCAGCATCTTCCCCTGCTCACTCACACCACCCTAACAGCCTCTCACTCACCCTCTCACCACCCCCCACTCCCTCATCCAGACTAAAATGCCTGTACACCCTCCAAATAGCCCACTCACTCTCTCAGGACATCCAATGGTATCACCCACTTTCAGCAACATTACTTGCCATGACACCCACTGTCTCTATTTCTCTCATTCCAGGAGGAAGCAGCTTGGTGGACCATGGAAAGAACCAGGATTGGGGGGTGCGGGTGGGCTTTCTGACATTTGGCTCCTCATCCTGTATGAAGAGAGGATCTTGACCCTCACCAGTGAGGGCTAGGAGCCATCCTGTGGAGATACCTAAACCTCCACTTCCTAGATTGCAGGAGAGACGAACCATCCCTTGTTGTGCTAGTCTCCCTTTCCTCCCTGGCCCCAATATATTCTTAACTCAACAGAACTTTGACTGCTTGATTGTGTCACATTCTCCTGCGGGTACCAGTCACATGACCACAGGCTCCAAAATCCAGATGGTGTCATCATGACACTTCTCCCTCCTCCACCCTCCAGGGATGGAGCACAGGTCACTCTGAGGAAGCATCAGCAACGCTGCCTCCTGCCCCCTCCACCAGCTCAGATACTGACCCGTCGGGGGTCTGTCATCTCAGTTATATAAAAACGTAAGAATGAGGAGAAGGATGGGCCACTCAGCCCCTTGTTCTCCTCCATCATTTAATACCTCAGCCTCAACGCCACTTTCCTGTCCACTCTCCATAACCCTTCAACCATTACTAATTAAAAATCTCTCTGTCTCCTCCTTCAATATACTCAATGTCCCAGCATCCACCACACTCTGAGGGAGTGAGTTCCACAGATTCATGGCCTGTCGAGAGAAGTAATTTCTCCTCATCTCTGTTTTAATTCTGCTACCCATTATCCTAAAGCTTTAGCCTATCATTCTAGATTGCCCCACATGAAGACACACCCTTTTTACAGAGATAAAAGGTACTGCAAATGCTGGAGAATCCGAGATAACAAGCATGGGGCTGGATGAACACAGCAGGTCAAGCAGCTCCTACACCCTTTTTACATCTGTTTTGCCAATTCCTGCTTAGCATCTTCTATACCTCAATTAGATCATAGAATCCTCTGAGCGTACAAGCAGGCCATTTGGCCCATTGAGTCCATACCAACCCTCCAAACAGCATTTCAAACCACACCTATCGCCACTACCCTATCACTGTAACCCTGCATTTCCCATGGCTAATCCACCTGGCCTACACATCCCTAGACACTATGGACCATTTAGCATGACCAATCCATCTAACCTGCATATCTTTGAACTGTGGGAAGAAACTAGAGCACCCAACAGAAACCCATACAGGCACAGGGAGAATGTATAAACTCCACACAGACACTTTGCCCAAGGCTGGGATCGAACCTGGGTCCCTGGCACTGTGAGGAAGCTGTGCTAACCACTGAGCCACAGTGCTGCCCCTCTCTCCTGAGATCTCCTCTCATTATTTCAAACTGTAGAGTGTATCACCCTAAACTGCTGAATTTCTCCTCGTAAGACATCCCTCATCTCTGGAATCAATCTAGTGAGCCTCCTCAGACCTGCCTTCAATACAACTACATCCTTCCTCAAGTAAGGGGATCAAAACTGTACACAATACTACAAATGGGTTTTCACTAATGCTTTGTACAGTTTCACAAACATTTCCCTGCATTTATATTCTATTCCTTTAGCAATATGTGCCAAAATTCCATTTGCCTTCCTCACTACCTGCTGTACCTGCACACTGGCTTTCTGTGATTCATGCACGAGGACACCCAGATTCCTCTGCACTGAAGTACTCTGATGTTTCTGTTCATTTAGATAAGAAGTTGCCTTTATATTGCTCTGACCAAAATGGATAACCTCACACTTATCCATGTGAAACTCCATTCAATTCACCGAACCTATCAATATCCACTTTCAGATTTCCTGCAACCAAATCATTACTATCCATTGTAAATAGTTGGAGCCTGAGGACTGAACCCCATGGCACCCACTACTTACATCATGGCAACCGGGAAAAGACTCTTTTATCTGATTCTCTGCTTTCTGTTGGTTAGCCAATCCTCTATCCAAGCAAATAAATTATCCCCAACTCCATGTGATCTTCCCTTGTTTATTGACCTTTTGTATGACATGCTAGCAAATGCTCCTGGAAGTTCAAATATGCTACATCCACAGGATCCCCATTATCCACTTTCACTTGCTAGATCTTCAAAGAACTCTAACAAATTCGTTAAATATGATCGGCCCTTTATTAAAATTGGCTGACACTAGATTGCCCCACATGAAGACACACCTTTTTTACCTTCTAAACCTCAATTAGATCATAGAATTCTCTGGGCATGAAAGCGGGCCATTTGGCCCATTGAGTCCATACCAACCCTCCAAAGAGCATCCCACCCATTACTATAGCCCCTACCCTATCACTGTATTTTGATTTTCCAAATGTCTGATTATTACTTCCTTCATAATGGATTCTAACAATTTCCCAATGACACATGTTAAACAAACTGGTCTGTCATTTCCAACATTTTGCCTGCATCCCTTTTTGAATAAGGGTATTATATTACCATTTTCCTAATCACAGGAATCTTTCCTGCAACCAGGGAATGATGGAATATTATAGCTAATGTACTTCCTGTCTCTACTTCCTTTCGGATCCTCGGCTCATCAGAGCCTGGGAACTTGTTTACCTTCAATCCCAATAGTTTGCTCAGTGCTTGTTTTCTCATCATGATGACTATCTTAAGTTTCTCCTATTCTATAATCCCTGTAACTATTGGGATGGCTTCAATTTCCTCCATCATGAAAACTGAAGTAAAATTTTGATTTAGTGATTCTGCCATTTCTGTCTTCCCCACTATTCACTCATCCTCCAAGGGAACAACATTCGCTTTCGCTACTCTCTTCCCTTTTATATACTTATAGAAGCTTTTGCAATCTGTTTTATATTTGGCATGAGTTTTCTTTCATAGTTAATCTTTGCCTTTTTAATTACTTTAAAAAAATAGTAGCAGAGCTAGGCCATTAGCTGTTGAGCCTGCTTAGGATCAGCGTATGTGTGCCTGTTGTAACATAGTCCTGAAGTAGCTGTTACTGCAGATATACTTTGAAACAAAACTAAGAGAAAGCTCAGTGCATGGCATTTGTGCAGAACACATCCATTCACATTGTTTCTATTAAATGTTTCCATGTAGGACACAGAATATCCTCAAAGAATGAACTACAGCTCAGCCACACAGACTCTGTGCTGGGTCCTTTACTTATGGTAATTCAATAAAGTGACGGAATGTTTTGGAATAATTTATTCCACCCCTCAATGTTCAATAATGGTTGGAGCACACTGTCAAGTCTCTTTGGACTGTTGGTGAAATTAGCTCCGGACCACACTCTGTAACCTTGTGCTGTCAACAACTCTGCAGGTACAGGGTTTATAGCCACTGACATACCACTGTTTGAATTCACATTCTCTGTTTTGGAGATTTGGATCAGATCTCAGCATTACATGTGCTACACTGAATGACCACATGGAGCCACTAGACAGCATATAACCAGCTCACAGCTCACAGAATGTCGTTGATCAGCAAATGTGCGACAGTAAATGGCCACATGAAATCATGCTGGTGCACAGAGAACCGTGTAACAACACTTGACATTCTGAAATCAATGCCATTTTAAAGCCCTCTGACTCAGATGCTCGTACTGCCTGTTAATGTTTGCACAATGCCAGGGATCTTTCTTTGAAATGAGAATGTTTGTTTGTACTTAACCTCTGCCCCAAATAAACCAGTGCTGCCAATGGAAACTGTGTGTCAACTATGATTCTGATAAAATTAAATTTATCCGAGCAAAGGGCTCCCTGATGTCAATGAAATTTCAGGATAGAACAAAGAATCAGCTACATTGAAAGGTATCTGTACAGTTTATATTGGGTTTTATTGTTTTGAGGGACTGGAGGATGAGGAATCATAGGGTCATACGGCATTGGAATCGACCCTTCAGTCCAACCAGTCAATGGCGAACATAATCCCAAACTAATCTAGTCCCACCTGCCTGCACTTGGCCCATATCCCTCTACACATTTCTTATCCATGTACTTATCCAAATGTCTTTTAAACTTTGTAACTGTATCCAGCACATCCTCTGGCAGTTCATTCCACACATGAACCACTCTGTGTAAAAAAAAGTGCTCCTCAGGTCTTTTTTAAATCTTTCTCCTCTCATCTGAAAAATGTGCCCCCTAGTCTTGAAATTGTCCACCCTAGGGAAAAGACACCTGCCATTCACCTTATCTATACCACTCATGATTTTATAAACGTCTGTAAGGTCACCCCTCAGCCTCCTATGCTCCAGTGTAAAAAGCTCTCAGACTTTACGGTAGAGAATGTTGGAGTCAATGTCTGAGCAAACAGACTGATTGATTGATTCTGTTGATGCAAAATAATTAGTTTGCCGAATTTTCCTGTTGTGACATTGGAACAGACAAATCAGGTTTGTTCATTTACCTATAAAATGATTCACCTTGTTCAATTAGCAGGAGGAGACCCCCCCCCTCCCCGCCTCCACTGCCCCCACACTCTGACAGACCACTCCCCAGCCTGGAGCAGAAGGGGTTAAGTCTGACTGAGGTAAGCACCTGTGAAACAGTCGATGTCAGCACAGTAAAGATACAGGGTGAGTGTGACAGAGAGTGCAGAGTGGCA